>KZ451889.1:192577-260783 GCA_002786265.1 Apostasia shenzhenica
ATATATATATATATATATATATATATATATATAATTTTCTATAAATTTATTATATAAGATAAATTGCATTCAGACTCTTGAGGTCAAATGGGTATCGCAACTTAATTCTAAGTTTTTTAAGACATTAATATTAATCTATGAAATTGCTAATACTTTACTATTTTGATCTCAATTAAGATTTAATTGCTAATTTTTTGTAAATATATTGTATGATTAATCTTATTTGTTAATTTTATAATTTTTTAGAATATAATTTAAAAATATTAATATTAATATTTTTATTTTTTTATTTTTAATGTATAAAAATAAAGAAATAAAAGAAATTAAATTTTTAAAAAAATGAAAAAAAGAGTGTAATAGAACTTTGAAATATATGAATGGTTTAAAGTAGTAAAAAATAATCAAATTTTATATTTTTAATAAAAAAATAGTGAAAATAATGATATTTTAAAATAGGACTAAAACTGCAATGCCTTCATAATCTCAGAACCCAAATGAAGTTTTTAAAATTTTGAACTAATTTACAATACTCTTCTAATCTCGGAAGCCTAGATGCATTTTACCCTATTATTTATAATGCAATATAATAATAGTTTTAATTAATTAATTATTAATTATGTATTATATTCATTATCCACTCTATTGCCTTACTACTATTGAGCTGGCTCTTCCCTAAAGTGAAATTCTAGCCATCAGTAGTCGATTCGCGTTAAGCTGGCCCTCCATCAATTTCCATTAATTTTCGCATCGTTAGTAGTCGATTCACGTCGCCTCCATCATTAGGCTCCTACTGATCAACGTTGCCTCCATCTAGCTTTCTTTATCGGGTTAGCTCCTCGTCCAACGATCTTTGTTCAGCCTTCTGCTTCAAACTGATCTCCTACACCTCTCTTTCCTCCTTCCCGTAATTGTCGGCCTCACCTGACCCCCCCTGGTCTGAGATCTTGGCTCCGCTACTGGATAAACATTAACATCAAGATTGTATTAAACCAAACATGCTCATAGATTAAATAGGAGATTCTCTGCCAAACTCATTTTTAAATGTGGCAGAATCGGAGGAATGAAATTTGTATCTCATAATCTCATTGCATGTAGAACCAAAAGTTTAAATCTTTCTTTCAAGGCACGTTTAAGTTGCATTCTTGTGTTTAGTACTTTCATGAATGTTTTCGAAAGTTTCAATATGAACTCTTGCGGGATGATAGAACAAGCCTTCGAGCTTATCTTCTGTTAGGCTTGCGACATACCTTGCTTCATCACCCAAGGACCTCATATTCTACATTTCTCCTTTTTTTTTTCCTTAGCTGGGGTATTGAATCCCCTTGCTTGCTAAAATTCACTCCTTGCTTTTTAAAATTTATCCTTCCTTTCATGTTTGCAGAAGATGAGTTTATAGAGCATCAGCTCTAGCTTTCTGCCGTCTCTGTGTTCTAGAATTTGACACTCAAAAGTAAGTCGTGCGAATATAGAAAAAATTATTTGTTCAAAATTTCTGAGAGTTCTCAAAATAAATATCGATTGTGCAATGCATGCGACTCTAACTCAGTGGTGGGAATCCAAGTTCGAAGTCACCAGACCTGAGTTCAAGTGGCGAAACACAAAGCTAGACGAATCGAGGAGCAAGTTGTGTGAACTTGAGATGAACACTTTCCCTAAACCCACATCAACTAAATTAGATCTTGTTGTTAAGTTGCAATTGTTGATTCTCATATTGTTAAGTGTGCTGCGGATATAATTCAATCTAATTTTCATTGTAAAATGATTTTTTTTTTAAAAAAGCTCTCATTTAGAAAATAATCAACTTTCCTGTTGTATTTGGATCCGTGCTAGCACATCTGGAGCGTGCACGTGGAAGCTTACGTAGCAAGGGCTCAAGGAGAATTTGACAAACAACCCTTGACGAACACCCCATACCGAATTGCCTGTGAAGTCAAGTACAAAACAAAGACCCCCATACTACTTTTAAGAAGTATTGCCTACCTGCAGGGCCCGTACATTCCGTGCAAGTAAGGTCTCCATGCTCTGAGCCAGCAGTCATCATTAGAATAAAATCAAAGATGGAAGTCATTCCTCTGAAATGACCACTCTGAGCCACCCCTCTGAAGTGACTATTCTAAGACAATTTTAGGCAATAAAATCTCATTATAATAAGAAAAATGGGGCAAGAGATCCTATCTAACTCTCTCCCTCTTTGTCTCCCCTCTCAGACTGTAAGCTAACTATTGCCCACTCTCTTGTAAACACTTGACTCTAGTAAAACTTCTTCAAGCTGCCGACAAATTGGCGCCGTGGTTTTCCGCTCGGTTAGTTTTCACGTAAAAACTCATTCTCTGATCTTGACGCTTTTACTGCGTCAACATTTCCATTTAGTAAAAGATCAACTAATGAATATCTTTCAGTAAATGAAGCATATTAGATGATCATTCCAGCAAAATCTATAGTTAAAGCATGTAAAATTTAGTAAATCTGTAAGTCCTGACGAAAGTTTCATCAATGCATATTACATGCAGTAAAATGTTAGTCCTGCAGTGAAATATTATCATCCTGAATGTTATCTTTTACATTAAGATCCTGTTATAAATGAAGCTTTTTGCTGTTATTGCTACAAAGTGAATGATTAAATCTTGTTTATAGCAGTTCTTCAATTCCCATTTGAAGCATTCTATGCTGCATTCTAGCAAATTGTTATTGGCTCATACACAAAGACTTCCAACTTTCAAAAATGACCTGTAGCTGGATTTCTATAGAGAAAGCATGCTAAAAAAACTAAATTAATAGTGCGCTTGGTTCAATAAAATTTGCTATTTAATTATATAGTTCGAGATCCCTTTTTTTTTCGATGTAAAATAATTTATTTCTGCGCTTCTCTTATCTGTTTGGCGCGAGGACTAAAATCAGGGCTAAAATAGTACTAATTTAAAAAACAATAATAATAATAATAATAAATAAATTTTTTTAATTATTCTATATAAATTTTAATATAAAAAATAATATTTTACTTCACATACCCAATAATTTTTAATAAAAATATAAACTTTATTTTACATTTTAGATCAAAATACTCAATTCGAATATTTTAGTCTAGAATGTGAAATAAAATTGATATTTTTATTTAAAATATTGAGTATGTAAAATAAAATAATATTTTTTATATTAAAATTTGTATAGAATGGTATAAAAAAATTATTTATTTTTATTATTGTTATTTTTTAAACTAGTACCAATTTGGTTCTATTTTAGTCCTATTTTAGTCCTTGCGCCAAACAGGAGTCTATTAGGAGTTCTTGCCTCTCTGCTATTCTAAAAAGCTTATTTAGAGTTTCTCTACTCTCTGTCCTCTTTGGTCGTGGGCATCATAGGCTCACCAGCTTTACATTCGTCCCTAAACCATATCATATTACAGGAGATCAGCTTTGATATTAAATTGTAACGATTTATGATCCAAATATAGTGCATAGTATTTTTCCCTTATGACTAGCTACTTATATTTTCCTTATTAAAACTATATTTATGCGAAGATAAACCCACTCTGTATCACTTAGTCATGACCCAACTACCAAATCACGCTGTATCACTTGGTTGCAACCCGACTACGAAATCACTCGCTAAATGTCTCTGAATGAAAACTGAAATAACAATTAAATATAATGATGGTTCCCTGGCTTGTCCCTCTCAGAGCACTGTGGGTCCATAGGAATAATTATTGGGCTCAACCGGCTAATAGGGGCTGCCACCAAGATTTTAAGAATCGAACCAGTCAATCGACCGGTTCATGGTTTTATCGGTTCAATCAGTTGAATCGTGGTTCAACCGGATGACTTAATAATTACATCATAATTAAATATAAATTTTCTAAATGTGCGATTAATTTTTAAAATATGATAAAAAAAATATTTAAAAAAAATAGTACAATTAATTTAAAAAATTTACTACTACAAGAAATGTATAAAAAAATTAAAAATTATAAAACAAAATAAATACAATTGCTTTTCTTGTCAATTTTTCATTCAAAATACTTTGCCTCTTTTATAACAATTCGAAATAAATTTATGATAAAAAAATTAATAAATTAGCTAAACATCCATTATATAAAATAATTATTATTCAAAATATAGCATTAATATTAAAATATTAATGCTCAAATATTAATGTATAAAAATAAAATAAGAAGCTCAAATAATAATTCCGGTTTGTCCGGTTTGGCGGTTGGACCGGTTTTTACCAGTTCAACCCGGTTTTTTCCGGTCCAACCTAATTTTTACCTGATTTCGGTTCTAATGTTGAACTAGACCGGACCTTGGGCCGGTTCCCGGTTGAACCGGTCGAACCGGCCGGTCTGGTCCAGTTCTGAAAACCCTGGCTGCCACATCAATAGTGAGCCCCACTCGGGTGTGACGTGGCATCCACCTATTAGCTGGCCGAACTCAATAATTTTTCTCATGGCATGGCGGTGAAAAGAGATGGAAAAATTTTAATTTTGGTGCTTGTATTTATGAAATTCATATTTTTATATTCATGAGATATTTGCAGCAAAATAATATAATTTTTTATCATTTTATATTTAATTTAAATATATATTTTATTTAAAAAATAAAAAGTATCAAATTAAATAAAAAGGCCTAGTTGAAGTTAATCTTAATTTCAAGAATTTCGTTGAAAGATTTTTGAATTTATAAACATATCTGATATTAGCATCAAACTATAAGAACTTAAATAATATTTTCTCAAAATTATCATACATCTCTTATTTTGCTTTAGGATTGAAGTCAATTAAAAAGTCATTTGGTTACATGTCATCTTGATATTATGTTATGTTATTTAAATATCATATCATTTTTTTAATAATAATTTCATAAAATTTTAAAAGATTATTTATGCATATTATTAAACTAAAATATAACATCAAAATAATATTAAACTAAGCATTCCCTAAATGAAATTTTAAATACATAATATAAGGGAGATAGCAATATGAAACTATCATATAGAGCAATTTTTGCATTCAGGCGCCCAATTAGGGTGCCACATCAACATTGGGTGGAGCCCATTGACACGACATGTGTTTATTGGGCGCTTGAATGTAAAAAAAATTCTTTTAATGTTACCATGATACTCAAAGTAAATACAAATCCCCATAAAGTTATTTTTTTATAAAATTCAGAATTTCATTTATTCATTGATAGAAAAATTATTGCAATTTTTTTCACGCATGTTTATAATAAAATATGGTAAAGTACGTCTCCAAAGTAAGGATCCTTCTATTGAGAGCACAAATTTGGCTAAATTGTGAGCAATGAAATTCCCGTCTCGCTTTATGTGGGATACCTGGTGGGTCCTGAACAATTTCAATTGGTTTTAACAGTATTTGATGCAAAATCAAAAAATGATTCTCTTCTTATTGAGTGAGTGTAATAATGATCTGCTTTGAATCATTTTTGAAAATACCATCTTGTAAAGTAATCTTCCTAAATATCCAAATGGCTTCTTAACTGCAATTCCTTCTGCATAAAAAGAATCAGGGCTCCACTCATATTAGCTACCAAGCTTGTGACAAGTTGGCTGAGATGATTTTTGACAATAACATCAATCCCAATACAATCTTTTGCATGTTTAAGCGTCGGGGTAGAGTGAATAGGTCAACGAGGGGCTTTCGTTGCATAATCATAGCACAGGCTGCTGTCATTTTAAAGATTCTCTTTTTCA
Organism: Apostasia shenzhenica; assembly: GCA_002786265.1. Classification (NCBI taxonomy): domain Eukaryota; kingdom Viridiplantae; phylum Streptophyta; class Magnoliopsida; order Asparagales; family Orchidaceae; genus Apostasia; species Apostasia shenzhenica. The sequence goes on from KZ451889.1 coordinate 198,281, forward strand.
TGGTATGTAATTACATTCTTATTTGAATACTATTGTAATGACCTGGGCTTTTACCTCGGCCGTTACCCAAATTTTTTTTTATCCTCAAATAATTCCACTGAATCTTAATATAAATCTATTCTCAATATGCAATTACTATATTACACCATAAATAAATATAAAATCTTAAACACAAATAATCTAAAATAATCTTCCAATTGTCTCTCACCCATGCCTCTTATGCTTGTGCTAAACCTGTAAAAATATTGCCGAAAACGGCATCAGTCCACCAATAGGACTCAGTAGGAGATATCAACTAACTATGGGTAGGAGATATCAACTAACTATGGGCAACATAAAATATTTAATAAGATTTCATGATCACAAATTTATTATTTTGAGATTTAAGAGAATTATTACATGCATATGCAGCAACATTCATGAACTTATATCAAATGAATAAATAGTATGATGACAATGACTATGATAATTATGCGTACTTAAAATATATAATAGAAGATATCAAATAAGAATTTATAATATGAGTACTATAAAATAAATGAGTATGTATATATCATGAGTTTCTTATGAATAATTGAATAATATAAATGCATAATAGATAAATAAAAAAAAAAAATGCATAATAGATAATTAGCACAATACGAATATTAAACATAAATAAGTGTAATATGATTTGCCTAATAATTATAATGTAAACATGATAATAGAAAAAATATAAAAATATGATCAACGAGTAAATTTCTTTAAATTAATTTTATTTTACTCTTTTGGGCCCGTGATTTCTCGTACTATGCCTCAGCTGCCTTTTACACATTTGGGGATCGTCACCCCCCATGAATCCCTCTATAGGCATATCCAATGGACGTCGTCGCGCCAGATATCATGTGAGGACCTCTAGTGGATACGTATCCACAGCAGACACGTATCTGCTTTGGGGATCGTCACCCCCCATGACAGTCGAAAACTACCAATGGACATTGTCATGCCAAATATCATATACTCCAGCTAAGGCAGGTGCGCAATCCCATAGAAATCACATTTAACTTTTAATTTATTATCACCTTTAAAATCTTGATTATCATATACTCGAGCTAAGTCCGTATATTTGTCCTCCCGTAGGTGTCACAGTCGCGAGTCAATATATTCACATCGAATGTGACGACAAGTCCGTACACTTGTCCTCCCGTAGGTGTCACAGTCGAGAAAAGGAGGCATATCATTATATAACATATTTATCTCATCATTGAAGAAACAAACAGAGTCAGTAATTAATTCATAATAATTTACATGCACTATACATTATTAAACTTTAACAATCCACCTTGTACCTCATAACCTCGAATTTAAGTCATCTCTCCTATTTCAATCAAATTTATATAGTAATCCAGCAATCACCAATAAAAACAATCATAATATCTTCAAAAATATTTTAATCTAAATTAATAAAGATCATTAATTCTCCACATATAATTTATGAAACCTCAATCAAAGTTTGATAAGAGTATGATTAGAGCTAATAATATAACTATAATTCACATTTGAGCCTCATATTAAAGTGAATTAAATTGAATAATGATCAATCCTAAATTTCACATTTTTATCACTCTATGATTATAAAAATATCATCATTATTCGAATCAAATCATCTATCAATAAACTTATTTAGCATAAGTTTTAAACTTCAAATTATCAGGAATTAATTAAATAATCAATCCTCAATGTCTCATAGCATTTGAAATTAATTTTATAAGTCCAATTCTCCTAAATATAATAATCAATACCTCTGTCAAAGTAACTCAATTGTTTGGAGTTCTAATAATAAAATACATATTTCTAGGCTAATTAATAAAAATATTACATAAATATGATAAACAATCAAATAATCTAATAATCTCTAAATTCATATTTAATAGCAATCATTTAACATAGAAAATCTCCATTTAATCTACATGTGATGATAAGCTCTTTCAAATACAAATTTTTATACCAAGTTCCTTCAACAAAATCTCATCCAAAATAAACTTTTTAAAGGAAGATTTTTATATAAAAATTATAGTATAATGTGTCTTCTATCTTCTAAAAATTTTCATGTCAATCTGAATTTATTTGATACACTAAATCCCCTATGAACTAAACTCGGTAAGAAAATTTGAATTTCTGTCAGATTTTACTTATGACACCGAAATCGTACTTTGTATTCAGAATTAATTAAAATTTTCTTCAGAAAAGTTGTAGGTAACTTCAAGATCTAACTCGTCAATTTTCATCAAAATCTGAGATCATTTCTCTAATAAAATAATTTAAGCCCATAAACTTATGCTACAAAGCTCAGATCCGAAATAGAAAAATTAAGTAATATACAATCGTGCGTATATCTAAACAAATTTCTCTAATAAAATAATTTAAGCCCATAAATGAAATTTACAGCCATAAATATGTAGAAAATATCAGCAATATAATAAAATAAAATTTTACAAATAATTAAATATTAAATTTATTCAATCCTTGTTAAATTATTATAAATCAAATTATGTGAATTCTTATTTTGAATTAATTTAAATCCTAATAGTTAGAAAAATCTTCTACCTTAAGGAATCATGAAAATATCTTCTTTTTCTTCCTTCTATTCTTCTCGTCTTTTCATCCAAATCTTTGAAATCCTTCTTGTATAGTTGCCGATTCGATGGAGAAATATTGTGATGTCTAGGATCTCTAATTCTCTCTTCTCCTTTCTCTCCCTCTCCTCTCTCTTTTCTTTTTCTCTCTCTCCGTCTCATTTTCGGCCAAAGAGGGGGCTAGGGCCGGCGGTTACGAATCGGGAGAGAGATGAATGGATGTGTGAGAGAAGAAAAATATTATTTCCTCTAATAACTCAATCTAAGGGTAAATCTAGTATTTCTTCCAAGACTAAAATTAAGGGAGAAGTAAATCTCATAAATTTAAATTTTAAATAATAATGACAAATTATTCTTTAACCTATAACCATATCCCTTAATTATCTCCAATTTTGATAAATATTCTCATGATAATTTTAAATCAATAAATATCCAAATAAATTATGAGATATTAAATAAATTCAAATTTAAATCAAGAAAATAATTTCTTAATATTTCTCTTAATATTTTCAAATAAATACTAGATCTTACAAAAATTATTTCTAAATCCAATATTTCTTTTATCATTCTTTCTTGGTCATTTTTGGAGATCAAATAAATCAAAGGTATCACCCAAAATTTCTTCTATATTTTCTATACCAAAATACCATAAATATCATTTATCACTCAAATTTGTACATACAATTCTAATTTATAATACACATCAAAATCTAAATTTTCGAGATATTACAACTATATTAGAAAAAAAAAATTCCTAAATTAGAAAAAAAAATTCCTAAATTAGAAATAAAATTGAAAGAATAAACTAAACAGAGATTGCAGTAATTAATTAATGATTAGTCCCAAAAGAAGAAATTAATTAATGAGTGCACTATGAAGTCCTGTTGTCGCTGATCTCATTGTGGAACTCATCTTCAAATGGATTGAGGTCTTGATAGCTGCAAGCATAAAACATCATTCTAATGTGACATCTAAATTTCGACTGCTATCCTTATTTACAAATAAATTAGTGATGACGGAGAAACAATGGAAGGCAGAACTAATAAAGGAGGCAGTGGAGTATCCAGATGTCTGCATCTATAAATAAATCAGTTCGAAAGCCAAGCCGGAATAAAAAAGACAAAGTAGTTTACACGGGAAATAATTTGGTATCTAAAAATAACAATGTTTTGAGTACTCAAGTGCCCCATTCACACGCATTTCTCACTCTTCAGGATTTAGGAAGTATTTGGCTCAATGTTATTGTAATATTAGATCAAAATTATCACTCTAATATGCTTATCTAGATGTCGTTCTAATTATGGGAATAGAGAGATATTAGGTAGAATGATTTTCTCAGTGTGAGAAACTTGGATTAGTAGTAAATCAAATAAATAATAATTTATAGATTGTATAGACATCTAAAAAGTATTGATGCATAACACTGAAACGTAGATTGCATTGAACAAAATGCCCTTCAATTTGAATATTTTCAATTTTCCTATTATGGCTTGTTGATGGATCATGCCCAGTGAGTGAAATCGAATCCAAATCACAAGTATATAAATAAACTCACCCTCTAAATTGACGGCCACCATGCTGGGACATTGATGGTGGATTCTGGCTGCCGCCGCTATCCCGACCACCCAAAAGCGAGCTTTTTGAAGTCTTCTGAAAGAAATTTCTTCCATTTGATCAGTAATGAGTAAAAGAGATGAAGCAGCTGCCTGCAGCAGGCCTCTGTTTAATATATGCTATCAATGTTATAATATAGCAAACCACAGCTTAGAATAGAAAATTAATGAATAATGTGTCATATCTTAAGAAAGACATCTTTTAATGAGATGTACATAATGCAGGTGATGTTAACCAAAACTAGCTTGCGATCAAGGTTTTGTTGTGGTTGCTTTATTGGAGTTGGCGAAACAAGATACAAACACAAGAAACAAGATTGATTGATTCCGCTCTTGTGTTTACATTATGAATTGTACAAGGACGGTAGAGGTGACAACATTAATAGAAACTCAAAGTCATATGTGTTGACATGTGGCTCCAGCGCTGCATAATAGCCGTACACGTGGCAAACATTTAGCATGATATTTCGCTAACCAAGTTCCTTTCCTTGCAGGCATCGGAACTCCAATCATCGGCCATGATGTTTGGTCGAGCCACCAAACATCGGCCACAAGGTTACAGCTATAGCATTGCCAATCATCGGACATGATGATTCAAACGTGCATACCATCGTCCACGATGTTTCGCCGGATTCCTTCAGAACATCCTGACAGCGTGGGCCTCCACCAACCGCTGCAAGTCCCCATGAGGCACACAAACTAAGGAGCCGCATGCTCCAACTGCTGCGAGTTCCCATAAGGAGCGAAGACCAAGAAGCCACATGCTTCACCCACTACTACCGGCCTTCCCCAAGACCGACAGAGGTGGGATTGCTAGTATGGGCTCAATTCCAGGAGTGTATCCCACTCTGAAACATCAGCACTGTGCCCTATAAATATCCTTGAACAGAGCTTCAAGGAGGAGGAGAACAAGAACCAAAGAGGACGGGTCGCACAGAGATCTTTTCTTCTTCATTTTCTCCCTCTGTACAGGGGAGCCATTTTCTTTCTGAGCTCTGGTTATCTCTGTACTTGGCCTGAGCGGCCTTCTCTTTGAGATATAGTGAAGCATTTCGAGCTCGTTCAGGTGGACGTAGGGGATCTCATCCCTGAACCACCTTAAATCCTCTGTGTGCTTTTCTGGATGCTCCTTTCTTCTTTTAATCCTCAATCAGCAGGTTTTAGCCATCTGCGCGCTGCCGTCTCTCGGGACTCTTCTCTTCTTCTACTCCACGTGAGCCCCCCTACCTCTCACGTCACAATATGATTCGAGCTGCTTGAAATCTCTTCAAAATTTAAATGCGTGTTTCTTGTATATAGTACTTTAAATCATAATTTGTTATGAACAAAGGAACAAGAATGCAAAATTACCAGCACAGGCTGCTGCATGATTGGATCCCCACCTGGTGCACTTGGATCGCTGCATCAAAAGGAAACTGAGTGAATCCAAAATCCTATCCTTAAAAAGTGTTAATTGCATTGATATAACCTTGAAACTATATCCTACTTCATATAATTATAAAAATAAAGATCCTCCCACACTTTTGTGGTCAGCTCTGTCACTAGTTCATGGTGCATAAGTTTAACATGCTTGTGCACAAATTCAGCACCACAGAATAACTTATAAGTGCAGCCTTCAACGCCACAGCCATAACGTTCATCTCCTTTCTTTAAAACATAAGGATTTAGAGCTTTTGTCTCTTCTTCTTCAATTATCTCCTTAGCAGCCTTACTTGCTATCCTTTGCTGCCAAAACGAATCAATCTTCTTCTCCCATTCATCCCCAGAATCTGAAGTTTTCGACCCGTCAAATGCTGCTTCCTCTCTGTCTGCTCTTACATGCCGAAAACCTTTTGGTTCATTAGTTTCATACATCCCATAGTAGTCTACACCATGAACACGCCATAGATAAGTTATCAGCATATCCAGCAGCTTAACTCCTCCTAATTCCCAATCAGCCCATGCTCGAAAAGTATCTTCTATATCCTTTTCTTCATCCAGTTTATCAACTAGTGAATGAATCTTTTTTAAGTCAATTTGAATCCTTCTCTGTTCTGCACTCACTGGGTGAGCTTTTGGTGCAGCTGATACTGTTTGATCTTCAGGGCTTGAATTGGTAGATCTGTTAGATGTAGAACTAGTGAAACCAGGGCCACTGCATACATAGAAACTAAAGTGAATTAAAAACGGCTATGGTTGACAAGAAAAATGCTGTCAAATAGAATAACTTACAGATCCAGAGTACCGGACTGCATGTCATGCCATAATTGCTTTGCAATTTCTCTTGCATTTATGTTTCTCCTGTGAAAGGTTGTAGTCAGGTATGTTCCACAAAATGAATAGGATGTATTACATCCGAATTTCTGATGTTCTATGGGCTTTTCATGTAGGTCTACGTTTATTTGAATCGATTCCATGTTGGCATGTAGTGCTGTTTAAGCCAAATGAACCACTGAAACAAAGTTAAACCAAAATACCCGTGTATTCTTCCTTCCACCTTCGTTTCTCTCTCCATCACTCCCTCCCTTATGGTCCCTCTCCCTCCAAGAGGAGAGCAAGGAAGAGTGGAGCGAGACTTAAAAGTAAGAGAGGAATAGTACTACTAGAGAAAGACGGAGAGAAAGGGCCAGTGAGGTGGAAAAATTTTTGGGTTCGGATAGCTCGCCACGTCACATTTTCGGAGCTGCCTATAACAAGCACTTTTAACTTAATGTGCTTGTTATAGAGATTTCTATAACAAGCACCTATAACAAGCAGAATTTTTAGATTTCTGTAACAAGCACTTTTAACTCTATAACAAGCACATTTATACCTATAACAAGCAGCTCCGAAAATGTGACGTGGCGAGTTATCCGAACCTAAGTATTTTTCCAGTGAGGTGGGGGGTGAGTGACTGACATAGCAAAAATATCAAGGACACAATCAATCCTGTAGGAGAGATCAAAAATAGAAACAGTAGTACACAAGTTTTGGTAGAGAGAACAATCAAATATGGAGAATGATCTTGCAAATATTTTATTGATTATTACTAAAAATAAAAGACAAGCTTACATATAAGCAGCTATGATTAAAACTTATAAATTACATGAAATCAAGGAAATATTTGAAATTAATCCTTGCAAACCATATTAGCTAACATGTCAAATCTCACGCAAATGTGGATCCTTGAGAGAGATGAAAGTAAATTCTTAATTAGTGCAGTCTACTCAAAGAAATAAATGATTTTTTAAATGAAGCTTATAATAAAAGACTAACTAAATAAATCATATTAACGACGAAGCACTTATAATTATGATATAATTGGGACGGTCCACAAAGCAACTCACTTTTTAATGATATATAGTAAGTTGGTAGGATGATACTTGTCCTTGAACCTACACATTGCACGAACCAATGCAAAAAATTAAAAGTAAAGCTACAAATCCTCCATAAATGACTCCAAACATTAAATTTCACTAAGAATTACTTTCATACAAAAGTGACAAGAAAAGTACCAATTTTTATCTTTATGAGCTTCAAAATAAGTACGTTTCTGGTTTGAAATATGCTCTGCCCTGTACTCTTCATACCTACATTATAAACAATCCTTAGCTTAGCAATTCTAGTAATTAGATTAAAGCCTTCAGTGAGATAATCTGGTTTAGAGAACCCTTTTTCAGCTTCAGCTGGTAAAACATCATCCTCAAGCTCTTGAACAAATTGCTTGAAACTCATAAAACCCAGCCTGGAAGATAATGCCCTAATATATCTGATCAATATGTTAAAAAAAGAGCAATCTGGCCACAGAAAATAAATATATTCCATCAAAAATAACATGAAAAACAAGATAGTAAGGAAGATATTCTGGAATGCTTGGAATAAGTATCTCAGATGACAGACATGAGCAGAGAGATTACCGCATAGTGCGACCAAAAGTTTGTGGGGGAAATTACCCCAGGGTCTTGAAGATTTGGTGTCTTTCTTCATGAATGTACTTATATTTTTATAATCATTTTAAATAATGTCCATTGATTCCATTCTTTCAAATTTTTAATTTTGGGTAGAGTTTAGGTCCTGTACTTTTTAAATTATTTCAATTTGTTCATTAGATAGTTTTATTAAATAGATAATTTCATTTATCAACTAACAATTCCATGAAAGTAATTGACTAATGAGGTCTTGTGACCTCTTCCCCTTTTTCTCCCCAAAACCCCCATATCATTAGTCTTTCTCTCCCTCCCTTCGCCTTATTTCTTGCTCTCCTTTTGGTTGAGAGTGAAAGAGGGAGCAACAAAAGAGTGAGAGATAGAGAGGAAAGATGGACAAAGTTAATTTGAGGAAAAAACTAACAAAAGTGCCTTGGTGAGATCATTTTGTAATCTATGCGAAAAGATTTAAATTACATAGGCCTACACACAAAAAAAACTACAAGCACACACGATTTATGGTAAAATAGATGGTGTAGTTGATGAGCATGCACTTGTTGCTTTTGTAGTAGAAAGAATATGCAAGTTGTTGAAAAACAATTTTTGGCAAAGTCTTAAAGATAATTTAAGGTAAAAATCTCTATTCGTGTGTTTAAGAAGTCGAAAATCTAGAAAAGAAAGCTCAAGAACATAAGATTTAATGTGAAAAACTCAAACCCACGTATGCATGTGCTAGGTGGAATACACGATATACGTCGTAAATGGATTACTCAAATTCTCTTACAGCAAGTAATTTGTGGATGGTTGTTTCTTCCACTTGAATAGAATGACCAACGTATTCTACTCTATCACAAGAACATTTCAAGCAAATGAAATTCACTTAACGCTTTCCTTAAGTTTCCCACCTATCTACTTGCATAATGAAAGTCGCTCAATGCTTATAAATATAGAGTGTTGTCCTAATATTTTATTCATAGATAGACATTGGTTATAATAATATTCTCTTGGCTGAAAAATAACTTGAATATTCTTTCACCATCATTTTTGTCACGTGGCACATTCCTCAACAAATCCATTATATAGTAGACCTTATATCTACGGAGAATGATCATGTAATTTTTTAAGACATTTTGCTCAAAAATTCTTGAACAAGTTACTTCATCGAATAAAATGACTTCCTAAAGAAACTCTTTTTAGAGAAAAATATTCTCGCACAATTCTTCGAGGAGTACCTTGTCGATGAAAATCCTTTTCAAGAAATCTCTTCGAGGATACTTTCTCAATTAAATCTTCAAGGAACACGTTGAAGAATTCCTTTGACAAACAACCTTTTCCAAAACTTTTGTCGAGAATCACCTTCTTGAAGAGAAGCACAAGCACATTGTCTCAAACTCCTTCGATAGACAACCTTCTTCTTGAATGCTCTCTTTGCGAATCACCTTCTCTAAAATATAATAAAGATAAATCCAACAAAAAATGAAATTTATAGGCAATAAAACTTAATTTTTCATTCACATACTATAATAACAACTGCTATAAATTATAACATTTGAAATATTGTACAACATTATCGTATTCCTAATACCCGGTGTGATGATTGATGACAAATAGGAGGAGATAGTACGGCATATAACCTTAGAATAAAGCATACAAGCAACCATTACAATAATAATATTATTAATATTAATAGTAATAGTTATATCAAATTTTGGTGTTCAGAGTAGTACATAATGTCGTGAGGATAAGGGTATGGGAGAGTGAATTATTATCTATCGTAGTACCTCACTATAGTTAATTCATAATCTTAAATATCTAATGAATTATTAGAGTTAAAAACCCCGATTATTCTCAAGTTGGTTATCGGAGCCGCCGCTATCCACGTACAGAGCGGCTCCGCCGAACCGGCCGCGAAGACCGGTCGCTCACCCGCCCGCTCCGCCCGCTGGCACCGCATAGCGCGCTCTTGCAGTAGCTCGAGCACGTCGCCGATCCACAACAGGAGGCGGTCTCCCGCCTCACCACCGACCTCGTCGGTCTTTGCCGCAGGAGGAGGCTTTCCCCGGCCGCCGTAGCGCGGCCTTCCTTCGCCTCTGGTGAGCGGCTTGTCATTTCTTTGATCACGACTGTCCAGGTGCAGCCATTGCCACTTAGGAGCGACCTTCTTCCCACTGCGTTGCCTTTTTTTTCTTTTCTGAAGCTACCCACTGCATTGTTGCAGCAATATCTACTTGCGTTACTGTGGTTTCCCTTGAGAGGATTTCATCCTTCTGCGTTATGTGTTTAATTTTTGCGCAGTTCTGAAATCTTTAACGTGTGTATCTCGTTCTATTATGTCTTTTTTAAGAACAGTAAAGCTGAATGGACTACGTACCTATCACCAGTTATCTTGTTCTATTATACTATTCAGATCTCATGCTGAAGAAAGCATATTACAGGGACTAAATTCTGATTAACAGATACACACAGTAGGTGGTAAAGAACTCACAGATTATTGTCTGATTTATGCACTTGATGTTTCCCGATATTAGCTATCACGTCTCTTTTTGTGATACTGCAAAGAAAATGTGGGATACAATGATTAAGGCATACTCTCACAGAAGAGATATTACTCATGCTTATAAATTTCAATGCAAAATTCAATAACTTCGTTAGAGAGAGAACTGTGACTTCTTTAATTTGTTGCAGAGCTGAGATGTGTGTGGGTTGAAATTGATTCCCTGTGCACTTTTTCACTAACGAATACACAAGTTATTATTGCCTTCCAGAGGCACATTGGGAGGGGAGCAGATTTTTCATTTTCTATCGGAACTCAATCCTGAATGTGACATTATCAAAGATTAAATTCTCAATAGAGGAGATAAGTTAACAATACTTTAAGGGCTTTTGTTAATTGTATTGAGTGAGGATACACATAGACGTGTTATGCTCACCAAGAGTTCAATTGTACTAGCACTAATTGTTGTTCCGCAAAAAGATGAGGAAGAATCTATCAGGCATGAGTGCTATAAAAAACGAGATACTTTTGTGGAGGATAGGGATGTGGCGGTTGAGGCGGACGAAGCTGTGGTCGCGGACAGAGAGGATCCCATTACTCTAAGCATCAAGAGAGTTGCACTAACCTCGAAATACTATGATAGCTGAGGAGTTACAAATATTTTGACGCCTTTTGACCAAATTCTAGTCTGTTGATGCTGGATCCTTCATAAAAGTTTAACCTCTATGCCTTCTAATTATGCTACATCTAGCTCTTATCTTGCCCGAATGGGTACTTTTTTAGCTACACATCTACTTTTCCTATTAAAGTAAAGACAATGTTTGCATTGTTAGTCATTGGTAAATTGGTCATTAGATGCTTATCATCTCAGGCATCCTTCTGTTCTGCATATTACTAGAAAAAAGGTTGACAGATAAAGTACACTTTGAAAAAGGTTGACAAATACAAGTCTAAACTTATAGCAAAAGGTATATTCGAACATATGGTATAAATTATGATGAAATATTGCACCAGTTGCTAAGATAAACTCATTATGTACCTTGATATCCTGTGCAGCCAATCTTAGATGAAAATTATTTTGGTTAGATATGAAGAATGTCTCTTTTTATGGCGATTTGCATGAAGAAGTTTACATGAAAATTTCACCTGATTTTACTAGCAAGCAGATCACTAGGAAAGTGTGTAGATTGAAACGTACTCTTTGTTTATTGAAGCAGTCACCTCATGCTTAGTTTGATTAGTTTTGAAGGGCACTCATTTTTATAAGATATAAGCAAAACAATGCAAATCATGAGATGTAAGTGCTAATAGAAGATGAGGTAGTGAATGTTTTAAACTTAAAACCTAAATTGGTACATAAATTTGTTACGAAAGATTTGGAAAAACTTAAATATATTTCGGCATTCAGGTAGCTTAATCCAAATACGAGAATTTGTTTCCTAGATGAAGTATGTGCTGGATTTGTTGTCTGAAACATGTCGGTTGGTCTTTATAGATTGGTTGGTGAACTTATTAATAAGGAAAGATATTAGAGGTTAGTTGGCAAACTCTTTTTTTTTATCTCACACCAAGCTTGACATAGTCATATGCTATATTTTTAATAGTAAATATATATATATAATACTTAAGAACCTCATATGGAAGTGGTTACTCAGATTTTGAGATACTTGAAAAGTTGCTTAGTTCGAGATACTTGAAAGTAAAATATTATATTGATGGTAACTAGCAGGAGCATTGGATAATAAGAGATTAACTTCTAATTATTGTATTTTTATTGAAGATAATTTAGTGATCTAGTACAGCAAAAAGTAATCAGTAGTAACTCATTCTAGTGCAGAAGTAGGGTATCGAGCTAGGGCTCAAGGAGAGTTTGTGAGTTGTTATGACTTAAAAGTCTACTATTTGAGTTGTGTCTCATTTCTCAAATCACACTCATGTTTTATTATGATAACAAAGCTACAATAAATATAGTAAATAATTATATTTAATATGATTGGATTAAGCATGCGAAGATTGATAAATATTTTATTAAAAAAAAAGTTAGAAGGCGAGGAAGTTTGTATTCTACATATTTACTCTTGTGATTTCTATGCACCATTTTAAGAGAGAGTATCATGAGAATAAGTGTATAGGAGAGCGAGTTATTATTAACATCTTTTATGGGTAACTTATTGTACTTAAGGAATGAAAGCGAGGGTTGAAATAACCCAATTACTCTCAAGTTAATATATAATTGTTTCTGTTTATTTATTTCATCTTTATCATTCTTTATTACTTATTATTTATAAGCAATTATCTGTTATATGTGTACTAAAATGTATGCAAAATTAAAAATATAATGAATATTGTTACAGCGTTAACAGTAGTTAATTAAGGCTATTTTTTATGTGCATGCAGTTAGAGCCAGATGTAATATTTGCATGTGTTCGTGTTATATGTGATTTTTTTTTTTTTTGGTAGGAGTGACGTTATATGTGTGATTTAAACTTACAAGTTACATTATATCAAAAAAAAAAAAAATTCTATCAAAAAAAATATTTACAAGCAACATGCAAATATATATTCATCCGGGTTTTTAAGGTTGGACTCATAGTTTATATGATTTTACAAATTTGAATTTCTTTCTAATATATCTCGGATACTTATTATTTTTGGAGATCTATATATTTAAATTTCTTCCTAATAGTTTCACGAGGTTTAGAGTATTTTTTCATCATAACATTTCTAATAAGTGAATTTTCGTCTAGATTCATAAACCTGTGTAAAGTTACAAACTCAAGGGCCCACATGAAAAATATTGTATATCTGAGAGACTCATCAGAAAAGAAATCAAATCCATGACTTGTGAAATAGGGATTCAATTTCAAGAACTCATTAAAAATTATTCAAATTAGAGGACCTATGTGAAATAGGAGGCTCAACCAAAGCTAATAACACGTGACTTGACATACATATTATTAAGGGGGCGTTTGGTTCAGTGTTATCTCAATGTTATGTTATGTTATCTTTAAAAAGTAATTGTTTGGTTTAATGACATCTTTAAATAACATTATAATTAATTACAAAAATGCCATTACATGGTGACATCTAGATGTCACCCCAAATTGGGCGACATCTCAAGATAACACCGTCAATTTGTCATTATAATGTCAATAACTTCCAACTAAACAAAAATTATTTGGATAGCATTGATATTTTCTAATATCATAACATTGAATCAAACAAATGTCCATTGATGAATAACAAAGACATTTAGATAACATGACATCTAAATAACATTGACATTGAAATAACACTGAACCAAACGCCCCCTAAAATTTAATTATAGGATAATTTCACTAAGGCTTCTGCGTAGGACTATAATTTTGAAAACATACTAAACAGGTTCCCAAAACTTATTGTATAGATCATTGTGGTCCTTAATATTTATAAAAAACTTCCAATAAGGTCCAATTAATTATTTTTCGTTAAAAATTCTTTTAAATTAAAATTTTAATCAAGAAATCATAAAATATTTTTGATATGAAATTACAATTATACCCCTGGTCCTCGCTGCAATCGAAATCGCTGGCATCCGCGTGCGCAGTGCTACCCTTCCGTAAGGACGCGCAGGAGTCCTGCAGGAGGCCGGCGCGTGAGGTCACGGATGTCGGTGCGGCGGACAGCCGGAGATCAGGAACATTGAAGGGTAAAAAATGATATTTTTATAATTTTAACAGCGTTTAACGGATACCGTCACAGAAGGACCACAATGACCTATACAGTAAGTTTTGAGATCTGTCAGGTATATTTTCAAAATTGTGAACCTGCGTGGCAAGTCGAATAAATCTCAAAAGTCTAAGTAGAATTACCCCTTTAATTATTAAAATCTAGCTATTTTATTTATTTAACACTTAAATTGTTAATATTATATATTAGCCATATAAATTAAATGAAAATTATAACTTATCATAATTTATATCACAAAATTATAGCATATATATAATAAATATTGTAATTTTTATATGATTATTTTAGTCAATAGGTAATTTTAATACATATTAAAATTTAAGTATTAAATATATAAAATAATCAGATTTCAACAGCATGCCCTTTATTAAAAAAAAAAAGACTTCCTGTCAGAAAAAAAAAAGACTTTAGGTATTTGACTTCCATTTTTGTAATCTTTATGTTGCTATTTAACACGAGATATATTGAAATATAATTTAAATTGGATTAAGTTAAAGGAGAGATCATCTGGCCTCCGATCACGGAGAAATTTAAAAACAAAATTTTCACTATTTCAAAATCTTTAGGGTCTTTTTATTTCTAAAAATTAATTTTAATAAAAAAATTAAATTTAAATAAAAATATTTTTTATTAAAAATTATAAACAATATGAAAATGTATAAGAGATGTATATAATAAAGTTAATTATTATTTTAATATATATATATATATATAAAATATTAAATAAAATTATTTTTTTATTTTTAAGTATAAATATAATATAAAATATAGTTAATTTTAATATTAAATTTTATGTATTATATGATATATTTATTTAAATTAATTAAATTAATTTTAATTTAGCTAAACAAGGCCTAATACTTTCAAATAAAACAAGTTGAAAGGGGCCATAGTTATGACCTGATGGGCGAGAAAGGCGAAGAATTAATTTAGCGAAGAATTTCACGAAGAATTTCACGAAGAATTGCTCTACGAAGAATTGATTCTTTGCTCTATAAAATCACGGCCATAGAGCAATTCTTCGCTAAATTATAACTGAACATAAAAAAAAATTCAGAAGCAGCATTCAAGTATGACGTAACCTGATTCATAGAGCAATTCTTCGTGAAATTCTGCATTAAAGAGAAGAATCTGATCCATAGTTATGACCTGATGGGCGAGAATGGCGAAGATCGAAGGGCCTTTGGTCGTCTTCGCCTCTGCCACGCGATCGTGCCCTGCAGCTGCAAGAATGACCAACACTGTAAGGAAGATTCTGCAGCTCGTACCAGATCCAAGCCATTGATTCAAATCCAACGGCACCGAGATCGTCCTCACCCTCGTTCGGAGCCGCCATGCTCCCGTCGGCAAGTCGGCGGAGCCGATTGGCAGCGATCGCGGCATGCCCGCGTGCTGGAGCTGCTTTTTTGACGGCGATCCCGGCCCCTCGACATCCGCGACGGCAATCGCTTCCTCTTCCGGCGATGTAGGGCATCGATGGACGGGGAGGAATCTTCGTCCATTGCTCTGCAATGGCGGAAGGGGAAATGGTGGAGAATAGGCTCTCAAGAATTGGCAGGAGGAGAGACCATGGCCAGGGTTTTGGTTCTTCTCGTCGATCTTTCTTCGTTTTGCTGCTCGAAAAAATCTGAAGGCGAAGGGAAATGGGGGAGCGGCAACCAGCGAACGCGGGCATTTTATACGAGCGGCAAAGTGAAGGTCAGAGATTCAAAATGATTCAAATTTAGTAGTGCGAGGGTAAATTACATTTTGATTCCTAATATATGGGCGCTGTTATATATGGATCTTTAAACAATGAAATTCATTTCACTGGGGTCCAACCATGTTGGTTTTTCTTCTTTAAGATAAATAAATATTTAAGAAAAAATACATATATATATATTTACTAAAACACGCTATATAGTTAAAAAAAAATTAATCCAAAAAAAAACAAATATGAATAAAAGCATTTAATAATTTAATTCTCACATCGTCCCAACATATTTGAAGAAAAAAAAATAAAACAACTCGCAAACTAACGCGTCATGCAATGGCCGTAATTTTATCTTATATTTCTATCTATTTCATAATTAGTGATTGCAGTCTGAATTTTCTAATTTAATGAGAAATGACATAATTTTTCATTAAAAAAAAAACCAAAAACCTCGACATCTCTATTAGAATATTACGTAATTTTATTCCATATATGTCATCATATCTACCACAAACAATTTAAGCTAAAGCTTAAATTCAAAATCAAATATAAAATTTTAACTTCCATTAAGAGGATTGTTGAGAGCATTTCACCATACACAACTTATTTGGCAAATTTAAGTTATTCATAAACATAATTTTAAATAAATAATTTTTAAATATGCTTGAGAACTATTTATGACCAATAAAACCGCATCAATAAAATATAAACTGAATTTTGTAATACAGTTAATTATACAGAAAATTTCCCCAAAACAAAACACTAAAAATTATCACACAAAAATCTATGAAATAGAGCAAACACTTTAATCTTATGATTCTCTGATATAGTACAGATTTGGGCCAAACTGTCATGAGAAATTGAAGAGGCAAATCTATGGAATGGTGAAAGCCCAAACCAACAGTAAAAAAACAAAAAAAAAACACACACATACTCCTCTTATTGAGATACATCAAGGCCGTTGGATGTGATCACAAGATGATGCTCAGCAGAAGTTCCATTCTGAGAAGGCAACAGAGAAGAAGAAGAAAAGAGGGAAAGATCACAGTTTTCACTATAGCTTAAGAAGAACCATGATGAAAACAGAATTAATTCGAGTAAAGATTCGGATAAATTTACATTAAGTGACGCACTCAGGCCGCCTACCCCATCTTTTATTTCCATGGCGTGCTGATTCGGTAAGGGAGACTTCGAAAGATCCCTGAGGGTACCCTGAGAAGCACAAAATCAGAAATTAATTCTAATAAAAAGACTTCATTCGTATAATTCTTCTTATAGCATCATATCTAATTTTTATGGGGACCAACCAAATGCGCAACATATACATATGAGAGACCCACCAGCGAAGCAAAGAACAAAAATATTAGCAAAAAATAGTGCTACGTACAGACATAATAGTGCTATATATAGGCAAGATACTGCAACGTATAAATTGTATTTTTATTTTACATCTGAAGAATACCCGCAATAATTTCTCCTGAATCTGAGAAGAATAAATTGAAGAGGAAAAGGGGTTTTGATCACTATGCTCACAAAATTCTGTCTTTTTAATCCATTTGATAATTTTGGTGAGCATGTTTCATCACAGAAGAGCATTTGACCTCTCAAACAGATTTCTTTTGTGTTTTTTTTTATTAGAATGTTCTCTCTTTTCCACCAATTTCCAAAAAATACTTCTATCAAACAAAATTTTCCAAAAAATACTCAAAGTTCTTACTGCAAGATCTCAAGAACGCACTATTATTGCTAGCCAACAAACCTAGTCATAACTTCAAAGGATCAAAAAGCTAATTTATAAAAAAAAAAAGAATGTAGATCAAAATGATGAATTGAGAATGCAAAATATCCAATTTTTTGGCAACCTCAAAATGACGGTAATAAAGTGCTTTTTCCGACTAATGAACTACACCTAAGGGAGGTCCTTCCATAGATCCTAACATTAATGTTAAATGTATGTTTCCATAAGAATTCTCCATGAACCGGAGCATTAATAAGATAAAGAATAAACCCAATCAACATTAGGTCCATTTATGAAATACAAAGTTGGACTTCAAAACTTATTAGAATTACGAAAAGTCAACTATTCATTCAACTACAAATTAAATACTAAAGTTAAAAAAGAACCTTAAGAAGTACACTTGCTTTCCCACTGCCCGAAAGAACAACAAAAGTGTTGATTATCAGATGTTGAACAAAATTGCATTTACAAACATAAGGCATGAAATTCCATGCCTTATTGTCAAAGCAAATTTGTGCACAAACAGGAGACAATGACATAACCATATAACATGAAATTGCATTAAGGTGGTGTGGTGTTTAGTTCAATGTTATCTAATGCTCATATTATATAGATATCAATATTATGTAAATGCTTGAATTATCTCTAAATTATTGTTTTTATTTAGTGCCATTATATTAAATAAACAATAATAAAAAATTTATCTAAACATGTCAAATAACCAAACAATCAACTCCTCCAAATAACATGACATCACAATAACATTGAATCAAACCCCCCCAAACTATTATTTGTTGAGTAATCAAACTTTGAAGATGCTTTCTACGGAGAATGTTTTTCAAAATAAATCACCCAATCTATTTAACTATTAAAATTCCAACATATTAGACTTTTTAGCAGCAATTCCTCAATGTATGAAGTTGTGCGTAGGTGTTTATGATTTCTTAGATAGCAATCTAAAACCATGGCCACTGAGTTCATCCTGATAGAGAAAGTTTGCTAAAAAAATTGTGAAGTACTTTATTACAGAATATTATTTTAAAGAACTTCAAAAAACCTCACCATGAAATTATAAATAAAATAGTGGCTTCTACCTTATTTGCCCACATAAGGCCACACGCATTACATAATGTCCTTGGTCCATCAGGTCCACGACGCATCATCGGCGTTTCTTTTGCACTAGTGCCGCAGTGATGGCATCTGAGAGCATTGAAACAGCATTGATATCAATCCATTAAGCATGCACGATAGCCTATGAATTAAATTCCCATAAATAATGAAAATTTTCACAATCTTACGCTGATGCTGTTTGGGGCAGACCATTCTCTCCTATCAAAGGTGATGTAGAGTCAGCACTTGTAAAACCTGCCATTGAATCTTCGGGTTTTGACTTGGATGAAGTAAATTGACCTTTATTTCGCTGCATCCTATGTAAAAATAGAATACAAAATATCAGACAATAGCCACAACCGAAAAGTTAAATATCAAACAAAAATAAAGACATAAATGATCAGGTCCATGCTTAAACTTCTCATCCAAAAAAGAGCTGGAGCGCAAAGAAATGAAAGTTTCGAGAGAGAGATATTCAAAAGAAAACGAAAAAAAGGTCCAAGCTTGAAAAACATATACATTAAATACAAAATAAAGACAAATAATCAAGTCCATACTTAAAATTCTCATCTAAAAGAACTGGAGCACAAAGAAATGAAAGTCAAGAAAGAGAAGTTCAAAGGGAAAAGAAGAGAAGGGAGAACAGGTCCTGCACCAAAAGGAAATGCAACAACAAAGACTATGATGATGAGGACTTAATCCTAGACTAATGGCTATATCGGTTTCTCTACTCCATTTATCTCCATACAAAGCAATGCCTTATGTGAGCACGAGTCAAGTTCGCCTATAATGACCATATTCCATATTGCATGTCCTTTTTGGTCTGCTCCTCTCTTCATTCCAATTATCATCACTAAGATCCTCTCACATTCATGTACAAAAGTACAAGTGTAAAGATTGGACCCAGCCAGATAACTCAATCCAAACCCAATTCAAACTTTTTGGCTTTTGGCTGTCTAGGTTTCGAGCTAGGTTCTGGTTGAAAAATATCACTCAAAAAATTTTTGAGTTGGGTTCAAGTGCGGGTTAGGTTGGGTTCAAGTCCCAAAAACTTATTCTCACTAAAGCATATATATACAACAATAGGGCCTGTTTGTTTATAAGGTTTAAATTTAACAAGGTTAAAATTAAACTCGGATAAAGATATTTTTTATTGAAAGTTGTAAATGATGTGAAATAAAGTTAGTAACTTAGTTATTATGTTGGGATATATGAGGGATGTGATATAAGGTGTGTGGGGAAAGAGGAGAGGAATAGAAGAAATAGGAGAAGACTAGGAAAAAATTTGAGAAAATTAGAGAGAATTTTATTCAATAATTCAAAGTCTAATTATTATTATACGAGGCTTATTGTAGAATTTTAGTTTCAACCAACTAGAGAAAATAAATGCTAATATGTGAGGGATGTGATATAAGTTGGTTATTATTTTAGTAATGTGTGTAGGATGTGAAATAAAGTTAATTTTTAATATTAAATTTTATGTATGATGTGATATGACTATTTAAAATAAAACTAGGTTAATTTTAAACTGCCAAATAAACAGGGGCTTACGTGATATCTCTAACATTTATACTAACTGATACTTTTATTATAACTAATGAGTAAATTGATGCTTACTAAACATGATTTAATATTTATCTTTTATTATTTTCATTATGTATATCAATTATTAAAAAAAATAGTGTTGCCATACCAACTTCCCGCTTTGCAAAGGAGGAAAAGGTAGCTAATCACTTACCCATACGAAACTGCTGAGCAACCTTTACCTTCGTGTATAATTAAGGTTGGCTTTGGTTGAGTTTGAAGTCGAACACAATTTGAAATCGAATTTTTGAATTACGAGTCGAGTTTGATTCGAGTGACCAAAATTTGTCTCAATTTTGAGTCTATTTTCAAGTTAAATTAAATATAAATATAAACTATATTTTTGGATTAAAATATTTATTATATATTATATAGCTATTATAGACTATTCATATATATATTATACATGCATTTATACTTTAATCTTTATATATTAACTATCATAATATATTTATAATAACAAAATTTCTTATATACTTTGAAAATAAATATTTATGTTTGTACACATATCGATCGAATACAAGATGAATTGATTTCATTACGAGCGAGTCAACTTCAAGCCACGAGAAAATCAAGTCAATTTCGAATCAAGTAAAATGCAAGGAAGTTTTGAAAAAATTTTGAGTTTCGAATAAAATTGCAAATCCTCTATATAATATTCAATAACAACAACAACAATAAAACCTTGATCACATGGATTTCTCTTCTTTCTTCAACTCCATCCAAAATAATACTCTTTGTGAAAGTAAATGATTCAAGTGATTATTGGTACTAACATTCCTATAAATCCACATTCGCCCCCCCTCCCCCCCCCCATCTCATCCTCAATAGGTGTCACACCTACCCTATTTAATACAAACATTTTTAATATGGTATGTTCTAATACAACTAACCAATTTCAATTATTAACTATGCTAATTTTATGAATATTTAACCACTTAATTGCCTAACATTTACTCCCCGATATCATGTATGATCAGATAATTATTCAACAAAATTTCCTCAATAACTTATAGGCATCTTCCAATTGCATAAAGCTCCAATGACATTCCTTGTTTTAACAATCACGCTTTGATTCTATGATTAACAACCACCCCTATACTCTAGACCCAAAATACTTTAAGTTCACTTATGATGGACAATTATCCCACCTAGTCTCACAATTATGATGCAAGTACTTGTTTTCTACTCAATCCGAATCCCTTTGCTTCTAAGATACCCATCCAAATTTCTAACTACCAACTAAATCCATGAGTCTTATCTATTAGAATTATATCATTTGCAAAACATGTATCGTGGAATCTAACATTAAATGCTTAATCATCTCATTTATCACCAAAGTGAAAAATAAGAACTCAAAGCGAAACCTTGCTAAACTCCAATCGGTAGTCTGATTTTGCCTCTATCCCAACCATTATCATTAATGATTTCCTTCGCATTGGTAAGAAACTTTGCTAACTGCATGTTGATGAAGGCGGGCCAAAGTGCAAGAAAGATTGTAGATAACCACAGGTCCTTTATAAAGGAGATTAAGCTGTCATCCTAAATAAACCAAAACATACTCCCGTGCTATCCCTCTCACCATACAAATCAAATTTCATGTCTAGAAATCAAATCTTGCGCCATAATTCGCTTTAAAGCTTGCTCTTCAAATGAACTCATCACCATTTATGAATTTGACGGTATGCCTGGCAACAAGGAATTTACTCTACATCCTGAAATTATCCACTACTCTTTGGTTTAAACGCTTCTTCCCAAGATAGGTAGTGCATAACCTTGGACGCTACATCCCCGCTCCATAGGAAATTCCTGATCAATGATCAAATTCTTAGCATCAATCTTTTACAAGATCACAAGTATACAACAATGCATAAACAGGTGTGGATGCAAGGGCAATGTTAATTAGTGTAACTCTTCAGCCAAAGATAAGTTCTTCACCCCAAGAATTAATTCTATCTACTATTGCAATGATACTCGATGTAAAATCTTCCTTTATGGGTCTATGCTTGGTGAAAGACGTCCCACAATAGTGCCACCTTTAACCCTCCTGCATCCTAAGCCATCTTGTAATAATTGCCATCCTATTTCTCAAGGTGGTGCGACTGAATACAATAGAGGATTTCTCGATATTCGCCTTCTGTCCAGAAGTGCTATAGTAGTTATCAAGTACAATTCTCAAGCAACTGCAGCTGCTAGGGTAGCTTTAGCAAAGTGTAGATCATGTTTTGACATTGAACTACCCATTACTCACTCCCATATATCATGACTATGGATACTGATCTTGTGAATTTTTTATAGCTTGATAAGCATCTTCCTATCGCATAAAGCACATATCTCCATCCTCCATATTAATCATTTTTCCTTGATGGTTAAAATGGAAAGTATTTTATTCTCATATACTTTGTTTGATATCATGAGGAAGTAACATATAAAGTCCTTTGTTCATGTCTATCTTTCACTTGTAAAGCTCCAACACATTAACAAAAGTGGATATAAGATATGACAATCAAGAGAGAGTGGGGGAAAAAAATGATCTGGAAATATGATAATGAATCATAAACATGACTCAGTTGGTCATACACGAAGCGTTGCATTCAATAGAACTAAAAAGAGGAGAAATTCGTGTAGTTAGCATTAATTACTTTGAGATTAAGATTTTGTCATTGGTGCTGGCATTGTTTACATTTTGACTGAGAAGAATACTTAGAAAAAAGAAAATAAAAACTCAATCTATTCAACTTTCTACTATCCACTCATGCTAGTGAAGTAAGAAGAGCATTTTCCCCATTTGAACTCAACAAAATGCTATGTTTTCACAGAAGCTTTAATAGTCCTTGATACAAGCACCTCAGAACCTTCAACAAAGAAATGGAGCAATTAGGGGAAAAGTAAAAGACCACAAAAATCTGCTTTGGTGAGCACCACCTCTTAATCATTTCTTTAGATCATCTTTCAAGGTTTGCTCTGTGGCATTCGATGTTAGAGTGACATTTACCTCTCCATAAATAAATCCCAAAGGGCAGTCCCAACTGACAATTAAAGCAACCCATATGGACAAAGAAATATGAGACGGGGTGAAGATGAACCTGGTTAAACTCAGGACTCACTTTTTTTGTTTTGATAGGAGACTCACTTTCAACCAACTTGGAACCACAGTAGGGTTCTGAACAAATTAAAATGTCATTCAAAGTAAGAATCAAAAGGAAAATATTTACTGGAAAACTGAAGCAGTAAATTCACATTTAGATTGAAATTTCATTATATAAACTATCAACATCTTCCATAATATGTAAACAAAACATAAAAAGGATCTAGGATTTCGAACCTATATCCAAAAAAAAAACATATAGAAAATTATTTTGTCATAAATGATATCATACAAATAGAACTACAGGCCAGATGCATGGACTACAACTATATTCGAGGGGAGTCTATCGGGCATGATGCGCTGGTACCTTCCACTGTTCATCAATTATAGATAGGGGTTAATCCAATTGGGCCATAGGCCAAAGTGAGTTCCGTTCCACACGTCAGGCTCAACTCCTCAGTTGACAATTAGCAACCATGATAACTTTGCATTGGAATTGATCACCTTTTATAAAAGTATATGCACAATCAACAAGCACAATGCCTATGATGCTATCACCAATGCTTAATGATAAACAAAAATTCATTGCACACTGCAATATAATTTTTGAACAAAAATAATCAGCATAGTCACTACTGCATCAACATTATACACTAGTATCAATCAGAAGATTCACCAGAAACTATGAGACAAGATCTCAGAATCTGTAACACAATAAGCTTAAATAGAAGAGCCAATACTACTCAAATAAAAAGCCTAACCTGAGGGCAACCTCTTTGCGGACATCATATCGTATTTTCTTGTCAAAGTTACGCTCTTTCCTCTTCTCCCTAAATCTCATCAAAGACGCAACCCTGTGTGGGAAATTCAACCTCTGCAAAGTACCCAAACAGCAAATTTGTCCAACAATTCCTGAAAACATCCTAAACAACAGTGGAAAAAATCTTATTCAAAAGAAGTTGTGAGCATTACTCTGTTCAGCTGACTCGTAGACGATGTAGGAGACGGCATTGGAGCCGCGACTTCCCGCCCTCCCAACAACAACAGCACAGATTGAACCTGCGGGAATCAACAAACATTCAAAACGACGGTGGGAGAGCGTGAGAGAAAGGCAGACAGATAGCGAGCGAGAGAGTGAGAGAGAGAGTGAGTAAGCTGAACCTTTTCCGGAGAGACGCAATCGAAGACGTAGACCTCGCCCTGGAAGGAAAGTGTGAGCTGGCTGCCGGACGGAGCGGCGAGAGCGCTGCCAGGATCGGAGTGCACGTCTCCTTCCATCACCGCCAGGCCAACGGCGGTGTCTTCGTGGCCCTCCGTCTCACCGGTCAACGGCTCCTCACCGGCAGGCTGGCTAGGGCTTTCGCTCATTGCCCTTCCCCAGACTTAAAATTCCTCAAAAGGAAACTCTGGGTTAGTATAATTTGGTGATGACGATCAAAATTTACCAATTTTGCTTCGATCAGAAACCCTAGCTGGATGTTTTTGCTGATTGGCGAGTTTCCGGCGTAGAAAGATGGAGACCGAGGCATGGAAGAACAGATTATGGCATCATGCGGAAAAATGTATAAACACGTAGGCAAGCACGACGCCTTACAGTTTACGTACGGGAAATTCCCAACCGTTGATCTTCCTTGAAGATGATTGAACGGTTGATTTTTGTCGGCGTACGAAGCGTAGAATTTGCCGTTCTGCGTACCGCTTTGTAAACTATGGGCCAAGCTTAGTAGATAAATTTTTTCATATTAATTATATGATATAAAATAAAATTATTTAATAATATAAAAATTATGTGTTGATATAAAATAAAATTACTATTTTATCAAAAATTTATGTATAATATAAATAAAATTAATTTTTTATATTAAAATATATTTTAGATTTTGAAAAGCTCATTGCTAAATTTAAATTTTTTAAACGTAATTTCACTTTCAACGAACTTGCATAAAAAAATGAATATAATAAAAATTAATTTTACATCATATTTAATACATATTTTAGTAAAATTTAAACTTTATTTCAGACCAAAATAATTGATAATATATTTTCTTTAACTTAAAAATAACTGTACTTGAAAAACGTTTGTTTATATAAAAATTAGGGATAATTACATGCAGGTCCCTAAGTTTAAAGCTTAATAACGCACAGATTCATGTTTTTAAAATTATAATATCGGGTCCTGAATTTTTAATAAATTACTAAATGTGTTTTTTTTATTATTAAAAAAATTTAAATTACCATTATATCCTCCTCTCTCTCCTCCCCTCTCTCTCCTGCCGATCCCTGCACGCGCAAGGGACGACTAAGGCGTCAGCAGGTGTGATAGTTCTCGTGTGACGCGCTGACTGTCGCGATCGTGCCTGCGACCTTCCGCGGAGCGTGCGATCTGCCGACGCCGCGGTTGTCCATCGCATGCGTAGGGATCGCAGAAGAGAAAAAAAAGGGGTATAATGATAATTTAAAAAAAATTGTAATAATAAAAAATAAAAAAGATTTATTTTATAATTTATTAAAAATTCAAGAATTCTGATATTATAATTTTTAAAATATAAATTTGTATATTATTAAGACTTAAATGATTTTTGCCCATTATTTAAAGATAATAATTATGTTGTTTTTCTCTAAAGGGACAATGATGATGGTTCATTTTAAGGCAGAGGTTACTGATTCAAACATCATAACATTCTCTGGATAATGGAGTTGGGGTAGATTTGACAGGTTTAATGATTCCGGTCAACATTATTAATTGTTCCCTTTGAATATAAATTGTGATGCTATTTAGAAAAAAACACATATAAATTTTGATATTAAAATTATAAAATATCATTTTTTTAAAATAACAAAAGTGAAACATTAAAATAAAATCACTGAGTATGTCAGCATTAGTAAAAGAGAACACCACAGGAGCTGATAGCAGAGAGGAAGAGAGAAAAATAGAATGATATTTTTATTATTTTATATTTTAAAAATAAATTTGATTAAAATTCTTAAACATGACCTGATTAAAAAATAAAAAAAATAATTACATACAACATATTAAAATCTAACAAAATTAAATATTTTACATAATATTTTTTAAAAAAATTACGAAACAAATTACTTATAAATTATACACACCATACTATATTATGTATAATTCATAAATTTATAATAGAGATTTTTATATCACTAATTTAAATTTTAAATGAATTATATATATAATTATTTTATAAAAACTAAAATTTTTGAATTTAGAATTTACGTTCTAAAGTTAAGAGTTTAAGTTTTAAATTTTAGTATTAAAGTAGTTTAGGGCATAAGATTTATAGTATTTTGAATTTAAAATTATAATTTTAAGGATCAGAATTTAAAGTATAGTAAAAGTTTATTCAAAATATGTAGTATATATAATTGCCCCTAAAATAAAATATTAATATTAAGAACTTTATTGAAAGATTTTTAAAATTATAAAAATGAGATCATATTTACACCTAATTTTATTTTACGTTCCATGAACAATAAAATAATTTTATATAGCATAAATACTTTAATAAAAAAAATTTATTGCACCTCCAATACATTCTTCAAAATTAAAATAAATTTATTATATAAGAAACCAAATGGAAGATGAAATCTTTAGTAATATGCTCTTTTATTTATCGTGAACACCATAATTTTTTTATTTTACTTTAAAATCATAATAGCAGTGTAACCCAAATATACGATCCTGTTTGGCGCGAGGACCAAATCAGGACTAAAATAATACTAATTTAATAATAATAATAATAATAATAATAATAATATTTTTTTAATCATTTTACGCAAATTCTAATATAAAAAATATTATTTTACTTTATATACTCAATAATTTTTAATAAAAATATATACTTTATTTTATATTCTAGACCAAAATATTTGAATCGAGTATTTTGATTTAGGATGTAAAATAAAGTTAATTTTTTTATTGAAAATTATTATGCACGTGAAGTAAAATAATATTTTTTTATATTAGAATTTGTATAGAATGATTTAAAAATTTTATTTATTATTATTATTGTTATTTTTTAAATTAGTATTATTTTAATCCTGATTTGATCCTCGCGCCAAACAGGGCCAAGATATTTAAGCAAGTTTTCTATCTCATTAAGCTTAAAAAAACACCACAATTTTTAGTGTTATCTACTAACACAATTACTGCCTTTTTGCTTCATTATTTTCTCTCATGAATGAATTCATTTCAATTTGTGGGTAACCAAGGAGAAATTTCTATGAGAAACTAAGCCTATATGTAAATCAGAATGGGGCAGAAAAGAAGAAATTGAAGAAACAGCAAGAAAAAGATTTATAAATTGGAAGAAAGATGTAGAAAAACAGAAGTCAGAGAGAGAAGAAAAAGAAAAATTTTGAAAGAAGATAAAAATATTGTTAACATGTAGCTCCAGTGCTGCATCTCAGCTTCTGATAACCTCTTTGTCATTATCAGTAATCTCTAACAAGCACATCTTGTACTGATCTTTTGGCCAAATTTCTTTGTTTTTAGTGAAATCTTTCTCACTGAAGTTCCGATAGACATAGGAGAATTCCTCCTTGAATCACCTTAAATCTCTGCGTGTTTTTCTGCATATTTTTCATTCTCAATTAAGCCTTAATCGTTAAGTTTAATTCTTTGCGTATCACTGTCTCTTGGAACTCCTTACGTCAACAAATACAAAAACTACCAAAAATGAATTTTTATGTGATAGTAAGCCAAAGGAAAAAATAAATTGCTCTTCTGTGAGGCAGTAATACCTAATTGTTGCCTCGTGATCCACGAAGCAGCATCTGGAGCGTATACATGGAGACTCCAGGGCGCCCACGCAAATCAGGCCGGTGGCGCAAGGCGAACAGCAAGCGACTTCCTGAAAACCGAACAACCCCAAGTCGAAGAGTCTTCAAGTCGAACAGCGGGTTCAGAATAAGTGGGTGGAATGGTCCTTCACGCCCCATTAAAGAGGTATGATCTGCTTCAGGCACCGTACATCTATACTAGCATGACCGTCGGTCTGCAACACAGGAGGACGGTCCTTAAAGCACCCTAGGACATCCATCATAAGTCAAAATTGAGAAAAAATTAAGACTATAAATTGTAATACAACAAGAGAAAAAGAGGCTTCTTCCTCTGAATTTTATTCTCTCCAAAAATCTCCACTGTAATCTAATTTTCAACTAGTGAATCCCCTTCAAAGCCGCCCAGAGAAAGACGCTATAATTTTCCATCTCATCGATTTCCACGTCTAAAATCTTGATCCCATTTTAGTTTCTTAACACTAATAGAAAAGCCTAATTGGCTTAAATATTTTTGTTAATTTTTAAAGCTATTTAGCACTGCACAACAAACTGTGAGGCAATTTATAAATGGAAAAAAAAAATGAAGCTGGCTAAAACATAAAAGAAAATAAAATAAAACCATTGAAAGAATAAAAAATAATAATAAAAGAAAACAATAATAGAACCGTCATCAATTCCAAACTGATTGAATTCAGCTAAAAAAATACTAAATATGAGAACTCAAATCTCTTATATAACAAATATTTCATCACTAGACGCAGTTAAAAGTTCATCAGAAGCTAAAAGGCAAACTCCTCGTGAATTTTCATTAAACAAGCAAAGCATCACATATCATCCAATCGAGGCAGAAAAGAAGATGTTAGCATTAAGCATCCCCTTCTCCCATCATTTAGTTCCTCAGAACAACAGTAGTTCCAATCAGAAGTACCTAAAAACTTGTCAACATCCTCACACTGCTACAATCTCTTCAGGCTCCTCTTCCTGGCATCGATCTTCTTCTTATCTGCCTGAGCTTTCGCCGCTCCCATCGCAGCTCTTCCCTTCTTCTGTGCTGCAGGTGGGCCGAGAGACTTCGCGGCTGGAGCAGCAATCACGTTCTGATCCTGGGCGACGGATCCCAGTACTTTGGGGGTTAACGGTGCAGTGCTGGGAGGAGGGGAAAGAAATGGTGCTTTGTCGCCGTTAACGGTGCTTGTCGGATCGACATTGAGAGCACTTGTGGATTCGGATATTGCTCCGGTCTTCTGTTTATATTTGGGCTTAATGGCATGAATGCCAGTGTATAACCTGCAAATTTTATTGGCACAATGGTTAGTTTGAGCCAAGTGACTTGCAAATCATCTCTATAGCGCATTTGCTTGCTAGGTTCACTTTAACAAACATACATGATGTTTTCGTCGTTAGAGTGATGAATGATATAAAAGAAAATTAGAGGGAAGACTTGTTATTTAGACATTCGTGTTATCTAAATGTCCAAATTCTCTCTTAATTATTATTATTTGGTTTAATGTCATTATATTAAAAAATGACAAAAAATCAATTTAACTTTACATCTCTCCAATGCAATTTGAGTGACATCCATCTAGAGAGGCTAGACTTGTAATTTTTTACATTGTTATCTGAATGTGTCATCAAACTAAACACTTGATTTTTCCAAATAACATGACATAATATCACAATAACATTGAAACAAACTCTCCATTCTTATCTTGAAACATATAAAGAATATGAAATATAATTAGTTATTATTTTTTAATATGTGTAAGATACACAATAATGTTAGTTTTCTTTTGATGTTTTGAAATATATGTATAATATAAATATAATTAAATTTTAATCTTGAAATTTATGGGAGATAATGGCCTCTCAGATTAAAGATAACTTAGTTAATTTGAACATGGCAATGAAACCCACTTTGGTAAAGAGCTACATAAATCGCTAACGAAAGTATCACATATAACATTATTTACGTAAAATTAACATTTAAAAAGACCGATTAACAAAAAATTGCAAAAATAGTTTTTTACCTACAAGCTCAAAGTTCTACCAAATATACCCTTGAGGTATCAAGCAACATAGTGTGAAGAATAGTCTACCTGGCATGTCTAGCATACTCATCATAGTCTTCAAGTAGCATCTTGCCAGCTTGTTCATTCAATGCAGATTCAGGGAATGGTTCTATCAACAAGCATCTGACTACCTGCAAGTGCAAGGTGAATCTAACTTGATCAATTTTTTTTTTTTTTTTTAACTTGATCAATGTTGTTGAGACTAAAAATATCGATGTATTTAGCGAAATTTTTTTTTTGGAAGAATGCAAGCAAATTACTTTTAAATAAACAATTAAAGGTAATTTATGATTTGCTTGGCTTTAAATACATGACGCCATCAAGATAGGACATGTTTGGAAGTTACACAAAATTTGACATGACTTTTTAACCACAATCTCTTACATTCAACATAATTTTTAATTAATAAATAATAATTTTATTCCATATCATATCCAAATTTTAACATAAAAAATTAATTTATTCTCACATTCTACATATACTTCAATAAAATCATCAATTCCACTTTACATCTTAAACACATAACAAACACCCTTCATTTCAAATATATCACACATCTCCATACATGACAAAATTTGCCACAAAATAGCCTATCTCACCAAATTGACCAGCCTAACTCGGCAACGAAAGAAACAAATCTTACTAGCTGTACTGCATTTAAGTACTAATATTTGTCTACATAAAAAAGAAAACTTATTTGAAATCTCCAGCTACTAAGATAAGGTCAATTTTCATGAGAATGCAAAAAAAAAAAAAACATTCTGCATATTAGAATTATTTATCCAAAAAAGGTGGGTCCATAATCCAACAATGGGATTATTCGTTCTATACATACAGACAAAGCTTCTCTTACGTTAATCGTTCGGACGCCATAAGGATGAGAGGGTCATGTGCTTTATGCATATCTTCTTATACTTTTTTGAGTGAACTTACTATTAAAACATGGCGTAATCCAAGACTTGGATTCCAATCCTTCTTCAGTGTGTTGACACAAATCTCACCATTTGTTGCAATATTTGGATGAAAAATTCTTGTCATAAAGTAGCCTATAACAATAAGAGTAAGAAAGAATAGCAATTCCATGAAGAACAATATAAATTACCACATAAGTAACTAAGTACTTTGTGAAAAGAAAACAAACCTCTGGGAGGGGATTGAGGGAAGTCGGGGGATAATATCAGCTTCATGCGAAAAATTCCATTCTCATATGGAGTACCAACTGCATTATGATGCATGTCATACAACAAAAACATCTTCATTAACAGTAAAAGTCGTCACTTAAGTTTTTACCGACCAGGGCCCTCTATATCAGCAAATATGGCAGAGAAGTCGTCATCATTCACAACAACGTTAATGCCTTCAGGTGGAGAGTCATTGAGATTCTTCAGTTCCTTTGAAAGCTGTTTGATGATGTTCGGCGGAAGGTTCTCATTGGCTGCCTATCAAACGTGGAAAATCATAGAAAAGATTGCTCAGCTGAGTCACTACAGCACAAAGGAAAAGTACTAAGTTTCAGATTTCAACAGAACATCCTCAAATTTAATGTTTATAAATACAGAATAACACATGTAGTCTAAGATTAGTTGCTGCAGGCAAGGACTATTGAACCAGAGAAACAACTTAGCTACCATGGTATAGAAAGAGTTTCCCGAGCTTCTGGATTAGAGTTGGCGCTCAAAATCAGTTGCTGTATTGCTTAGATGTTGTTTAATTGTGTAGCCAATGTAAACTTTCAGTTATGATCTCAATTAAGATCACAATCCCCTGTAAAACTCAAAACAGTTGAGGGTTAGATGAGTGTAAACATCCAAAAAAGGGAAAAAGAAACAAGATGTCAAGGCAGATAAATGTGCATTGTGAAATCGCCAAAACTACAGCACACAAAACTCCACTTATTAGATTATGTATGAACACATACTATGAGTTTCAGAAAAAGAAATATACGGTGTCGGTATGATCTCCAAAAACACAAGCAGGCAAAAAATTTTGAGGCTATCAGGATATAATCGGGATCGTCTAGAGAGCTAGTGATGAAAGAAAAGTAGAAAACTATTGCTCAAAAACTTAAGCAGTGGATTTCACCAACTTCATCATCCTGGCCAAAAATCATCTACAGGGTCTAAAGGTGAAAAATAAACAACACTTTTAACTTCACTTCTCATTTCACTACATTAGCCATGTATAACTAAATACTCTTCTGCTTCCACTTACTGTAAAAGCAAGGTATACATGAGTATCTCTATATGGCGTACATTTAAAGCAAAGAATTTGTTATTATTGATACATCTGAACACATCACATAGCATCCACTTCAGAGAGCAGGTATCATATTTCATATGTGAAAATATAGATCATACTCAGAGCTCCGTCATTATAACGAAGAAGATACATCTGGAATCATCAAAGATGAAAGACCCAATAACATTGTTGACACGAACAATGGTCAACTAAATTTTACACTTAAAAATGAATCCTAATGAAATGCTGGAAGATGCTAAGAATAATGAAGACCAAGATATTTAATGTGAAACTTGAGTACAATACCAAACTCGGTGGTTTGAAATCCATTGGTACAATTGAAGCTCCTCATTGAAAAGGAGGCATTAAAGAGAACTTCAATGAGAGAGAGAGAGAACTACTATGGGAACTTAGTATAGCTGCCCTGAATGTAGTTGTCGAAGAGGATGACATCCTATTCAAGTAGGGGGTGCTTGGGAGAGAGCAAGGAACAGTCTTGTCCCGAGATGTGAACCAAAAGAAAAAAGAAGAAATCTCTTATCTTCCTTACTACAACTATTTATGGATGCATAAAAATGCATCATCATGAACCTGAACCATAGCTGGCACTGCAGATTGTAGACAACAACACCCAATCCTTTCTATTTTTCCTGCAAGTCTGGCAAAAAAGAGGGATGTGGAGCAAGCAGCACAATGTTATTCTGACCACAATAGCCTTTGGGGGTTCTAGCAGGTTCTATCCCCCGATGTGAGCAATGCTCAGAAAGATGACCTCAAAGAGATGGGAGTCAAACTCCCTGCAATGGCTTTTCAGTTTTCACCTCTCCAATTTCACATTTGATCCATGATCAAACACTTTCCCTTTGACATAACACACCATGTGATCAGCCCATATTGAAGGTGAATCTTGCATGTCAACAAACAAAGATTTTGGTGATATAAGACTACAACAATAGACTTGTGTGATATGTATATGTACAATGTAGAACATAATAAAACCATTAAATCTAGTATAAAATATTGTGATTAAAGAATATAAAGAAAAAAGGATAGGTCAACAACAACATGCTTAAACAAAACTTTAGATAATTTGGAGTTAACACAAGCAGTTAGGCTGGACAAAGTCACAGAGGTTCCACAAAACCAACAAAAATAGTTGGGATAGGACTGATGATGATGATGAACCTTAAAAGGACCTCAAATCCAACCAAAATAAGCTCAAGGCACTGAAAGAAATTCATATCCAACATGATACCAGATAGAATGACATAATTTTCCTTTAATGAAGGGAACTGCGAAGAACTTAGCCCTTCATACTAATTTAATACTAGCAAACAACTCACAGAAATTCTCCTCGACTATGAAGATGATTCATATGAAAGGAACAACCTTAAATAACATTCTAGACCAAGATCATGTAAAGCTCTAAGAAAAAAGTGAGCCATCTTAAAAAAACAATACACATTTGATAAGCAAGAGATAAATAATTTGCACCATTAACTATAAAAAAGGGTGGAAGAACTTATTTTATTGCCATTACAGACAAAGAAAGGGGTGGAATCAGAAAGAACAATGATGCGGGACAATATATGAAATGCAAACTTATTCAAAGATTGGTATTTGTAATAGCATATGCACATAAAATTTTACAAGATTATATGTTGATGATAATTATGTAATAATCGAGATAACTTCAATATTGCAAGAAAATCAATTTTAAACATTTCAAATGCAAGTTTAAATAATAAATAGATAATTCGCCACAAATCTAAGATAGAACTAATTTAATAAGTCAAATAGGAGTACGCATAAAATAAGTAATCTCACAAATAAATATGCCCAACAGCAATGGATTCGCACATTAATTTCAAAGGTCACACAGGTGAGCAGATCAGGCAATCCTCAACTCAAAAGTACAACTGTTCCTCAAGAAAAATCAAGGGTAAATATTAGGTTTGTGGTTTTACTGTAATTAGCAATCTGAACCCGAGAGGATCAGTGGCAAGGGAATGACGAGGGGGAGTCGTGGCTGCCGAGGAAGGTCCATGGAGGGGGCGTGGCGCACGAGGAAAACAATGACGAGAGGCCGCGCGACTGCAGGAAGGTTGGCAGAGACGGGCGGAGAGGCGAAGTTCGCCGATGCCGCAACTGTCAGGCGGCCAAGTGGCGGCGAACAGTGAGGCAGGTGGGAGCGTTGATCGTCGGCGTCGACGCAGGAAGGTCGCGGGGGCTCGCGTCGGGACGGAGGAGGTGGACGACGCCGCGATCTGTCGGCGCACAGCGTGAGCGGCGAGGCGGAGCAGCGGGCGGCGGCCTACAACGGCTGGCGAGCAGGCCGACGGCAGAGGCGGAGGCGGGCGGCCGGGGCGTCGGCTGCGGACCGGCAGAGGCAAGGGCAGATAGGGCTGGACCAGACGGAGAGAAACCCGGCGTAAATAGAAATTGGCGCAATTGTATTGAAGGGCCTGGATTCTTGTAAACTTGGAATTGCAGTTTATAATTTTAGAACAGTTGTGGAAAATATCTTTAATTTTTTTAAACTATTTAAAAAATTTTACCTAACACCTCAATATTGACCTTCGACAGAAGAACACAAAAATTTTAAACTCAAAAATAATTTATTTCAAAATTGAAATTAATACAAGCATTTAAGATCCTATATATAGCACAAAAAAATAAAAAAATAATTAAAGCAAATTATAATCTACCAAATCAAAAATAATAATAATAAAATTAAATAAATGATTAATTTAATAAATAAATTAAGAGAAAATTTTTAAATTTAAATTAATCTCTTCTCATTATGCTAGCTCTCCAAATCTAACTAAGCCAACTATTTATCTAAATCGACGCCAGATAATAAGATCTCGAATATCAAGCATAAACTTGGCTTGGGATGAACCGACGGTCGAAAGAAATCTTGTCCTCATCAAACTGTCTAATAACGGGGTTGGAGTCTTTTAGTTATAAATGAAAACAAGCAATTTACACGGATAAAAATTAAGAAGCAAGAATCGAGCATGCCTCGAA
This sequence comes from Apostasia shenzhenica, assembly GCA_002786265.1. Taxonomy (NCBI): domain Eukaryota; kingdom Viridiplantae; phylum Streptophyta; class Magnoliopsida; order Asparagales; family Orchidaceae; genus Apostasia; species Apostasia shenzhenica. The sequence continues at coordinate 233,969 of KZ451889.1, forward strand.
ATCTTAGCTCTATCCTTTTAGTTAATCCCTCAGTGGATGACGTTAAATTTTAATTACCAACCTAACTTAAAAAGGTTTAAACTTATGATATAAGAATAATTTTATTTTTTAATACATGTCCTCACGCTCAAATTTATTCATTTTATAATATAAAATTTAGCATATATATATTTTTAATATTAAATTAGAGAATTTAATCAAATGCTCGAGAAAAATGTGAGATTATAAGAGTTACCGGAATTCGAACTCGACTTTTTAATTTTGATATCATGTAAATTTCTAGTTACCTACTAACTTAAAAGCTTAAATTAGTTCACACATGAATATTTTTTCTATTGAAGAACTAGGTTGGTCGGTGAACTAAAACATTTACTATTCGAGCTAGATTCAAGCATTTGTTTTGACTTATTGACTAATTGATGCTAACTTTTGATTTGAACTGATCGATTGAGGTTTGGTTTAAGTTTGACCAATGTTATAAAAATCGAACCAGAACAACAATTGATTCATGATCGAACAGATCGAACCGGTCGAACCGATCGGTTCAATTACTGATATTAATATAATAAAATGATATAATTATACATATACTTAATATTAAAAATATAAAATATTTGTTATATAAATATAATTAAATAATTAAAATCTAAAATTAACATATATTCAGTATTACTAATAAAAATTAATTAGTATATATATATATATAATTTCTAATATGATAAATAAAAATTAAAAATTATATATTATATATATCTAACATAAAATTAATCATTTATATTTAAATAAAAAAAATTAATTATTTTATAAAAAAAATTCATAAACATAAATTTTTAATTAAAAGTTTTATTAGCTTGCTTACAAATATTAAAAAAAATAAAATATAAATTTTTCAGTTGAACTGACATTTAATCTGTTCAATCAGTTCACCCAATTTAACCGGTTCAATCCGGTCTAAACTGGTTCAACCCTTCTTCAATTTTAACGTAGAACTGGACCTAACTAGAGACCGGTCCTACAGGTCGAACCGGCCGGTTCGGTCCGGTTTTGACGACATTGGGCTTGTTTGATTAGAAGATGAATTTGGGTAAGGAAAGAGAATAATTTATTTTATAGTTTTGATGGGAAAGAAATTTATTTTAATATTGAGAGATGTGTAGGATATAAAATAAAGTTGATTTTAAAGTTAGAATTTGTGTTAGATGTAAAATAAAATTATTAAAAATTATAATAAATTTAAAATATTATTAAGATTTTTTTTTTTTGTTCATTTTTAGGTTCATGCCAAAAGGCCATTGAGTCTGACCCTCTAATCTATTATCCAGCTCGTTGAAATTTCCTAACCTATAATGAATAAGATTTAATGATCAGTGCATCGTGACCGTTGAGTTCGACGAGGTTGAAATAGGTAACCCTAGAATCGTCCCTCCGGCTGCGGGGCTATCATCTTAATAAGGTTCCGTTCAAAGAGAAAGAAACTGGAGTTGGAGGACGAAGCTGAACTCTTTTACTACCTGCAGCCATGGTATGCTCTTGCTGCTCTCTAATTTTTCCGGGAATTGATAGATTTCTCTATGTCTACCCTGTTTTTAATGAATCTTTTATTAGGGTAAAGTTTTTTTGAGATTCCCACCTTTTGATATTGATTCTAACGGTTAATTCCTTGTTGGGGTTTATTCAAGGCTGGATTTCAGCTAGTTTTGGTGTTCTTTGAGCTGATCTGGTGTTTAGGGATGGATATATTGCTTATGTAGTTTGAGTTCTACAATTCATGGTTTATTTATGGCTGGAATTCTCTTTTTTCTTGTTTATTCTTCTAATTAGGCAAATGTATGGATTTCAGATCTATATAATATCGATTTCTGGGATCAGCTCTTTGGGAACAGGAAACTTGGGGTTTTTGTAAGAAGACGTTGGCGTTGCTTTTTTCCTTCTTGTAATGCTAAAGCGATGACTGTTACTTTTCTCTGCAATATACAGTCCATTAACACATAAACGTTCCTTTTTAGGCTGAAAGACTATATGGAGCAAAATTATGCTCAAGTTCTTGTTGTGTTCTTTGCCCGATTACTGTAATCAAGTATGACCTGCACTTGTTCTAGTAATAGTGCTTATTCTGCAAGCTTATGAATAGTTTGCTTAGAGTTGGAACAGTTGTAGCTTTGATGTCGACGTATTTCTAGTCGTTCCTAGTGGTTAAGAATTAAGCCTGTTTGGGACAGCATACCGTCACAATAGTTTTGTAAAACGCAGATAATTTCATGTAAAAGAAGCACAACTAAATTCCTTAAAGAAGCATTATGCCACAACTGTTGTTGTAGAGAGCTTTTGTGTGTAAAGCTCCCCCCAACCCCCCCCCCCCCCCAAAAAAAAAAAAGGGTTATGAAAACAACTTTCTACCAAAGTTATGGTAAAACATTTTGCTACAGTTGTTGTGCAAAAATCTCTCCCAAACATAGTCTTATTAGAGCTATAGAAATTTTAGTATTCTTACCATTAGTGATTCTAATTCTTATTTTATGAGGAGATTTGCATTACATTCCATAGTAAATTTCCCTATTTAGATTGTATACACTCAAGAGATGTAAATATTATAGTGTAAACATGACGACTATCTAATGTTAGCATGTTTTTTAGAAAAAAAAACCTAATGGCTATTCTATCGTAAAGTTGGCTATTTATCAAATGTTTAGCCTCCCCCTTCCCCTCTCTTTATCCTCCAATTTGAATTGGTGATGTATGTACATTGAAGTTTCATGTGTAATTTATTTAAAATCTCTAGATTAATTGCTACCAGATGCGTGTCATTTTAATCCTTATTAGAAGTAGCTCAACTATAGTAACTTAATTGTCTCATTAGGTAAAGAATTATCCAAAACTTAATATACACATTTTTGAAGCGTGTACGAAATGACACAGTTGATGTGTAGTCCCTTTGTTTTATTTCCTCGTGTGTTTTCCTTTTCGCTTGTAGTACAGGTGACCTACATTGAATAAACAACTTCTCTGACTGGTATGTTTTTATTCTATAGGTGAATGTGCCAAAAACTAAGAAGACCTATTGCAAGAACAAACAATGCAGGAAGCACACGCTCCACAAAGTGACCCAATATAAGAAAGGTAAAGATAGCTTGTCTGTTCAAGGAAAGCGTCGTTATGATCGGAAGCAATCTGGCTATGGTGGACAGACCAAGCCAGTCTTTCACAAAAAGGTACTTTATCCTATATATGTTTTTCATTCTTGTTATATTAGTTCTATGAAATAAATGTATGATATGAAGATATGAATACAACATGATACCGGTATAGCGACATAACAAATCTTAAAAATCCAGGTATGGTAAAGATGCACCATATAAGTTGTAGAGTATATGTATATATATGTACGTAACCGTATATTTATACAAGCAAGAAGAGCTCGGGGAGTATTGCTCGGATATAAAGAAATACAGGGTTGCTGGCAAAGTGAGGAGACGAGGTTCTTGCAAGAAATGTGACAGAGGCTAGAAATGCATAGTCACTTGGCCAAATGAAAGGGGTCAGGAATCGTGTATGGTTATATTTAGAATCTTTAGATTGAAAAGATTTAATAAAAGATAAGCACTCAAATTAAATCCTATTGTATCAGTATCCCCATTGTATTCCATGTGTATCCCAATTGTATCGCATGCATATCCAATATCCATGTAATTATTCAAAGACAATATGTGGCTGACATAAAATAAAAAATTTCAAATAAAAGACACCATATGGCTTATTCAATATGTAACTGGGAGGTATCAGGGGTATCTGATACGGGTACAATACAAATATGTTAACCCATAAGAAGTACTCGTATTTTGCAGCGTATCATTAAGCTGCATTGTATGTGTAGCATCATATGCATGGTTATTAATGAGATCTTTCTGTCCAGGCAAAAACTACAAAGAAAATCGTCTTAAAACTGCAATGCCAGAACTGCAAGCACTTTTCTCAGCACCCTATCAAGGTACCTTTCTCGAGTTTGAAACATTTATCTGAATTATATGTGAAGTCTGGAACTTACTCGATAATTGCTTTAGTTTAATTCGTTTAAAATTTAAGTAATCTTTTTAGATTCGAAATAGAATCTATGTAACTCTGCTCAGTTCCACCTCATTTATGATATTTCTGTTCGAAATCGCAGAGGTGCAAGCATTTTGAGATTGGCGGAGACAAGAAGGGCAAGGGTACATCACTTTTCTAGACTGCTGCTTGATGTTAACGTATGATATTTGTTTGTGTTTCGTTTGATTTTCTTCAACTATTTGCTCGAAGTCTGAATTTTTTGGTACGTACTGAGATCGTTAAGATTTGCGGGAAAAAAAATCACGACGTAGATTTTAGTTTAAATCTCGGATTAATATGGTGATTCATTAGGATTTTGGACTTCTGGATTGAGTCTCTGCCATATTAACTCGGATTAACTGCCAGACTCACTTCAGACTCGACCATTTAGCCGTACATAATCAGATTCTAAATGATGCATTTTTTGTTAATTATTAATTATAATTAATATTTTTAATTAAAATCTTATCATGTGCAATAATATTATGTTTTTTTTATTAAAGTATATATGTGAAATAAATTAATTTTTAATATTTAAATTTATATATAATTTAAAAATATAAAATATTAATAAAAGTAATTCTTAGAGAAATTTGAATTTTTTTTTAACTCCAAGTGTTAATATAATAAAATTTATGTTGGAATATTTAAAACAGGGATGGCATTCATTGAAAAAAAAGATATTCAGTGGACTAAAAGACAAATCTTGAAACATAATTTTCACACAACGCATAATTTTATTATGCGACATCCAAAAATGACTTAAGGGCCACTGTTTTTGGTTATTCAGATTTCTTTATATTTAAATGTATTTTTCAGAGTAATAAATGTATTTTTTAATAAATTTTATGAAATTAAATAATTATTTTTTCTAAATAATATAACATAATTTTAAATTAAATGCGCTTTAAATTATTTTCTCAATTAGTAATATTAAACTTCAATTTTTTATTCTCATCTCCATCCCTTTTTATAGTATATATTTTCCCATTGCTGTATATAAACATCAGCACCTCAATGCATCAACAAAATTGAGTGACAGCTCATAGATTTGTCATTTTGATGATCACATAAAAATATATTTCATATATATCATATAAATTTTTTTTTAAAAAATACATATAGGACATAAAATTTATCAACATATGTCACATAATATTTTTAAAAAATATAAAACAAATTATTAAAATAATTGTATAAATTTTATTTTATTATATATAATCCATAAGTTCATAATAAAAACTTCAATTTCATTGAATTAAATTTATAGTGAATTAATATATATAACTAATTCAAAAAATTAAAATTTTAGAATTAAAATTTTATATTTTAAAATTAAATTTTTAATTTTAAAATAAATTATAGCATAGAATTTAGTATTGAAAATTTGAGATTGTAAATTTAAATTTTTAAGAGACAAGATTTAAATTATAATAAAATTTTATTTAAAAATAATATAAAATTTATAATTTTTAATAAATAATGTAGCATATATAATTGCCTTTTTTATGTTGAAATTACTACTACTTTTCAAGATTTTTATCTCAAAAAAAAATTAAATGCAATGAATTGTTTCAATTTTTATAAATAAACACACTAGATTTGAAATGGATAGGGTATTTTTGGTATTTAACGACGTATCACACGAATATTTATTCTTCTTAGGATATTATTTGTATTACAAAAGCTAGGTGGAAAACTGTTAAAGAAAGGGCAAATTTTCAATATAATAAAGTTAAACAAAAATCAAGAAAAAAAATTTTCACAATTAAGACCAACACGCTTTTAGAACCAAACTGTCCAATATTTGAAGCAAAGTTAGCATAATTTTTTAAGGAATATTATAGTTTGTCGAGTGTCTTTGATCGAACACCACGATCATCGACTGAGTCTAACCACACTCGAGCTCAACAAGCTCAAGATGATGCTGCCAAGTTCCGGATCGAGAGAATAGAAATAGATCCTCAACAGAATAAAGACCAATAAAGAGGGCAAAAGAGAGAATGCTCACATGATACCAAGCTTAGTTTGCAAAAAATCACAATGAAACAGAGAAATAAACAACTAATTTACTGTAGAAACTCTTTAACTTCACATGAAATTAACATCTGCTCAGCATTCTTATCCATATGTTCATAAAAGATATGCATATAAGAGAAGCATGAATGACATAAAACAATATCAGTTCTAGATCACAAATGGCAACCGTAAGCGTTACACTTTAATTTCTAATCTAGTCGGGAAAACAGAAGATTTGCTTATGAACTGCAAAGCTTTCAGAATGTTGAACCGTTGTAGCCGAAATACGACCGCTGTACAAGAGTTGAATAAGAACATGGAGCAGCAAAATAAAAATTGAAAATCTATTCTAATCTAATCGGGAAAACAGAAGATTTGCTTATGAACTGCAAAGCTTTCAGAATGTTGAACCGTTGTAGCCGAAATACGACCGCTGTGTACAAGAGTTGAATAAGAACATGGAGCAGCAACATAAAAATTGAAAATCTATTCTTAATCTAATCGGGAAAACAGAAGATTTGTGTTGATGAACTGCAAAGCTTTCAGAATGTTGAACCGTTGTAGCCGAAATACGACGCTGTACAAGAGTTTGAATAAGAACATGGAGCAGCAACATATAAATTGAAAATCTATTCTAATCTAGTCGGGAAAACAGAAGATTTGCTTATGAACTGCAAAGCTTTCAGAATGTTGAACCGTTGTAGCCGAAATACGACCGCTGTACAAGAGTTGAATAAGAACATGGAGCAGCAACATATAAATTGAAAATCTATTCTAATCTAATCGGGAAAACAGAAGATTTGCTTATGAACTGCAAAGCTTTCAGATTGTTGAACCGTTGTAGCCGAAATACGACCGCTGTACAAGAGTTGAATAAGAACATGGAGCAGCAACATATAAATTGAAAATCTAGGCAGTTATTATTGTCCCACACAGTCACTGTTGACTGTTCAGGATTAGCTTTCTTCTTTCTTTTGTTCCCTCTAGAAGCAGGCAACATATGGTCAAAGAATTGTGCAATCAATTTGGGTACATTCTTGTTTAGATTGTTCTGAAAGCAATCCACACTGAAACTAGCAGTTCTAGTTTGGCGTCGGATACTACGGATAATTTATACGTTAATCTATCAATTTCGCAAAGAAACTAGCAAAGGATTCGGGAATGGTTGATTGACAAAAGCTTAATTCCAATAGGGAGAAGAGTTGTTCTACACAGAAGAAATCATCTTTCTTTTTGCTTATTAAGCTGTATATAGATACATGTGTGCCATGAAACAACATTTGTTATGCTGTAAGATGCGAGGTTGACAATTATATTGAGGAATATATAGGATGTGAAGTAAAATTAATTTTCCTCATTCATTGTAAAGACAGCGGCCACCCGACCAAGTCAATACAAATACAGGTAAACCTTACAGACTTGAGACAGGATTCTAAGCTCACTAACTCTTACTGTAAAGCTTAATACTCACAATCTCTCTTACTCCACACAATGCTGAACAATTTAGTGCCATGGGTTTTGTCAATTGGATTTTTCACATAAAACTACAGTTTTTCCTATTTCTGCTCGATTAACTGCTGCAGAACAAGTGTATAGATAATTATTCATAAAATGTATATTAAAGATTAACTGCCGCATAGGGAATATAATTTCTGTCATGAAAAGTTACACTAATTTAATGGATTTGTCAATGGATGAGAAGCTTAAAGCACTATTATTATTGCATGCAACAATTAAAAGAATTATATGTATATGAGTATGACTCGCTCATCAAATATTCCTGAAGTTATAATATGCTGCCATGTGAATATATTTGTTTCTTCAGAATTCTGCGTGTTTGCTTCCCTGCACTTGACAAGGCTGAGAACTGAATTTGATTTAATGGAGCTTAGCCTATAGCTTCATCAAATTTCTTCGATTCAAATTTGAAGTAAGCTACCTTCAATCCTCCTTGGAGGTTCTACTACCATTGTGAATGCAAGCAAAAGTAAAAAGAAAAAGAAAGATCGCATAATAACCAACCTCAATGCAAGAAAACTTACGAGATCTCAGATGATAATTAACTGCAAAACATAGAAAGTATAGATGAACTAAAAGAAATTACTAAAGAAGAATTTGCTACCTGAACATCATAGAACTTGATGTAGAACCGGGAACCATCTACTGCAAGTTTAGTTTGAAGAAGCTCGGCCAGAGCTGAGCTTAACTTCCCATTCACACTAGAGCCGAGTCCCCCAATGGATATAAGTTCCCCATATGCAGCTGGCTCTTCGCTTCCAGCAAATGAGATGGGCTGTCCTCCGTTAAGCAATACCATCACATACTGATCCACGACCGAAAAAGTTCAAGAAATAGCGAAAGTCAACATAAATTACTAGATAAATCTTGATCAATTGGTTGATTTGCAACTGCTTAAATAACAAATATCTTGACAAAATATTACCCCTTAAAATATTCCAATCAAGTACAAACATTGATTACTTTTTGTGGTCTTGAATCCATCCCATAAAATCACGTACTCTTCATAGATTAAAAATATTCAAGCCAAATTTGGTTTTGGGAGACGAGAAATATCAGCTTTTGCATGCTAATTCTATGAAGATTTAAAAACACCAGTAATCACTATCTCCACCAAAGCACGGATACATTTGCTAGAAAAACACATCAATTTATACTGCCATATAACTTCCTAAATCCTAGTCACTTCATAATAAGTTCAAGGATTTATTTGTACACCAAGCTCTGATCTTTGATAATTCCCTCAAGAGGGAGTTACCCTCTTGTGAACCAAGATTTGGTGAATACTGATAATATCAAGCTAGACTAATCAGCAAGCGATCTGGGGTGGCAGAAGTGAGGCCCAAGTGGAGTGAGAAAGCGTAGGAGCTCACGCAGAACTAGTTGTGGGCTCAGAATTTCGTGTGAGTGGAGGTTGCATGCTGTGAAAGCGGATTTAGGATGGGTAGAGAGGAGGTTTGGTGATGGCAATGACGGCGGTGGACTAGGAGGATGGGTAGAGAGGAGGTTTTTTTTAGATAACTAGACCGATCTGAGGATTCTGACTTGAGATTAACCTTGCCCTTTTCTTCACCAGAATATCGACCCATTATCCTAGATCTAAGAACTCAGAAAACTCAAACTTCATTTCATGAAATAATCTATTTCCACAACAATGTAAAGCGACCTCTTTATATAGAAATCTAATAATAAAATTTGACAATACAATAATGAATGCTGAAAATAACTTGCTAATAAACCTAGACTCAAATAAAGAAAAAAACAAATAAAAATAAAATCGGCATAGTGTCAAATTAGCCCAAATTTCTCCAAAATCTTCAATCTACGATAGATGTTAAGATCCCCAATTAAATCAAAATCGAGCCTTCAATCAACATCCAATTTGCCATAAGTGCTCTGGAGAATGGCGATCTTTCAACACTCCAATTAGAGTGGTGCGATGTAATCTCAACCGTTGGATGCATCACCTGCCTAATTTGAACATTTTGAATCGTGTCCCCATTAATTTTCTATCCAAACAATTTCGCATGAAAGTTAAGCTGCTCAAAGTGCTTGAATGTTAAGCAGCTTAACTTTAAGCTGTATGAGAGAGAACTTAACTTGGTTGAGCTTTAAGCAGCTCAAGTTAAACAGGGACATAGCTTAATTTTAAGTAGCTTAAATAAGTTAAGCAGTTGGGAAGCGAACCCAATGATGCTATTCCATGTTCAAACATTAAAATAACTCTACATCTTCCTTTAGTTCAAGAAGTTACTGCAACACAGAGGCTTAACTTCTCCAACGAAATAGAGACTAGCTAAGAGAGCATTAGGAAGACAAGTTCAAACATTAAAATAACTTTATATCTTCCTTTAGTCCAAAATGTTACTGCAGCACAGAGGCTTAACTTCTCCAACAAAACAGAAGCTAAGATAGCATTAGAAAAACAAGAACCACGAAATCAAGCGACAGGAAAAACTCGAAGAAATGCGAGCGCAATTCGAGCCAAGAACATCGCATCATGATAGTAAACCATCTTTTAAGTGATCAAATTGTTGGATTAAACCAAAAAAAAAAAAGAACAGAAGTATACCCTAATAAGAAATTTGCCAAAGAAGCAGCAAACAAGATCTGTGAGAGGGGGAAATAGCATTAGGGAAATCAAAAAAAGAGGTTTAGAAGATGGGATTTACGGATTCGGGCTTCCCGATAGTCTTGGCGACGATTTTGGTGGCATCTTTGAGCACGTCGGAGGCCACCACGGCGTCCACCGGCACGTTGGTGGTCAGATTCAGAGTTGGCATCGCTTCCTCGCGCTAAGCCGACAACAACGTGCGAGCGAGCGAGCGAGCGAGAGAGAGAGAGAGAGAGAGTCAGGAGAGCGATCGAGCCTCCGTGTAGGGTAGGAGCGAGTTGAACCAACTCAAAATTTTGAGTTTATTTTAATTTAATAAAAATTTAATTAAATTTAAGTTGATTTTTAATATTATTTTAATGTGCTTCTCCGACCTTATAATTTCTGCAATTTTTTATGAGTTCGTGACTGAGGTTATTAGAAATTAAAAATTTTGTTAAAACTAAATTAAATTTCATATGACAAAAATGTTGTGATATTTATGAATCTAATGAACCAAAATTGTGAAACTTAGCTTCAGTATTTTGATGGTTTCAGTGTTTTTAATTTTGATATTTTTAATATAATATAATCATGATCTTTAATTTTTGACTCAAAATTTAAATTTTAAAAAATTTTGTTCTAATTTTGGTTGTACCGAAATTAATGAGTTTTAGCTGAATCGTATTGAACTGGTCTTGATCAAAATCAAAATAAAATTGACAAAATTAATCTATTTTGGTAAAAACCGAACAATATTATAAAATCAAAAAACCCCTAAAAAGGATCTCATGTATTATCCAAAAAAAAAATCTCATGTTCTTTTTTTTTTAGTAAATTAATTTTGAGTAAAGATCACTTAAATACTTCAAATAGATCTTTAAAATTTAAATTACTTCATATGAGTTCTTAATCTCCGACTCTAATTTTAATTTAATCCTTTTAATAATTACATAATTATTAAAAAATAAAAAATTATTTTACCTTCTCTCACTTTCGGCAATGGCCATAGCGGTATGGTCTATGTGCTTGTATGGGCCTTGCCACGACTATCGCAAGCCTACAGGCGGCGCTAATCACGCTGTGATGGCTGTTCACTAGAGGTGGAAGAAGGTAGGGGTATTTTTATTTTTAATAATTATATAATTATGAAAGGTATCAAATTGAAATTAGAGCTAGAGGTCAAGGACTTATATGAAGTAATTTGAATTTTAAGGATCTATTTGAAACAAATTTGTGACCTCAGGGACCCAGAGGCAATTTACTCGTGTTTTTTTAGGTAAGGATCTTTCCGGATGCTCCTCCTTGTTTCCGGGGAGCTGCTAATGCCACCCCCCACCTAACAAGCACCCCCCGGGCCCCACTCCCTCCCCCTCTAAAAGTACAATTTTGCCCTCCCTTTTTAATTTATTTTATATATTTTCTTATTTATTAAATTTAATTAATAAATTTTTAAAATTTATTTATTTATTTATTTTATATTTTCTTTTGTATTAAATTTAATTAATTTATTTTATTCTTTATGTCATTTTTCTTTTTATATTTATATATTTATATTTATTTCTATTTTACTTATTTAATAGTCTTTATATATTTATTATTTATATTTATTTATTCTCTTTTATTTGTTTAAGAAATATTATATATTTTTTTATTTGTTGTTATTTATTTCTATTTTTTTTATTTATGTTATATTTTTTGTTCTTTTATTCTTTTATTTTACTTTTAACTTTAATTATTTTATTCTTTATGTCATTTTTCTCTTTATATTTATATTTATATTTATTTATTCTCTTTTATTTGTTTAAGAAATCTTATATATTTTTTATTTATTGTTATTTATTTTTTTTATTTTTTTTATTTATGTAATTTTTATTAATTTATTTAACATTATTTATTTAAAATATAAATGATTATTATTATTTTTTAATAATTTTCATTTGTGGCAAAAGCGATTATATATATAACTTGCAAACAAACATATTTTTCAGAACAAACTCAATATTATTTTAGCCATGTTTAGCAATAATAAAAAAAAAAGAAAACTTGCACCAAGTGTGAGCCAACATGGGCGATAGCTATTTCCCGGCGCTATAATAATCAAATTTAATAAGGGTGTAATTAAATTTAAGGAATAAGATAAATATAATAATCAAATTAAATAAGAAAAAGTAATTAACTAAAGAGAGTGATCTAAAGAATATTAAATAAATAAAATAGAAAAAAGTTATTAGAAAAAATTTCATTAATTACTTTAATGAATAATAAAAATATTTAATCAATACGAAAATATAATAATCAAATTAAATAAAAAATGTAATTAATTAAAAAGTGTGATCTAGAAAATATTAAATAAATAAAATAGAAAAAAATATTAAAAAAAAAATAATTAAATTTAAAAAAAATATTAAATAAATTTAATAAATAATTAATTATTTAAAGGAAAGAGAAAATTAAAATTTTAAAGAGGAAAAGGGTGGGATTTAATTATTTAAAAAGAAAGGGGCAAAATTGAAAATTTAGATGGGAGGGGGGTGGGGCCCGGAGGGGGGTGCTGCCAGGGGGGGTGGGAGTAGCAATTTGCTTGTTTCATCCTCAACCGAGGAGGAAGAGCGTTTAGCGGCGGCCGGCGCACTTGAGAAGCCATGAATGCTCCAGATCGTTACGAGCGATTCGTCGTACCCGAGGGGACGAAGAAGTAAGGAAACTCTAAATCCTCTTCGTCATTCACTTTCCCCTCCTCTTTCGCCGTCATCGAATCTTTCAATCTTTTCCCTTTCTGCTCAAAATCCCCAAAACTTCTGCTGATGCAAAAATGTGCTTTTTCTTGTTTCTGCTCTACGATTTTTGGCAGGGTCTCTTATGAGCGAGATACGAAGATCGTAAACGCGGCCTCGTTCACGATCGAGCGTGAGGATCACACAATCGGGAACATCGTGCGAATGTGATCCCTGAATCTCCTTGCTGATTTTATTGATTTCTTCGCTAATGGAGAAGCCGGTGTCTGAGTTTTGCTAAGCTTGATGATTGCAGGCAGTTGCACAGGGACCCGAATGTGCTTTTCGCTGGATATAAGCTTCCGCATCCTCTGCAGTATAAGATCATAGTCAGGGTGAGCTTTATTTTCAAGCCGGCAACGAAGTTTCTTTTCTGAACCTTCGTCTCTCTAGGGTTTAGGGTTTTAATCAGTAGATTGAATTCTCTTATTGCTTGCAGATCCACACATCTAGCCAATCCTCTCCAACGCAGGCGTATACTCAGGCAATTGATGATCTTGATAGAGAGCTCGATCATCTGAAGAAAGCGTTTGAGGTTGTTATGACTGTCCCTCCCTTGTGTCTTAACTTGTTCATGGTTATCTTCGTTCTTCTTTTTGCACTGTCTAAACAGGTTGCATACAATAATCTTCAGTGGTGATTGTATTTAGCGTAGATATTAAATTTGTTTATTAGTAATGTAGACTCGCTCACTGTGAATGTGATACAGTTTTGTTGATCAATTTCTATGTTGTAATGAGGGTTTTATACATTGATAGTGTGGGCATGCTAGAAAACAACAAACAAGCAGGAAAAAAAATCAACTTGGATTTCTCTTCTAGAGAACAAAAAAAAAACTTATCCCAAAGTAGTTGAGGTTGGCTATATGAATTTTTCTTCACCACTCAGCTCCATTCGAAGCACGGCTTTTGATATTTCAAGTCATTCTTGGTCTTGTCTTCTCTTTGTTTCTTGTCTTGACTTTGATCCCTGTCTTTTTTGTTCTAGGAGCTTGTATAGGCCGACGATGGGCTTGTTCAAATCACCTCAAACTTCCTCCCTCACCTTATCATCTATTATGCATGTTTGCTAGTTGAGCATTTTTTTAGATAACCAGTTATTACTTTACAGTTTTTGTTGAAATTATGTGTGCAGAATAGATGCTCCTCCTTATGCATGAGATGTATACTATCATTTTTGCAGAATAGTTGCTATTCATTTTGCATGAGATGTATACTATAATTTTTGTGCTTTTTGTTCCAATTCTTTCACACATCTATATGGGTGGTCCGATGATCTCCTATTAGTCCTATTATTCCTATTACATTTTGTAGAGGCCACATGATGTGTCAATATTACTATGATTGATGGACAAGTTCGGACATCAAAGATGGATGCTTAGATCTTGCACAAAGAAGATTGTGGTTTGCAGTATGTTTACATATGAAATTCCGGCTTCACCACAACTGTCCACGTGGTGTTTGGACTGTGTCTATGTCGTGTTCTTGCCTGTAGGAAGTGGTGCCCAAGATCATGGACTATGGCAAAAGAGGAACCTCAGGCAATGTGCTCAGTAACAGTTGTACTAGACAAACCTTCTGAATAAGACAGTCCCAGGCATGTGATAGCGACAACCTTAGGTTCCCAGTTAATGCCAATCAATCGCTTCACTTGAGGAGCAGAAATCTCAGGGCTCATATTTGCGTTCTGTCCCTTCCACAATTCTGCATTCAACTCCCAACCCCTGCCACCAGTGAGATGTCTGTTTGGATCCCAATTAGGTCTCCCATATAACTGTGATTTATCACCAAAAAGAAAATTACCATCCCAACCTTGCAATTGAGGAGGGCACGAATCATCTACTGGATGATGCCATCCAAATGGATGGCCATGACCAGGAAATCGGTCAGCTACATCATGCATATGATATGGAATCCACTTTGATTCATCTCCACATATGGTCTAGCACGAAGGAAACCCTGGAGCTGGTGGTCCATGCTGGAAAGGAATGAAACCATTTTGAACTGTAGAATTCCAGGTTGGGCCATTTTTAAAAGCCATTCCTTGTCCCCTTTCAGTATTTGAATCATTGCCCCTTCTATATCGGCTTCTGGATCTACGATCACCAGATTTAATTCTGCTATCATCATCATAACTAGGACTGTCGACTCCATGTCTAACAAGTCATCTTCCACCAGACATGGCAATCGTCCTTAGCACTCATTATACTTGGTTAAATGAAGATGCAGTGAAACACACACTCAACAATGCATTTAATTAACAGAATATCACACATCATATTTCATAATCATGTTAATGAGAAACTAGAGAATTAAGTTTAAGGCCCCATTTATTAAAAATCTTATTTTTTATATCTCATTCCTTTACAAACTCCAATATTAAACAATCACTTTATTTTACATCCAGCATAATTTGTAATATAACTAACTCACTTTATTTCGCATTATATATATATTTTTAAAATTTTTCACAATTTTTTTTTCAAATCATCTTTTTTTTTTCCCTTCAACCAAACAGAGCCTAAGTCCCCTAGTTATATTTTTAGTTGTTCATCCACCTAAGTTACTTGAGAGAGATTTCTTCTTTTTAACAAGATGAGAGATTTCTTGTCTTGATTTTGTATCACAATCTAAGTGGATCAACTTATCATATACAAACTATTTTAATTAGAGATCATGAAATTCAACCATCAGTTAGCATTAGAAGCATAATCAAGAAATATGTACTATAAATATTCAACAAAGAAGCAGTGAACCAACATGTAAATATGGATTTATAAGTGATAAAGTGTTGTTCACAAAACTCGAAAACAAACCAACAAGCTTTAGATCCATGATGTATGACCATAGGAGTAGGAAAGTAACCACATTGTAGGAGAATGGACATGGAGAATGACTAGATAAAGAATAAGGAAAGATGTAGATGCAGCCCAATCCACCACAAAACCTCAATTGACATCCATTGTGACAATTGACAGCCACTTTGTTGTCTTTTAGTATGATCCAACGCCCGTTGCATAGAATCATCAAGGAAGAGGACACCCATTGTACTCCCTCAATTCAATTAAAGATTTTTCACTCTCTTATAATATCATCAACCAACCATTGTCCTTTGAAAAATTTAGAACTTGAGCAATATATAGGAGAAGAGTGGAAACACTTCCCTAGTTGTTGTGGTCAATCCAGAGGAGGGCCCTGCTTGATTGTGCAGCAAAATAGGGCTACAGAGTTGGTTGAAGTGCATCATTGCCAATGACGTGGAGACGGGGCATGCAAAATGTGTCTTGGTCAGTGACATGGAGGCGAGGGCACGCGAAGGGCGAACGTGGCTTGTCTTGGCGGCATCGCATGAAGAAGGCTCAGCACCTAGCTTTGGATCGGCCATCGCGTGTACAAGGAACACTCGACAACATTGAATCTAAATACATCGTAGGCATTTTCAAATCCAATTTAATGGTGTAATGGCATCAATGCCCCTATGTTTCTAGCCCCCTACATGTAAGTTTAAAGATTTCTAATTTGAATCAAATTTGATTCAAATCGGTCCTAATAGACCCAAATCAACTCATACGCATACACAAGCTATATAGTAGGCATCCATCGACATAAGCTAGAAATTAGAATACTAGTGAAATTGGGTAGACCCGAATTCACCTATATCAGGAAACAACTTGTATGCTACATGGCAAAAAAACGATGTTCGTGCATGAATATTGTTTTCGTTAAACTTTTTTTTTTCCAAATTTTCTAGCTTTTGTTTACCATTATGATTGTGCATCACAATTCCTGGTTGCAACACTTCTACAGTGTAGTTACCAGTTTCCATACTCTTCAAGCATTAGGCTTTTCATTATTTCCGCTGATAGAAGTAATTACCATTCTTCTGCTCTCTAAATTGCAGCCTTGCCTGCTCTATCAACTTCGCTGTAGGAACAGTTATTTCATACGGAGGTATTTGTGCATCCAAGGTGGCCGCAAGTTCTGTTTCACATATTTTTGGCACTGAGACCAGTTAAACATGGCAAACTGGCTTATAATTTTCATTTTATGAAGAGACTAGATTTTTTTTTAAAAACATTTAACATCCTTTTTTCTGCTGCTCAAATGTTCTTCACCCGAAATTTCTTGGACAAAGATTTTGTATTGTACTAGTCGTAATCATCTACTAATTAGCTTTTTAACTTGGCCTAATCCTATAATTAAGTTCCAAAGCCCAGTGGAGTTTTGGAGCTTGATTTAAAAGGACATATATATTAGTTTGCAGTAAAAGTTGGCTTCTTACATGAACTCTTCCTTTATCATTCATCTTCTGGAACTCAAACCTAAACTGTAGTTGCAACAAGAAGATGGAATAAGAGGGGGCAAATTTTTATTGTATTTGAAGTCTCCATATTGGCATAATTCTAGTCACTTCTATTCAACTATTTTGTGGTTTTAACTTCAACTTATCCAAATAGTTTGTCATAATATCTAATATTTAGTTCGGCGAATTTCTTCTTCTTAGTACCTTTTGTTAATGGTGCCCCTTGTATTCCGCTTGTGTATGCTGATATTGTTCGAATCTATCTTCGTAATGTTAATCTTCAAAGATTCCACATATTTTCCCCTTGTTTGAAAATTTTGCCTTATTTGTGATTATAGGATGAGAAGAGGAGGTATGAAGAGAACTTTAGGCCAGGTTATTAAGGCTCTTGGCACTACTGCAGATTGGATCATCGGAAATCATTTGTTGAATCTCCCAGATCTTGTTCTGAACTTATCGCGATACCGATTTCCTTCATTATTTACTGCTGCAATTCTGTATCTTTAGAGTGAACGACATAATCTAGACTCTATGAACTCGTGTATTTTGCGTATGTACTTTTTTGATATGTTTTTAGCGTAAATTAGACTCGGTTTTTTGACGCCCATCTTTCACATGCTCATGGTTTTTGAATCACTTCACATTTGGGTGCAAATTTCTTCTTTGGTTCGTTGTTATCTTGATGTTATGTTATGTAATCTAAATTTTATGATATTTAGATGTCATTTTTTGATAAATAATTTTATAATCTTATTGAATCAAACGTTCTCTTAATTAAATATAAGGACACATATTGACGGTTGAGATGAACTGGCTCAATCTAAATTGATTGGAGATCTTAGTTAATTTTGGGCTGCTTTGGTTGATTGTAGATTTTCTATATGATTGATTTTATTTGATTGGATTTTATTGAAACTGATTCAGAAAGTTTTACATATTTATTTTATTTTAGCTGATTTGATTCTATATATTTTGTTTTAATTCTTTTATATTTATTTTACGGGGTCTTTAATTTCATATTATTTAAATAAAATAATTATTTAATTTAATAATAGGTATAAATAATTTTTAAAGATTATAAAATTATTATTTAAAAAATGACATTTAGATGTCATAAAATTTATATTACATTATATAAAATTAAGATAATATCCTTTTAAAAATATTTATTTTATTTCTAAATTTGTTCTATATATGCGGTAAGTAAAAGATTTTTAAATCTTATAAATTACTTTTTAAATTAAAGTTAAATTAAATTAAAAATAAATTAAGAATTATCGTTTACATTCAAAATATCATATTTTAAGGTAACAAAAATTTAAAATTGGATTTCTTCAAGTTAAAAGAATTTCTCAAGTAGATATACGGCTTCTCAAATAATGCCTAGTCGAATGATTTCATGCACTAGAGTAATTTTAATTAAATTCAAATAATCAGAAATAATTTATCTAAAAGATTTTATTTTATTTTAAATTGAGGTAATCAGTTAGTTCGATTTAGGCAAACTAGGAGAAATTATTGTATCCGGACAGAGCAACATTCGGATGCCAATCAAAGGCCGTCACGTGTGCAATACAGGTGGGATTCAAACACACGTGGCGGCCTCTGATTGGCATCCAGATGGTGCTCCATCCGGATGCAATAATTTCTCGCAAACTAAACTCACCATGACTAGCTAGATCTTGAGCTTGTGGGTTTGATCAATTTGTTGCATGTAAAGGCGGCCAACTTGGCTCAGGTCGCGTGAGCACTGGTCTAGACGGTGTGTGAGCTGCGGCATGGGGAGGCACATAATAGGCGGAAGTCGAACTGGATCATCGGCGTTTGAGCGCACATATGCGTAGCTGCGGAGTTAAGAGGCAGAGGCAATGTGTATGAGGATGAGAGAGAGAGAGATAGAGAAAGAGAGAGATAAAGAGAGAGAGTGCATGTGTAATATCTCATGTTTTAAATGTAGAAGTATTTATTTTTATTTTAAAAAATTATGTAGTTTGAGTACTCTTCAGGAGGTCACTTATTCTAATATTACTTTAACTTAAATGCATAATGACGTTAGCTTAGCCTCAGTTTTTTTTTTCCAAAACACAGACTGTTATTTAGGATCATATTACTTAGACAGTTCAAAAATCCTCCTCCTTTTTCTCTGTCTTGGTAGAGCCACTCCCCCCTCTTTCGCGACGGCCCACAGGCCATTAGAGAGAAAGCCGGGAGAGGGAGAGGGAGAGGTACGGAGAAAATAAAGACAACTAGATTTAGGGTTAGAGAAAAGATTTTTTTAAGCTCAAAAGTAAAAATAACTAGATTAATTGCCGCAATATTCAACCGAAGTTTAATCATTCTCTTCTCTTCACCAAGATATCAATTGTTTAACTTTAAAAGTCTAAGTTAATGCTCATAACATCATATTTAATTTTAGGGGTTTTTACATACAGGACATGAAATTACGCATTTTAACATCAAAATAATACTAGTTTAAAATAATAATAATAATAATAAATACTACATAAATTTTAATATAAAAAATATTATTTTACTTCACATATTCAATAATTTTCAATAAAAATATCAATTTTATTTCACATTCTAAATTAAAATACTCGATTCTAATATTTTAGTATAAAATGTCAAATAAAGTTGATATTTGTATTAAAAATTATTAAATATATAAAATAAAATAATATCTTTTTAAGTTAAACTTTACGTAGAATGATTAAAAAAAATTTATTTATTATTATTATTATTTCTTTAAATTAGTACCGTTTGGTCCTCACGCCAAACACAGCATTACTAGAGTGCATTAGAATTGTAGAAAATAGGTATAGGTGATTTGGAAGGTAAATATGAAACGAATTTGAACTTATTGGCCTTATCTGGTTCATATTTATTTTTAAGTAAAATATTATTTTATTAATATTTTAAATTTATTATAAATTTTAATAAATTTTATTTCATATTCAACATAAATTTTAATTTTATTTTACACCCATCACAAATTTCAACATTAAAACTGAAAGTTATATAAATTACTTTATTTTTTAAAAAAAATCATGATCAACTTGATACCAATCAAATAGAGATAAAATTAATTTTATTTCACATCCTACACATCTTTTAATATTAAATAATTTTTTTAAGAGAATGTTGTGTATAAAGAGGAATTAATATGAAGAAACTGATTTCGTTCAAAATCTATATCAAAGTCTTGTAAAATCAAAGATTCGACGGTCCCGAAGGGCATTTGGTTCGATATTATTGTAAAATTAATTGTTTGATTTGCCGATACGTTTCAATAGCATTAGCTTTAATTAATCTAACTGAGAGATATGGATTTTTAAAATTAATAAATGCTTAAAATTGAGTAATTACAATAAATACATATCTTGATAAAAAAAAATGCATTATCTTTTCAAACAAAATTTTAAAAAATACAAGTTAAAGCTCTACACTAAAAACAAATTTAAAACCTAAAATTCAATTTTTATAAGTATAAATTTTTTTTTTACTGATAATACATTGACTACAAAATATTTATTTATTTATGATATGATGTATGCTACTAAAAGAATTCAAGTTAAAGCTCTACACTAAAAACAAATTTAAAACCTAAAATTCAATTTTTATAAGTATAAATTTTTTTTTTACTGATAATACATTGACTACAATATATATATATATATATATTTATGATATGATATATGCTACTAAAAGAATTTCATTTAAATTAAATCCACCAAATTTTCTTAAGAAATTAATAGCTATAATATTATTTGAAGTGTTATTTAATATAATAAATAACATTTTATTATATATGTATACAATATTTTATATTATAAATATATTTACATATTATTGAACTAGTGTGACACTCATATAAAAAATCTAGTGAAAAAAACGATCTGCATGTCCCATTGATCACAGTCGTAATAGTATAATTTTTATCGATTATTCAATGCCCATATGTTAAGTACCAAGCAAACTTTATATAAAATATTTTTTAAAAATGTATTGTAAAGTTTTAATACACTCATATATTCTTTCTTTATTGTATGTCTAGAGAACCGTCAATATAATACAATGATAGTAATTACTAAATGATGTAGCCGAAATAAATTTATCTTTACTGTAACATCTCATGATCTCATTGTAGAGGTATTGTCCGCTTTGGCTTTAGAAATGAATCGTCCTATATCGAAAGGAGAGGGAGATCCTAAGTTGTATAAGTAAATAATGTGAACTCAAATGGATGAGAAGCCTACCAGGAGCTGCTAGTGATGAAAAATTTCGTAGTTAAGCGTGCTTGGGCCGGAATAGCACTGTGACGCCCGTGGCCGAAGAGGCCTCAGAGTGATTGTCAGGTGATGTCCTAAGAGAAAGGAATCACTGAGACAAAGTGCGACTTCTGGCATCCTTCTAGACCGAATAATGAGTAGTAAGAGGGGCATAGGAATAAATCGTCTCACAGGGAGAAAGATCTTAAGCTGTATAAGTAGATAATGTGATCTCAAATGGGAGAGGCGCCTTTTAGGGCAAAACCGTGAAGCTAATGATGAAAAATTTCGTAGTTAAGCATGCTTGTGCTGGAGTAGCACTAAGATAGGTGACTTCCTGAAAGCGCTCAAGTCACGCAGTTTTCCTAAAGCTAAAGCGAACAATACCTCTACACTGAGGTCACAGGATATTACAAACACTGAGATGGGTGATCTCATAAAAAGTGCTCAAGTCACGCAATTTTTCTAAAATTAAAACGGACAATACCTTTACATTTGAATCACGAAATGTTACATTTATATATTGTGAAATATAACATATTAACCCCTAACCATTTGGCTTTGAGTGAGCATAAGAGGTGCCATGATGCAGCAGCTCACCATTTCCAAATAAGATTTAGGAGGAAGTGTGAAGAGCTGAGAAAGATAGCTTGCAGAGTTTTTTTAAGAGGAAATCTAAACCTTCAGTTTTTTTTTTAAAAAAAAAATTAATCATTTATCAATATAAAAAAAAATGCAGTTCATAAATCATATACTAATGTGTAAATATTTAAGTTTTAGAGTTACGCGAATAAAAAATTTTCTTTTTTATAGTAATTAACTAGATTAAGTTCAGGTCCATAATCAGTTTAAGAATTAGCTTTGATTCCCAATTTTGTTGGAACCGAACCAATTCTCAAAACCTGTTTGACTTAAACTCTAATAACAAAAGTCATGACCAATTTAATTTTTTGCTTTTTTATATATAATATATATATATATATATTTTTTTTATATCTTATTTTTAAATAATTTTAATATTAAAATATTACTTTATTTCGTGGTATTCTCCTATGCTGAGGTGAAGGAAGCTAAATACTAGAATATTAAGATTCTAACTATACTATCACAATTTTTAAGTGGAGTGAAACAACTGTAGTATTTTGAGAGTAGACATAAAATTTATTTTATTCCTCATTCTATTAAAATTTTCAAATATATATAATATATATTATAATTATATATATATATATAATTTATTTCTTTTTTTAAGCTCAAAATAACTCTCAACTAAAATGTGATAAACGTGATTGTTAGGTCAGACTATTTTTGCAAAAATTAACAATCATGATTATTTATTGTTCATCTGAATTTACAAGAAAAATGTTAATAAAATGTAGGTTATTAAGGCTTGAAAAAGAGAGGGAGTTCTTATTAAAGAGGAAGCCTACTAGCCTTAAGCCAAGAATGTTGTAGAAAGTTTTCCGTGGCCGATTCGACTTAATCTCGATCTTTTAACTATACTAACTTCAATATATATAATGAATCGGGGAACTGGCTACGACGCACAATATTCACTGATGTTTGGAGCGAAGTTGATCTCCTTCCCAATTGTTGCAACATCTATATCTAATCACGCAATGAAGATATCTTCAAATGGTGGTATTATAGGAACAAGGCATAAGGAGAGACGCATTTTTAGACACCTGCTAACCTCTAAGACCAGATTTATAGCACTAATGTACGAGATTAGAGATCGATTTAATATTTGATTCCCATCAGGGTACGAATTGAATAATCGTTAAAAATTTGGGACTTTTACCCGTATTACACAAAAAACTTAATATTATTACTGTTTACACCCTAAAGTTAAAATATAATGCACAGTCACTTTACTTTATTTTAAATTTACATCCAACACATCGCTTAATTAAAAAAATCGCTTACATCTTTATTAAGTAAAACCAGTACTTAAGTTATGTTTAATTAAATAAGTTGGTTCAGTAAGAATAAAATCTATACCCCTTTTGTATCTTAAATTAAATCTAATCGTTTAAGAATGCAGAGTGCATCTAACTGATTAGATTGTAAATATTATTCTAACATGAATAATGATTTTAAATAGTTATTTATATCATATATAAATTGTAATCAAGGTTGCACCTGATGATTAGTATTTATTCTATGAATTTCTATTATACATTAATCATAACTTAAGTATGGTTTACTTAAATAAAATGTAAGGATTTTTTAACTAGGGTGTGTTGGTTGTAAAATTAAAATAAATAAATGTGTGTCATGTAATATTTAACTTTAGGGTGTCTAATAAGTAAATATTAAAGTTTTTTGTGTCATACGGATAAAAATCTCTAAAATATTTATCATTATTATCTCATATGACCACAGACTTTGATGATCCATAAAACCATATGCTTGTGAGAGTTAGTTTTAAGTACAATTCTTAGTTTAAACGAAGTACATGCAGAAATAGAAATTCTTTACTTAAAAACAACAGATCACAGAATTTACTACATACCTTCAGGAGCTTTCAAATCTTGCAATACTAACAGGAATCTTTTATTCACAGACAGATCACTTCAAAGTGCACTTCTTCCATTTCATCAATTTCCTCAGCTTCCTACTTCTAAGCCATTACCTACAATGCAGAAATATTCGAGTAAAATCTACCAAAAGGCAATCAAGTCATAGTCGATCCAAAATTGCTCAAACTCTGTTATTAAAGGTCAGCAAACATTCATTTTTTTGGTAAAACTTGTTGATTCTAAATCAAACCTCTAAATTTAACTTTTTGAAAAGAAAAAAAAAAACTTCTAGCCTTAGGAATTGAGCATGACTCCTCCCAACACCTATCCCGTCATCGTTACCATATGTCACATGATTATTTAAAATATATATATATATATACATATAATATAGCTTCGAGTCAACTTATAGGTAATTTTGGCCAGCATCTTTTAATCGGAATTTCAACCTATGGTTATGACTCAACATTATCCAAATAAATTTCAATTCGATTCAAAAGAAGCGACCGTGAAATACAATCATAATTTGATGTAGGAACATCTGGCTACAGTTGTAACAATCAAACTCGATTTGGAGCTCAAGTTATTTTCTATTTTTGCACATTAATATTCAAGTTATGAGTGGAATTTGCAGTGAGGACATGATGTACTTTGTGCATCTTTGTGAACACATCGAAACAGCTTAGATTTCTAGCTAAGCCATGTTTGAAGGGTCACAGCCAGCAAACCTATAATGGTCATCTGATGATAAAATGATGGCCATTGTTGAATACTAGGCTTGCAATGCAGAAATTGGTGTGGTTTGAAACTGGGACCATCTGGTAACTGGGCAAGCTCCTTCCCCTTGGGCTAGGAGAGCACCAAATTAAGACTCAAGTATACTTTATCACTAACACATTTTTTTCACTCAAATAAATTTGGCTTTGTTCTAAACCCATATGACAGCATTTTTTTTAACTAAAAGCGACATCTTTTTCCTCTCTCTTTTCATTGAGCCTAGAAATTATAATAATAGGGTGGCATCAACAACTCAAATTTGAGAGCTCTAACTTCTATATGTAACACTAGTCATCAATCAATAATCAACCAAGGTTTGGAGTTTGATGTCCAAAATTAATTTTTCAATCTAACAATTAACACTCTTCAAATCCAATAGGGAGCTAGGAAGCAAAATATGTTCATGAACTTGAGATTTCATTTCACCCAGGTTACTCTTAAGACGCTTGTGTTATTCCAATTTCCTCTCATTTCAGTAAAAAAAAACAGCAAGTACTCTAGAAGGATCCATGTTTTGATTCTAAATTATAGTAAGCTTATATTTGAATTTCAAATCTTTAAATAAAAGTACTTTGATTGTGTGTAATATTTTAATCATTTCAATCTCACAACTGATTGAGCTCCTAATCTTAGCATGGATATAGTAATGAAGAAGATGAGATTCACATATACTCACCATCGGGATCAAAGAAGAAGACCTGCCTAGTCTTCCCATTCGGCTGAGTCTTCTCAAAGGTCTCAATTCCTTTCTCCTGAAGCAAAACCATGGCAACAAAATCACAATTAGGTCAACACAAGGATTTAATTCAACAAAGAGGGAGACCTGCCTTGAGAGATTGGACGAAATAATCGTAGTTGGCAACCGAGAAGGCGATGTGGTGACCGCGGGGGAGGGCCCTCGGGTCGGCGACGGCGGCTTCCAGAGTCACAGCATGGGGCCCCTCCGGAAGCTTCGACTTGGGATCCCGCTCGATGAGATGGAGGGAGAAGTCCGGTGGAAGGCGGAGCCAGATCACCTCGATATACCCGAAATTTGGGGTTTCGATCTTCTCAAACCCAAGAACCTGAGGGAGGGAGGGAGGGAGGGCTTGATGGATTATATGACGAAAAGCTGAAAAGGAATTACCTCTTGGTAGAAGGAAGCGAGGCGTTTGACGTCCGGCGACTCGCGGGCGATGTGGTTGAGTCGGATTCCGGCGGCTGCAGACATGATTCAGCGATAGTGAGCAGTATGGACAGCAGTGATATTTGAGAACGCCGTGGAATGAGAACACGTGTCGTCAAAGCTTCACTGGGACACATATTGCAAAATTTTATTTGATGCATTACAAAAAAAATTTGTATTTAAAAAATAAATAAATAAAGGTAAATATTTATTATTAATATTTCATCGTAGCAAAAATTTTAGTAAGGTGATATATTTTTGATAATTATCATATTATAAGCGTGTTAATAAAAAAAATTATCTCCTTTCCTCTCTCTCTAGATTCTCATTTTGGAGAGCTTCTCTCACTAAAAAGTTGGGAAGATTGGACCGCCGGCGGCCCAAAAACGGCGATGGTGGCCGGAAAACTTCTCCCCTTCTTTGGTTCTCACTCTCCCTCCTTGCATCTCCCCTTTCCATGGTGGTTCTTGTCACACTCCGCTCCCACTTATCGAATTTATAGAAAATTTCAACAGAAGCAGAGGCCACAATGTTGCGTACGTGCGTGTGAAAGTTTTCTCATTTAGTTCAACATATATGTATGTCTATTTTGAAAGCACAAATAATAATTAATCAGATTCGAGTATATTCTTATAAGGAAACCCTCATGATTCTATTTCCGGTTGCTCACCGCGCCGGCAACCGTGCGAGGCGGCCACGTGAGCTGCCGTGCGTGTCCGCTGGCGTCCTCGCGTAGGCCACAATATGCGCCGCAGCGAACAGCACTGTGTGGGAACGCCCGCGGGTCGCCG
>KZ451889.1:260998-328733 GCA_002786265.1 Apostasia shenzhenica
CACTACGGCGACCTGCGAGCCGGCGCGAGCGCTGCGGTGACCCGCGCGCAGGCCACCGGTGCCCGGGCATCCGTGGGATTGCGGCGACCGACGCACGCGGGTCTGCGCGACCCGGGCGCACGCTGGAGTCCGCGCGGTCTGCTCACACCGGCGATCGGCGGTGCTGCGAGCAGTGAGGCCAGGTAAAATTGTAATTTTACATTAAAAATTTTTATGATTTTTTAATTGCTCACTCAGGAGAAGGCCCACCATGCTTCACGCGCGGCTGTCGGTCACCGACAACCGGGAACACAGGTTTGACGCGGAATGACGCGGAGGAGACGGGAGCAGCGACAAACCGCGTACAAAACGCGTCGAAAGCGCGTGCAAACCGCGTCAAAAACGCGCCCAAAACGCGTCGAAACCGCGCACAAACCGCGTACAAAGCGCGTCGAAACCGCGTACAAAACGCGTCGAAACCGCGTACAAAACGCGTCGAAACCGCGTACAAAGCGCGTCGAAACCGCGTACAAAACGCGTCGAAAACCGGTGGAAAACGCGTGGAAACCGCGTACAAAACGTGTCGAAAGCGCGTGCAAGATTCGTCGAAAACGCGTGCAAACCGCGGCGAAAACGTTTTGTACGCGGTTTCGGCGCGCTTTGTACGCGGTTTCCGCGCGATTTATACGCGGTTTCCGCGCGTTTTGAACGCGGTTTCGACGCGTTTTGAACGCGGTTTCGACGCGTTTTGAACGCGTTCCGTACAAAAACGCGTTTTCGACGCGCTTTGTACGCTTTTTCGACGCGTTTTGAGCGCTTTTTCGACGCGGTTTGTCGCTGCGCCCGTCTCCTCCGCGTCATTCCGCGTCAAACCTGTGTTCCTGGTTGTCGGTGGCCGACAGCCGCGCGTGAAGCATGGTGGGCCTGCTCCTGAGTGAGCTAGAGATGCGCGCCTCTTTTCTTCTTCTCTCTTTGGGCCTGTGAGTTTCGCCCAGGCTTCTGCCTTTCCGCCGGAATAAGCTCTCGCCTCTGTGCGCGGCAAGATACTCGCGGCCGCTGCGGGCTGCTTTCTCCTTGCCGCTGGCTTTGGTACCGCGTTTTCAGCCGCCTGGGCTAGGCGAATCTTCCTCGCCGCCCAGGTTAGCTCGCCGGAATCTCCTACAGCCGAATTTTCTCCCTCACCGATGATGCAGTCAACGCCGCGTCAATCCCTCGTCTCCGACAGCGGCCAGTGGGCTCGCGTCTCCATGCGCCACGCCTCCCTGCGTGGCCGACAGCATCGCGGGATTTCTGCAGACGTGGATAGCGGGCTTCCCGATCTTCCCTGGAGGCCCATTTATTTGGGCCTGTTTGTTGTCCTCTTCAACTTTGGGCTGACGATCTGGGTTGCCAGATTCGCAGTGGGCTTTGGCCCAGTAATGATAAAAGATCTCATCTCAGATTGGGCCTTGTTTTAGATGGGCCATCCAGTAGCCATGTTGGATGGGCTCTAATTCACAGGATTTTGGTGTTTTTTCGTACCCTTAGATGGGCCGGTCATCACTTGATAAAAATCTTCTCTTCACTGGCTCTGGGCTGTGGCCCAGTTAAACTTTATCTTATACTCGGCACCATTCTGCTTGGGCCTCCTCGGCATCTACCCCATAA
The DNA here is from genome assembly GCA_002786265.1 of Apostasia shenzhenica. Classification (NCBI taxonomy): domain Eukaryota; kingdom Viridiplantae; phylum Streptophyta; class Magnoliopsida; order Asparagales; family Orchidaceae; genus Apostasia; species Apostasia shenzhenica. Next base: position 262,625 of record KZ451889.1, read on the forward strand.
ATTGTTGCCTGTATCGTGTACCCAAAACCCTTGAGACATCTACCGGGGGGGAAGAGGCCGAGGAGAGGAAGGGAGCGGTCAGTGGCCATGGATTTTTCGAATGAAGGAAGCATTCGGAATTCCTCTCACGTTTTAAGCAGCGAAGCGATTTCTCTCTTGGAGGAGGGGATCTCCCTCATTCTTTCTCGATGGACAGCTCTTCAGATGGCAATGGAGAATGAGTGGGGCGGCCGTGATTCGCGCCGCAAGTACGATGAGCTCGTGTCCTCCATCTTCTCGTGGTTCATCCAAACCAAAGGTCAGAATTTATTGATTATTGGAAATTTTCTTGATGAATTTCGGTTTTGTTATGCACTGGTGAGATTTTATTGTAGTTTTCTGCTGGGACTTGTAGGCATATTTGGTAGTGAATTTTCAAAGCTGTACGATTTGGCTCTCTTATAATTCTCGCAAGTATAGAGCTTATTATGATTAGGCAGGTGTTGAAGTTTCAATCTTTTTGAGGGTCTGAGTGATAGAAGTTTTGTTGCAGGTGTTTGAAGTTGTCATTTTTAACTTAGTTCAAACAGATTTTGCTACAGATTTTGACGTCATATGAAGGTTAAAGATACAATTCCAGCAAGGGAGAAATAAACTTATCCACATTCTCCTTTTTGCGATGGAAAGGAAAATTTTGATGTTCTTATAGATTTGTTAAATTGAAGATTTTGTTCCAAATTGAATGGAATAAGTGACATTAAAATGAAAATTTTTTGCACCTTATTACGTGTGCATGTGTTTGAAATACATAAAAAAACCATTCTTTATCTTTTTGATCTCAGAATCAAATTCAATAGATCTTTCGAACTTTGACATGCTATTCTATGTTTAAAATTTCTTCTATTAACTCTTTTTTTTTTCTAATAAACATTTTATATACTATCTCAAAAATTAAATATGCTAGCAGGAAAATCACTTTGAAATTTTCTTTTTAATTTTCTTCTTTCAGACCCACGCTATATTGATGATTTGGAGAATATACTTGATGAAAGTATGTTGGGTTCTTTCAATACAGAGGTTGAGGATGGTAGCATTGAAGAGGTTTGCTGCATTCTTGTCTTTCTGCTTGGTTGCTACATGAATTTTTCATGAAACTTACAAAATTGAAGTTTTAATTAATTGCATCTCTTGATGGTATGCCAAGTTAATGTTGTATGAACTCTGATTGGCATATGACATCAGTTTTTATAGTTACTATTTAAGGTTCTAATTTAGATTTTATTGTTCTTGTTATGTGGCTTTATACATCCTCATATTCTCCTTCATGCATTATTAACGATCTGCTAAATGTAGGGAGGTTTGAATTCATTCTGGTTTATCATGTCCATATAATTGTATCAGTTAGCGTTTTGTCCAAGTTGAGGCTTAGCATATTCCTCATTCATCGTCCGCGTCATATTTCACATTCCTCATCCCTATCCTTATTGACGCACTTTTTCATGTTCTTTTGCCAATTCAAGGAACATCACTTGTTTGGTATATGTTTCTGTCTAACATATGTTCTCTTAGGCTTAACACGAGCTTCATGTAATGATTCCTTCCCATCATTCTTTTTACAGTGTATGTTAAATTTTATTGAAGTCCTTGCCATCAAATCTACAGGTTTCTGAGCAGCTGATGATCACTCATGAAGATCTTTTGCAAGGGAACTTTCAATCCATCGAAAATCTAAGGAAATCAAACATTGGGATGAACGCTGTCTCTCAAAGTAGACAGGTGATCTTTAGACATGAGTACTTTTGTTATCTTTAAAAACAATGCTTCAGCTTAAGTAGACCTCCATCCTAGTATATCACACATGATAAATAGGAGATTGTACAAAAGCTTTTTTTTTTGTTCATTGTTTGTTTTATTTGGTTTAGAAAAAAGTATAAACCATGGTTGCTCCTTTGAATTCTTTTTTTTTTAATGTCACCTTGCCACGGATTATATGCTTTAATTTCATATTTAGAGTGCATATTATATAAATTTTATGATTTAGGTTGACAATATGTAGATTGAGAAGTTTATTGTGGTGTTTACAAAGTCTAAATTCATCCTTATATTTTAGTAATAATGTCAATATTGTTGGGAAAACTTCAAAATTAAGACATTGTTATTACCACAGTCGATAAAATGATTGATGGGATAATTACACTGACCCTCTAAATTGCCTTATTAATCGTTTAACCCATAAAGATGGATATTTTTATCTATGAGTTCTCATTTTTGATGAATAATTACAATTTACCTCAAAAGATTGCCTCTATCACCCCTACAATATATATTAATTACACCTTCTAAAAAAAGGAATATGTCTTAGTTACAATTTTTGTCCTTAGATTTGAATTATAATTATTCATCAAAGAAGGGAGTTGACAAATGTTAATATTTATCTTTTGAGAGTTAAACGAGTAGTAAGTACAACTTTGGAGGTGACATGTAAATCCATCGTGATTGATTTACATATTTTGGACTATTTCGATAATCGTTTGATTTCTTATATTAATGTTATTGGACAGGCCATGAATAACCATATGGATAATACCTCAGATGAGGAAGGTTCAGATATGATAGTTGATGAAACACACACAATCCCATTGATAGCAGAAACACCTAATCCAGCTCAAATGCCTGATGAAGAGGGATGGTCTGTCGTCGGCCCAAGACGGGGTCGGCCTCAGAAATCTGGCTAAAGGTTTTCTTTTTCGCCGAAGTTAGAAGCAAAATCATGTAAGACTTCTCATTCACTCTTTTGCTTTGTTCTCGGCTTCCATCATTTACTAAATTTTCTTCTTTTTCACTGTAATCACGTCTTTAATCATTTCGAGGACCTCAGGGACTTGAATTATCCTTTGCTGTTTTCCAACTCTCTATACCTACAGTGGATAAGAAAATTGGAAAGCTGGTATTTAGGGATATGCAAACAACAGTCAGTTAACTGAAGTGAATAAAAAGTTTTGGTCTTTGAAACTGAATCAATCAAATAAGATTACAGTTTGAGAATCTAAACATGAATGGTTTAATAAGTGGGTCAGTTTTTGACCCAAATTAATTAGGGCTACTCGAACATGAATTCTTCGAATTCATGTCTAGGTTTAGTGAAACTTAAATTTTTTTAGCATCATCTAAAGGCAGCAGGTTCTAATATTCAGAATTGTTAACAGCTAACACTATTAGAAAAACTTAAATTCCTTATTTTAAATTACACAATGCACACACAGTAGAGGCTGAGGTATGGTTGAAACCGAAAAAGCCGAATTAGTTTGATTCGGATTAAGATCTCTCTGCTTTTTGGCAATTGAAACCGAACCCATTCAATTAATCACATTTAGGGGGCGTTTGGTTCAGTGTTATCTCAATGTCAATGTTATTTAGATGTCATGTTATCTAAATGTCATTGTTATTCATCAATAGACATTTGTTTGGTTCAATGTTATGATATCCAAATTATTTTTGTTTAGTTGGAAGTTATTGGCCTAATAATGACAAATTGATGGTGTTATCTTGAGATGTCGCCCAATTTGGAGTAACATCTAGATGTCATCATGTAATGATATTTTTGTAATTAATTGTAATGTTATTTAAAGATGTCATTAAACCAAACAATTAATTTCTAAAAATAACATAACATAACATTGAGATAACATTGAACCAAACGCCCCCTTAGTGCAGTTTCATTTTTGCTGGGAGCAAAAGCATTTGAAATCATACAATGTTGATGTCTTCTTTCAACTCAATTAAACCAAACTCAGTTATAGGAAAAATGAACTAAATCAATTGAAGATGGTTGAGTAGTTGATTAAGAGCTTATTGGCTCGAGTCAAAATCAGGTCGAGTAGATTTCATTTGTTTTGCATGTTTTGAGATGACGGAATCATTGATGTTGGTCATAATACTTCAAAATTTGGTTTAACTTTTTGGTTATATTGCGTGTGTCATCATTGTTCATGTATTTCTCGTTTTAGCGAGTTTGTTCGGGCTCTGGTTGACCCGGAGAAACCCAAATTAAACCCATGGGTTTGTTTGCACAGCCATTTTTAATTAACATGGAGAAATTATATATGGCTCTCAAAAAATCTTTGAGATCAGATTAGAAATGAATCCTACTGCAGTTCCAAAATTTGATTAATACAGAATGTAACAACTTATTTGGTTCATAAAATATAATTTTTTTTAAGATATATATATATATATATAATGAGAAATAAAATTAATTAATTGTGAAAATATTAAATAAAATTGATTTATGTATTGAGAATTGTATAACTTTTATTTTTTTTTAAAACATTATTATGCTCAACATGATCATGAATTAAATAGGGGCTAAAAAAGTGATTTTTATTGTGTAAATTGCAGATGTCCAAAGGGCATTGAAATTTGGTTTCAATTTTTTAAAAATTTTGATTTGAGCTCTGATGTTGTAAAGATATTATTATTTTATTTTAATAATTATTTTTTATTTAAATTTTTGAAAATATAATTCTAAAATATTAATATTAATATTTTTTAATTAAAAAGTTTTAGAAAATAATGAATATAAGAAAAATGAAATTTTAAATTTTATTAAAGTTTTAAGTAATTGTGAGACTAGAATGGTGTAATGATGATGTATAAAATATAAACTGTTTAAATTAATTAAAAATAATTAAATTTTATATTTTTTTAATAAAAAATGGTTAACAGGAAAGGCGAGCCTTTGAAAGTGTACTAAAATTGCAGCTTTTTTTAATTCAGTGAATTAAATAATATTTAATTATCACATAATACCATAATTTAATCCAAATGAGCCAAATTTTATTTTCTAATAGTACAAATTGGCCAGTTCTACCGTTAAGCAATGTAATTATATTTATGTTTGGGAACGAAAAGCTTTTTCGATTTAGAAAACACAATCGTGCAACTAACTACAAATGGTACAAATCGTCATTTTGTAATTTACTCCATAAAAAGGGGCAACGTATGGTTGTTAGTCGTGTTTAAAAACACACTAATCACTGCTGATGCAGCTAATTTTGTTGTTCCATCAGTTGTTTCTGTTGCAACAGTAGCAACAAATTTTGCTATTACAACAGCTGATCTTACTTCAGTAGCTGTTGTTTTTACTGTCGTTGAAGGTGATTTTGTAGTTGTAGCAGCCCAAGCAATTCCAACAACTCAGCCGACATAAGATTATAACGCACACCAACTAGTTCGCTTCCTCCACAACTTGCAATCACAAGTTTAGAAGAACCCAGCTGATCCTCTGGTAATCAGAATAGTGGTAGCATTGTATCACACATGAAGAGGCTGCAATGGATGTGTTCACAACAAACTCTTCTCGTTGCCTAAAGTCATCACTGTTCTAGTCTATTTCAATGAAACCCAGGAGCGCCCTTTTTTTAACTTAGGGAACTGAGATCCTACCAGCCTTAATTACTATAACAACACCTCTTCATGTCGCTAGGATCCCCAACCCCCATAATGGATTAAGGCAAACTTCGATAGTTCTATTAAACAAAACGGTGCAGCGGGGCGAGAGGAATGATCAAGGACCACCATGGCAGCCTTCTCACAGTGGTCATCACCAAGCTCTATACTCATATAGTCTCCATAGCGAATGCCACAGGAGCACTTGTAGCAATTACAACCACCTAAAAGTGGCCGAAATCGGCGGACGTGATCTAGCTTGAGGGCGATTCAGCCATCACCATTAATAATTTTCACCGAGTACCAGAGAACACCTTCCAGACACGACGATAACCTAAATTTTTCATCTTTTTTGCGCCTCTAAGGCGATTAGGATCACTAATCTGTATAAAGCTGCAAATAAAGCGGCAGATTTTGTAGCTTCTTTTTTTCTCTGGATAATGTCAAATGACTATAAAGAGTGATTTTAGTTACTTAGATTTAGATAAGAGTTTGGTAATTAATAGAGTGCAATGAAAATAAAAGATTCATGTAACCGACCATACCTAGTAGGATTAAAATTTAAAGCTTGGTTATTATTGTTGTTATTGTATAATGTCGAACGACGAAGGGGCATGTTCCTCTCAGTCGAGTTTTGTACGAATCTCAATGAGGATCAATCTTTTTGTACTTGATATATTTTGTTATGCTTTTATAGTATTATGGGCTACGCCCGACTTTAAAAAAAAAACACATACTAATCAAATTAATCTCTATTTTCTTATAACTTTAAAATTAAATCACCTGAAATACAATTTATTTAACTTATAGACTACTCGATAACTGCATTTATATATATATATATATTGAGAAAATATGGCATAACAATATACATTATAGGTATATATTTAATTAAAATATTGTGTAGTATATTATGCAGATTAAATAAATATATGAATTTTAAAATAAAATTAAAATTAAGATTTGATTTAACTCAATATTCATCTTGAAATCATATTTATTTTAATTCATTCAAAATAAATTCGAGTTTAAGCTCAAATTTGAGTCGAGGTAAACTCGTTTAAACTCGGCTAATTTACAGATGGATTTGTATTGATCAGGAACGAACGGCTGAAAGAGAGTGGGTGACGTGGCCTTCTTCTGGCCGTAGAAACTGAGAGGTGTTTGACAGGGAACGCTCACCAATAGCATGACACAAATATCTAAAAAATAGATATGATCAAGAATTATACGCCAGAAAATGTTAAATCATATAAATATTAATGATAGATACTTATTTTCATATTTACTGAGTTATTTCATATTATTATTATATATATATATATATTTATATATATATATATTTATATTTATATAATTTTAATAAAAATTTGCATCGATCTATTATTTTCAGACAGTACTCCTAAAATTCATTATTTTCAGACAGCACTCCTCATTTTGAAGTAAATTTATATGCAGCACTCTATTTTTAAAATTAGATTGGGTGCTGCATGAAAATAATGTGTAAAAATAATGAATTTTTAGAGATAACGGATATAAATTTCCTATATTTTTATTTTAGTCATATAGTATTGGATGTGGCAATTTATTTTATTTATTTCATGTAAGGAAATGATTGAGGGAGGGACCTCGAGAACCCATATGATGCAGAACAAATTGCGAAATTTATTTGAAAAACTCGATAAAAGGGAAAGAAATCGCACAATTGGGCGCGAGAAAATTCAAATGACACCTTTCAATCTTCAAAATGCTCAATATATGCATTCTCCTAAGAGGTTATATTAGCTTACATTCTAAATTTTGTAAAAATTAGAATGTGAGAAATATGAAAATAAAATAAATTGAATGGCTGAAAATTTAAAAAAAAAATGTTCCGAAAATGACACAAACGGCCTTCTACTCGACCGAAAATTCACATTTACGAGCACAGCTGGTGAACCGTAGTGTTCGGCTTGTTGGGAGCTTTTTAGGAATGAGATATATTTAGTTGAGCAAATGCGACACTAATATATATTAAAACCGATAGTAGAAGAGACGATGAAAATGAATTTATAAAAAATAAAATGAGAGAACGACGTTTAAGATGATTTACTAAACGCTTCATCGTTTCGACACACATATCTCTAGACTTGAGTTGAGCTCTTGTGAGAGATGGTGGAGGAAGTTACGTGTAAAGGGCGAGCAAAATACCCTAAACTTGAAACTTGCTCGTAATTTACTCGATTCAAACTTTTTCACGACTCAAAGTTAACTCACTTAAAATAAAATCAAATTGTTTTTATAAATATAAATAAATAAAATCAATTTAATTCATAATCGATTCAATATCTTTATAATATGTTATATATTGAAGAAATTTATGTATAACTATATATATAATACAAATCAATTTAACTAGAAAATCATATATAATATATATTATACGTAAAATGAATACTTAAATCAAAAAAATAAGATTAACAATTAAGCTCGATTTAACTTGAAAATTGACTTAAAATTGAATAGATTTTAATTGACTCGAGCTCAAAATCTTTGAATTTGAGTTGAGGTAAATTCGCTCGAACTCGACTCGTTATTAGTCCTACAATCACATTAATTGGAGGCTGGACCACATTTGGCATATAAGAAGAGGATAAGGCATATGCAGCTGCAGCTAAAGATGGAAGGGTTGCAGTTTTGTAATCTACTTGTAAAATTTCAACGAAAGTCGGATATTTGATTTTTTTTTTTATTCGAGATTTTAAGATTCGGTTTCGACGGTAAATCGAAAATATCAATTTCAATAATTTTGACAGTTTCAGTAGTTTCAATTTTGATAGCTTTAATGCACATATTTATTATAAACTTTGAATTTTAACTCAAAAAATTCATTTTAAGAAACTTTTTTTCTAAAAAAATTGAAAGTTTTGGCGGAAATAACTAACTTGGGACTCCTAAAATTTGAGGATTTTGATCGATAAGTCTTTGTTTTTGAATAGGAGTCTGTCAAAACTGATCGAAAACTGCCGAAATAGAGATGTTTAATTCTGGCGAAAATTAAAAGATGTTGTCAATTCATTAGAATGAGTAACCGTATATCGTTTGTGCCAATATTGTAAAAACCAGACAGGACTGGCCGGTTCAACTGATCGGGAGGTGAACCAGTCTCTAGTTTGGTTCAGTTCTAGGTTAAAATCGAAGAAGGATTGAATCGGTCAAACTGGGTGAACTGATTAAATGCCAGTTCAACCGAAAATTTATATTTTGTCTTTGTTGATTAATATTTATAAGCAAGTTAATAAATTTTTTATTCATGTTTATGATTTTTTTTAAGAATAACTAAATTTTTTATTTAAATATGAATATATATTAATTAATTTTATGTTGAATATATATAATATATAGTATTTAATTTTTATTTCATCGTATTAGAAATTATATATATATATATATGTTCATCAATCTTTATTAGTTATATTGAATATATGTTAATTAATTTTTATTAATTATATTAGATATTAATTATTTAATTATATTTATATAATAAATATTTTATATTATATATATTATATATTTTTAATATTAAATGTGTATATAATAATATTATTTTGTTATATTAATATCAGTAATTAGATAGGTCAATTAGACTGATTTGACCAGTCTGACTATGAACTAATTGCTGTTTCGGTACAATTATCGATTCGATTTTTACGATATTGGTTTGTGCCCTTGTGAAAGTGACTACTCAATATGCTCAAAAATTAATTATGAGAAATGTTATAAAAGGAGTCAAAATAGGTTTTTGGTGTATTAAATGGAAGTGTTGGGCATTGTGGTGACAATTTTATTTCAAATTTAAAATTTGCTTAAAATTCACTCATATTATTTTTAACTCATTCGCATTTCACCCGATTTAAAAGGAACTAATTTTTCTATTACTCGAAGCTAACCCGTTCAAAATAAAATTAATTCAATCTATCACACTAGGATTTAATATGAAAACATAAGCACATATCTGTTGTATTAAGCTCTTCTACAATCATAGGTGCTACTCATATAAAATTTTTATCATTTTTACTATAGAAGAACACAAATATTGTGTCGCCTCGACATGCTAATATGATATTATTAGTAGAATAATAATAAATCAAGCCAAAAATCAATAAGTTGCGATGCGACAATTATGCTATTAGATCGGACTTTTACTTTTGTGATTCTGTCGTAATGGAATAGGGGCGGCATAGTGGGGCAAAACAAGCAACGACACTTACCGAGGATCAGTAGGGGGTACCATATTCATATGTTTGTCTTTTGAGTTTCAAAAAAGAGTATTTTTGAGCAAATCTCATACGAATAAGCATGACAAAATAATCTCACATGGACAAATCAAGGGGAGACATTGAGATATATATAAAATGACATGATCGCAATATAAAGAGAGATTTTTTTGAAGAAAATTATGAAACTAATTATGAAAATTCTATAATTAAGTCTCACATATATATATATATGTATATATATAGAGAGAGAGAGAGACTTTTGTGATTTTTTATCTCAAAAAACATAAAACATGCAACTAAAGTAATTTTTTACAACTAGCTCTCATTTTTTATATATTAAAAATCGTGTTATTGAAGTACAATTTCTTGAGAGTGTGTCGAAGATTTGAACCATACTTAACTTGATGATTAGTAAAATAATTATAGTTTTACAATATATTTTTAATTGGGGCCTACAATTTGATAAAGTAAACAATCACCATTTATTTAGCAAGAAATATACATATACGACACAAACACTGTCTATAAATATCATTTTAAAATTATATCATATCATCTATAGATGTCATTTTTTGAGGTACAAATTTATTATTTTTTACAAAATTATCTACATCTACCAAATTAAATAATTATTAATATTAAACGAAATACCCTCATAATAAAATCTAAAAGTATGTATTATACACAATATATCCTAAAATACTGGTTCAAATTAAAATTAAACTTAAGTTTTTATAATATACGTAAATATCTTAGTTTATTGTGACATACATGTAAATATTCCAAAATTGAAATGTATTTAATATGTTTTTTTGAGATATTTTAGTAAAATAATATCCCAAATTTGATATTTTCCCCTTCTCATCACTCCCTATCCAAATTGTGTGGAGGTTAAGGGCTTCTCATCATTAGTGAATGAACCCTAGAGACTCAACGTATGACCCAAACCCACCGCAAATAACCCCCTCAACATCCTGCCAAATTTCACCCACTTCATTTTAGGTCCAAACAAAACTAACAAATTTGTTCCAAAAATTCATTGCACCGATTTTCAAATTTTACGACTCTCAGAATTTGACTCGATTTTATGTGATATAACTTTTTTTTTTTCATTTTGTAATATTATGCGTGTTCCATATAATATAAATAGTGCAATTAATTGATTTTTGCACCATTTTGAAAAAAAATGTTTGTTTATTCCTATATATTTTATATTATTATTTTAATTTAATGATATGGTAACTCAAAATATTACATTTTACTCGATTTAAAATCAACATAGTTTTTTTGTGACTCTAAGATCAAATCATTTCAAATAGAATCGATTCAATTTATAATATATTTATAACTATGAATATTGTGTTTTATAATAAATATTTAAGTCATTTAATGTATGTATAAATAGTTTATGTTAATTTATATAATTATTTTGTCAAATATATAAATAATATACATAAATTAATTAATAAGTTAATTTCTTAACAATACTTATAATTACATTCAATTTAATTTAATATTAAATAAATTTTAACCAAATTTGGATCAACCTCCATTCAATAATAAAAAATCCTAATTTGACTTAAAATTGAATTACTGGAACTAGATTTATTTGCACCCCTCTTCGTAAGAGTGGCTTCGAGTTAAGTTCGAGCGAGTCGATATAACTTGAAATCGAAATATTTTATTTTGAGTTGAGTTGGATTAATTCCTATCATTTTTTTTTAATTTAAAGTTAAATTGTGCCACATTATAAATCAATTTTGTAATAAAATTATCTATTATATACATGTATATATATATATATATATATATAGTAGATTAGAATAAAATATTATAAATTTAATTTTAAATTTTATGTGTGCATTTTAATTTTAATATTTAAATAATAATAATTATAATATATTTATATATAATTTTTAAAATTATATATATAGCAAATTGAACTAATTATTTTTTTTTTAAAAAAAATAACGAATTTTAAATCAAGCAAAACAAAAAAAAAGTTTTAAACATATTTAAATTATTGCATAAAATTATCGCCAGTTCCTCTTCACCGTCCCGCGTTTTACACACCATCCAAACCCCTCTATCTTCTACATGTCACGTGAAAGCTGTCAACTAATAAAGAACGGCCACGTGGGCACAAAATCTGTTCCTGCCAATGAACGAAAGACACGTCAGCTGATAAGAAGCCTCAACTACAGTCATCGGCGCGCAGGTTGCGGTCCGCATGCAACATGAGCGCTACAAGTTTACCAAAACGCCCCAAAGAATTGTAATAATTGCATGTAGTGGTGGGAATATTGGGGTAAATCGGTAATTAATGATCATTTATTACAATGGACATTTTTGTAAATTTTGATATTATACTGTATATATTTTTACATTATACATACCATAAATTACTAAAAATATTATATTAATATACTAAAATTATACTATAAATATACTTTTTATGCATTTTATAATATATAAAATAACATATTTCATGTAATATATAGCTAATTTTTTTCTTTTTTATTTACGTTATGTTCATAAAAATTTTAAAAGTATTTTCTAAATTAATCAAATATTTATAAATAATTACATGACTCGACTCGATCACACTAGACTTTCGAGTTGAGACTACGTACAGTGGTATCAACTCAAACTAATCAGATCAAATTTTAAAATAATAACTTTATTTATTAAATAGTTTGTGTTAGTCATGAAATTATGTTTGATTTTTTGTTATTTAAATTTATTATTTTTAAGATAATTTTATGTAAATCAATAAATCTACTAAATATAATGTTCTCTTGAAGTATATCAATCATATATTTCCCTTGAAGTGGTAGATTTTAAATAATTTATAACTAAAATAATTAATTAAACTAATAAAATTAAGCCTGATATTAATAATAAAATACATGATTTAGGTGCAAAATTTTAAGATTTAGGATTTAATCGTCAAGATTTAATGTTTAGGCTATGGATAAAGAGAATCACCGTCCAACCCTTATTTGCCTCAGATTTGGAATGGTTCGTTATAGCTCACAACTATTACAGCCTATAAACTTTCGCTCATCCCGCACGAATCAATGAATGCAGATGGGTTCGAGACCAGGCACACATTTTTAGCACAAGAAGAGTTCTATTAGTAATGTGGTCGCTACATAAATGTAAAAATGCCCGTACAAATGGTGGCGCCAAAGCTATCTCTTACAAAAGTTCTGATGGTAATAAGCCGAAGCACATCACATGATAGTTACGGAAGGAGAGGAGACGCAAGAGAGGAATTAGAGTAGAGTTTCAGTGGGAAGCGAGTTATTTCACCAGATGTAAAAATATATTTCTCTACTTGTATTAATGTATTACGACTTAAGAATTTATTACACATCATTTTTAACTACATGACAATTAAATTAATTTAAAATTTAAAAAGACTTGATTTCATATAAGTTGAAACTAGATAGACTTAATTGCAATTCACTCTTTTTTTTTAAAAAAGTATTTATTGAGCGTAGAATACTGATTCGAAATTTTACATCATCGCAGGGATATATGTACGTCAGAGCTGCTGAAACTAAAATCATCGGAACCGTTGAAATTATTGAAATTAATAGTTTTAATTTGCAACTAAAATAAAAATTTAAAAGCTTTCTCCAAACTAAAATGTGATGTAACTGGCTGAAAATTGCATAATTGTGATGATGGATATGTGAACATATTAATTACACGTTTTAAATGATTTTATTTATTTTTATATTATTAACTGCTTCTAATTAGACTATTACTCTAATGAAACATACATGAAACTCTCTCTCTCTCTTAAATAATACTAGTTGAGAGAGAGAGAGAGAGAGAGAGAGAGAGAGAGAGAGAGAGAGAGAGAGCCCCGCAGCTAATTAATGAAAGTGAGCGCTGTCGCTTCCCACTGTTCCCTCTCTAAAATCCCCTTCACTTGCTCTTAACAGTTTACTCGAAGCACTCCAGAATCTTACTCCACAGGCCGCCGGCGATAGGCGGAACTTCCACTTGCCCAGCTCCCCTGTTTTCCAGCGTCTCTCGGTAGGTCCAGCTTCAGTTCATCTGGAGCTTGGTTTCTTGGTTTTCCGCCGGAGCTTTCGAGAGAAAAAACATCTCTTTCACTCTTTCTTTGGTGCGAGCTTCTGGCGCTTTCATATGTTCTTTATTTAGGGCTCCGTTTCTTCTTTTTCGCTTCTTTTATCTCCCTTTCTTCCTTCTATTTTTTAGATTGGTTTAGATTTGGTTTGCAGATTGGGAGATGCCAAAACTAGTATCTTTCACTTTATTATGGAGCAGCTCCACTCCTTTTACCTGATGGGTTTTACTGAGGTTTGGGGTTTTATACCTGCCTCCCCAATTCACCTATTTGCTTGCATGATGATGGGATTTTGATGCTTCACCTGATCTTTCCTCTTGATATTCCCTCTGGGTTCTCTCAATTCTGAAGCAAATTAAGAGGAAATTCCAACTTCACCATTTTCATCTTGCCTAACTGGCAGCGCTGGTGGAAAGCACCTTCCTCAACTGAGCTTTTCTCCAAAAACTACCTCTAGGGTCTCAATTTCCCAGTCTTCCAGATAAATTCTGGACGGAATTTCGCAAGACATACAGCTTTAAAAATGTCATCTTGCATAACCGGCGCCGGCGGCGGCCGGACTTACAGGCTCGACCTGGACATCGCCCTCAAGTCCCCATCCTCCTCCTCCTCCTCCTACCCTTCCTCTACTCTCTCCGAATCAAGCGACTCCCCCCCACTCTTCATCTCCACCAAGAGAGCTCGAACTCCCCGGAAACGCCCAAATCAGTGCTCTGCAGAGGCCGCCGCCCTCCTCTCCACCATCTACCCCAAACTTTTCTCCGCCTCCGATCTGAGACGGCAAACTTCCCTCTGGAGACACCTCACCGATGACCCTTTCCCCGTTCTTCTCCCTTCATTCTCTGTTTCAGACGACACTGGCATTCTTCTCTGCCAGCTACCCTCACTCGAGAAACCGGCCGTCAGGCTCGAACCCAAGCCTGCAAAAACGTATGAAGCTCCCTTCTGCAGCACACCCGATGTTCAGTTTCAGGATCCCGGCTCGCTGGATTTCGACGCGGAATCCATCCTAGACGAAGAGATCGAAGAAGGCATTGACAGCATCATGGGGAACCTCTCAATGAGAAATGAGGATGTTCCCAATTCCAATCCAAATTCAGATTTCAATCCTTATCTTGCACACATGATGAGGTTTGGCCTCAGCGGCATTTCGTCGAACATCATGCGGGCATTCAGGAAGACGGACGAAGGGGAATGGTGGAGGTCTCCAACAGTGGCCGTTAAAGACTTTGCTCTCAAGTTCAAAGCACCGCCGGAAAATACAACGGTGGCAGACAGAAAGAAGAAAAAGGAGAAGAAGAAGAAGAAGAAAGTGAAGAAGGACGAGGGGAAGGAGACGGAGAATAATACAATCCTCGCCAGCTCCGACGCTTCTACGCTGGAAGGAACCAATTTGAAGCTGCCACTCTGTCTGAAGCTTAACTACGACGACGTTCTAAGGGAATGGTCTGGCGGCTCCCCGTTCTCCGGCGAGATGGCTTCACCGAATTCCGCCGCCGCTGACGTCATCGTACGTGCCGAAATTCTTCAATTGAATTATTAAATTACTTTATGTTCCCTCATGTGACTTAATTAAATATTTATAAAATACATTAAAATATTAAAATTGGAGTAAATTGCATCGGGATTCCTGACATCGGAGTTTCATTTCATTTGGGTTCTAAAAATAGCAATTTGATCTCTCTAATTTATACTTATATACTTATATATATATATATATATATATAGATATATAGATATATTATTTTTGTTTTGACTGAAAATTTAAATGCACATTTATATAATTTTGAGGATTATTTGGTTTAATTTATCAGGGACCTAAAATGCAAACCTGAACATTCAATTGCTATTTATTCTATAAAATAAGTTAATTTTAGGTATTTCTATGCAATTATCCCGTAAAATACTTACTTTCACAATTATGCTACATGAAATTAGAGTGATTAGGAAGGGTTTTTTTGTAAGATGGGATGGATGCATGCTTAGCCGTTGGATGGGATGGATGATTAGGTTTAACGGTGGGATGTTTGTCGCAGTCCAAGCTGGAGGAGGCGGAGTTGCTTCTAGAAGGCGGATGCGGAGGGGTGAGAGATGCGAGCGTGCTGCGCTACAAGGAGAAGCGAAGGAGCCGACTCTTCTCCAAAAGGATCCGCTATGAGGTTCGCAAAGTTAACGCCGACCGACGGCCTCGTATGAAGGCAAGTGTCCTATTTATCTCATAGCTTTATTTTGTGAAATTTGTAATTTAGTCCTCCTATTCCTATTGAAATTTCATTTTACCATTTTAAATAAGTAATCAGTCAAACATTCTTGTTTACGTCTATTATAAAAGAGATTATATGTATAATGGCTGTTATGAATAAAATAATTAAAAATTGAAATATTTGCTTGATCAAGTAAAGAAAATTGAAGACCCCCCAATTGCTAATAGGCCGAATGAGTTAAAAATGTTGAGCCTCAAAATTGAAAGACCGCGTATGTTTTATTGTCAATTTTTTTTAAGTATTAGGAGATTTAACGATCATTACGTACATTTTTTATTTAAAAAAATATGAACGCATATAAGAGAAGAAAGAGTGAATTGCATAAGTACAATGAGAAATAAGGCCCTGTTTGGCGCGAGGACCAAAATCAGAACTAAAATAGTACTAACTTAAAAAACAATAATAATAATAATAATAAATAAAATTTTTTAATTATTCTATACAAAATTTAATATAAAAAATAATATTTTACTTCACATACTCAATAATTTTTAATAAAAATATAAATTTTATTTCACATTTTAGATCAAAATACTCGATTCGAATATTTTAGTCTAGAATGTAAAATAAAATTGATATTTTTATTTTAAATTGTTGAGTATGTAAGTAAAATAATATTTTTTTATATTAAAATTTATGTAGAATGGTATAGAAAATTTATTTATTTGTATTATTATTGTTTTTTAAATTAGTACCAATTTGGTCCTGCACTTTAATGTATTTTTTTTTGGTCATTTTGGTAAATGAATAAGTTGAGCTTATTCACTTTTTAATTGCAATGTGAAATATTTTTTGAATAGGCCTTCCTCTTCCAAAATTAAATAATTAGCGAAAAAGAAAATGTTATAATGAGTGTGAATTTGTCCTCTCCTATAAACTTTTTTAATAGAAATTAGTGTCCTATAATTACAATAAGAATACATTATTTTAAGGCGTTAAAAATGGTGTTGGGTTCAATGTCATTTTAATATTATCTTGATATTATGTCATGTTATCTACTTATTCTGACCGTTATATCATTTTTTTGAGTATCGAGAGTATTTAACATGATATAACGTTAAGATAACATTCAATCAAATATCCCCGTCTTATTATCTAGATGTTCTAACATTTAGATGTCAATTGTTAAATGAGGTAATTTTTTTACAAGATTATTTATAAGATATATTAACGCGTTAAATAATTATTTTCTTGAGATAACATGCCTATATAACATCAAGATAATATGAACCAAAGCCTCCTAAATCATAACGAAGATTATAGATCAGTCAATTTAACGATAAAAATACTCTAAAGCTCAAGTACTTGGTCTTAAACAGATCGAGTTTGGGGCTCAACAACACGGAGTTGGACGGTGAGATGATGCTCGATACTGTAGTCAATATTCTAAATTAAACTTGGTCAATCATTGAACACAAATATTCAATTACAGCACAATAAATTTAAGTTCACTAATATCATTTATCTTATAATTCACTTGTGTTAATATAAATAATAATTATTTGTTGTGAAATAATACGCAGCGGAAAATTTGGATCGTCGGACGTGTAGTAAGTCAAATAAATCGTGCCAGATAAGTATGAGAAATAATGATAATAAAAGAACGAAGCAATCACAAGAACACCAGATTTACGTGGTTCGGAGGTATTCCTCCTACATCCACGGGGAGAGCAGAGAGAGACTTTATTATGTAGAAAATCAGATAGAAAGAGAATCTTACACCAATCACCTGGTTCTCGCTCAGACGGGATACAAAAATTGAATCTTTTCTTCTTTCAGATTTGACAATCCAATCGCTCCTTGAGCCTCAGATGATTGCTTCCAAATTCCTACGAAATCACCTCCGTAGCCGATGAAGAAGATCCAAGAGAAATCACTGCTGAAAATATCCAAGTGAATCACTTATTCACATTTCCCAAGAAAAAGCTTGAAAACTTGCAGTCTTCCACTAGAAATCCTGATAATTCTTTTTTTTTTTATTTCTCTCTCTCCAATTTTTTCAGCCTACCTGATCATCTCATATTTATAATAGTAGCTTATAACAAACCTTATATCTGATTTTCATAAAAATCTCAACAATTTAACAAATAATTCTTATAATTAGAATTATTTAATTATTATTCATATCATATTTTAACAATTATTATTATTTAATGTTCGCATATTGACTCTTTTCTTTTTTTCTTTTTTTGTGCTGATTTTGCAGGGTCGGTTTGTTAAAACTCAGGAGGCAATGGAGGAAGAGAGTGAGGAGTTAGCTCATAATTTAATTTCTTTTTAAGTTGCAATAAGTTATTTTCCTTTTGCCTTTTTTAGTGAAAATCTTGTTGGAATTATTGCCAAGAAGAATATGCATTTTAATGTGCCCATTTAGAGAAAAAGAAAAAAAAATATTTTATTCTTTTTAAACTGTGATCTACACTTCACGTATAAATATTTTACAATTAAATTCTCATTATTAGTAAGGAATAATTACCTATATACCACATTATTTCATTTTATTTATGCGTTATCCATCCATTCTTAATTAATTACGCTATGCACACTCAAAACATTATGAAATCTTACATACAAATACTTAAGTTAAAATTCAGTCAAGATCTATTTTAAAAAAATATTTTATTAATAAATCATTAAAATTACATTTTTACCCTTAATAGTACATATTTTTTCTTCCTCGACGTCACACTAAAGCGTTAATCTGTCCTAAAATCAATTCACGTCGCGGATATCTCCTTCCTTTGCCACTATTTAAACATCAAATTTTTAAGATTTTCACTCAAAATATATTTAAATATTCTTAAAATAATATGATGAACGGTTCAAATTTTTTGTAACCTAACTATAGTTAGGTTATTAGAAAATTATAATTGCCCGTTATAATGAAAATAAGTGAGTGTGTGTATATAAGATTTTATAATATTTTGAGTGTGCATAGCGTAATTAATTAAGAATTAATGAATAATGCATAAATAAAGTGAAATAGTGTGGCATGTAGGTAATTATCCCTATTAGCAAAGCAGTCATTTTTTCATAGTGGTAAAAAAAATTATCGTATATTGAAGATCACCATAAATTATTGAAGTATATCGTGCATGATGCATAAAATATTCAGTTAGAGTCAAATCTTATATGGCCTATGATTGGCATAGTGATTCAACAGACGAGTTTGTTCTAAACTCGAATCTATCTCATTCGACTAATTTAACTTGAACCCAATTAAGTAAATAAATTAGGGTCAACCTATTAATGCACAAAGTTGCTAAATTATTTCTAATTCTGGTTAAACCAAACCTAAACCCAACCCCATTCTATATGCACAAGCCAAAAAAATATAACTATGGTTAAATTAAATGTCGATCATAGTTAGATTAACTATCGATCATAATTTATTTAAATAAATATTTTGAAATAAATAATAGATATCAAACATTATTCAAGCTATTAATACCATTATCGTAATTAAATACATAGCAATAGCAAAATATTTCATAATTAAAAGTTATATTATTTCATAAAATGAAATTATCATCTTTTAATTATATAACATAAAAATTCAAAAGCATCATTTTAAGAAGATCATGTGAAGCAAATAATATTAATATATTTAGAATATTTCTAAAATAATATTATTATTATTTTGATAAAAAAATAATATTTATATTATGAATATATAAATAAATAAAATAAATATATACATATATTCTCTAATATCTTATTACTAAAACAAACAAAAATGAGGGTTCAGAATATAAATAAGAAAAGTTCACCTGTGCAAACAAAATTCTTCCACTTTTGAAACTAACCAGAACCTCTAGTTTCAAATAAAATATAGATAGCTCCTTAATAAAAATATCCAATAAAAATACTCTGATTATTATATTAAATTAAAAATAATATTCATCTAAAATATTAATATAAATTTTAAATTAAACAAACGAATCTACTAATTTAATAAATTTTATTAATAATAATAAATATTTTCGTATATTATCTTAAACTAGAAAATTAATTTTATTAATTTAAAAATTAGAAAAATCACATTATACATAACTCTAAACTAGAGAAACTCGAGTACTATTAACTCTTAGCAGACATTTGATTCAATATTATCTTGACGTTATGTTATATTATTTAAAAAAAATAATTATTTGATTTAATGACATCTATAGATAAGATTATAAAATTATTAATAAAAAATGACATCTAAATTATACAATATAACACCAAAATAACAACAAATCAAACGTCCTCTTAAATTTTTGATACGTAGAATTGACCAAAATCATAATTTTGCATCGATAGAGAAAACGAAAATTTTCAATCTGCATTAAATATGAAGATTGGATATTAAAATGTTCATAACGTATGAAATTATCTCAATAGTGAAATTTGACTGCTGCTAACAGCAAACCTGTTCACAAACCATTACATCAAAGATCTCCAGCTAATGTACATAGCAGTACAACATTTCCTTCAATGCAAAGGATAGCAAAGAATTTCAAAATGCGTGCCTTGTTCAAGTCGGCATAAATCATACTTCACAAATACGACGTACTCGTGAAGTATAAGTAGTAGTTACGAGATACCATTTATGCTAACTCGAGAAAAAAAATGAAATTTTGAAAATCATAAGTAAAAATAAGGAATTTTAAAAATTTCCCGGCTTCTCTTTTAGCTCAACAACCGGAACGAAAATCACACCGCCCGAATGAGGTTTGACTGATGATGCCTCATCGTCAACTTTGCGAGCAAGCAACACATTCTTTAGTTGATGAAGCCTATTTTCGAGGATCCATAATCTCTGCATCTCATCCAAGCACAGCTGTTCGTGTGCAGGTGCCGCATCGTATTTCTCGGAGGGCGCATTTCGATCTGAACCATTACCGTGCCTCCGACGGCGTGCATCATTTTTCGACAAAGATTTCACCTGTTCATATGATTTGTGAAAGAATTATAACCATGGAGGTAGAACATGCAGAAGAAAAAGGGTGGGGGAGGTTAAGAGTATAAGGAAGAGCACAGAACAGTTATGCGGAGGCTTTAAATGTATAGATAAATGAAGTTTGGGTGGATATTTCCTCCTCTAATTCTTCTTCTTTTTCCTCCTCTAATTCTTCTTCTTTTTCCTCCTCTAATTCTTCTTCTTTTTCCTCCTCTAATTCTTCTTCTTTTTCCTCTTCCTTCTGTCTGTCCTGCACTTTCACCTTGCAGTTCTACATCACACTAGTGTTTTGAGGCCATGAGCAAATGACAAAGCTAAGGCTAGGATTGGCCATTCTGAGAACTAAGCTTTTCTCTTTTTTGAGCTACAGGTGGCAACTAATTTGAAGACATAAGCGGCTTAATATATACAAATAAAACTGGTATGCATAAAGAAAACAGAAAAAAGAACACGAACAGCTTATTGCGAAATCAGGACCTACTTGGATCTCAGGAGAATGCACTGTGGCCAGTGCTTCTTCAGTGCGTTTCTTCAAAGTTAATTCAAACAATGTCAAATTCACTCTTTGGCCAGTCCTCTTCATATGTCGAGGTAAATGGAAGATAGATGCCAAAGGAAGCAAACAAGAGCGGTCCAGCTTCGATGTTCTCTCAGATATTTGTCTCCGCTTCTTCGATTTTTCAGAACCAATGAGCGATTGATTCGAAGCATTTGCCTATCGTTGCCATTAAAACAAGGGTAGTTATATAATATAGAATAAAATACTCAAAACTTACTGTTTACATGTATAACATTGAAATAACATCTCATTTAACTTAAATTGAAGGCTTTATAAGCATTTTATTATGTGTTTCATTATTAATTCAATAATCAAATACTTCCACATATTTAAGAACATGTGGAAGTAACTTCACCGCAAAGACGATTGCTTATAAATAATGTATAAACATGTGAAATGAATAAAAAAATCATAACAATATCATCCTACTTGGCTTCTTTGATGGAAGATCACTAAGGTGTACTTGCAGTATTTAACATATATTAACACTCCAAATTTACGTGACAAAGTCAAGTACAACAACAACAAAGCATTTATCCCAAACTACTTAGTTTAGCTACATGGATTTCCCTTCTCCATTCAGCTCATTTAAAATCACACTGTCCAAGCTCAAGCGAATTAAGCCAATGTCAATGATCATATGAGCAAATCAAGTACAACAGAGAATGCCTCACCTGTTTCAGTATATAGAATAAATGTAAACTTTTTCTCCAAAATTCAGATGTAAACTTTTTTTGGTATAATGGAAATAGAGAACTCGGAGAAATATACTTCTTAACTTTATATGTAAACAAATGAAGGTTTCAAAGAAGAAAACTTTATGCTCAAAACAATAAAAATTTCCGAAGAAGCCTAAATATATATGACTCAGCAAATTCCGACAAGTTGCGAGGTTTCTGTCACAAATCAGATTAAGTGCCAATGAATGCCATCTAATCAGGAAGCATTCTTCAAACTATGGAACATCGACAAGAATGAATTCGATTAAACTATTTCAAAATGTGCATTTACAAAAATAATAATGTTCATTTAACGTAAACTTCTTAAACTAAAATAATAATCATACTATGTAACTAAATTGCAAGGATCCCATTAAACTGCATTACGATTAGCTATACATTTCTAATTAGATGAAGAATTCGTTACTAATTCATATTCCCCCAAAAGTGAAATGCAAGTAAGATGCTTAAATGATTATGTTTAATTTGATAATACATGGAGATATTGAAGATAGAAAATATACGAAATGATTCTGTTCACGAACAGACACATTAAATTGCAAAGAAACAATTAGATTACTTGATCATGATAATAATTATTTTTGGGAATGGAGAAATAAAATTATTAAAATTAAAAGACACAGAAAGACAGACAGATAGTATGTTATTTAAGGTACTTTAACTAGCTGAGATCATTGTTATTATTTCATATCCTAGATTAGTCCCGAGCAAGATCTAGACATCACCTTCATTAATGGTATAGATTCACTAAGTACATATTTTCTAACTAAATTGCGAAATCATTGATTACTTCAAATCTAAGTCATAGCTTGAGAAGAAATATCAGATTATGGCAACAATCTAATAAGCGTGATGGTTAAAAAGAAAAGGTATTTTCTAAAAAAAAACACAAAAAGAAAAGGTAAAACCATAGAGGAATGTATAGGATGCTGAATTCTGTAACGTTGCATAAATACTACCCTGTTTTGACGTTTTATACATAATATTGAATGCCATTAGAAATTAGCAAGTTAAGTATTGTTTCTTCAAAATCATTGTTTTATGGTCCATGGGAATTCCATCAAAGTAGAATGTCACTGGAGTGCATATTTAAAAAATAACCAAAAAATAAAAAACAAAAGCATAAAAAATTAAGCAAATAATGTATCAGGATTGCATGTGAGAGATAACCTTTCTAATTTTAAGTGATGCATATCTTGCGTTTTTGAACCATTTGTCAACCTGTAAACAAGACAAATTTATCACATTATAACAAAAAATAATAAAACACATTTTGATTTATTAGACAAACG
Organism: Apostasia shenzhenica; assembly: GCA_002786265.1. Classification (NCBI taxonomy): domain Eukaryota; kingdom Viridiplantae; phylum Streptophyta; class Magnoliopsida; order Asparagales; family Orchidaceae; genus Apostasia; species Apostasia shenzhenica. Next base: position 286,216 of record KZ451889.1, read on the forward strand.
ACTCGTTTTCTATAGTAAGTACAAAATAAGCCTGTCCAGTTTATTCTGGTGAACATAATTCAATGAGATTCATAAAATATGGTCAAGAACTCAAAAAAGAGATACATGCTCAATACAACCAAGACAGTCTCACTATAGAATCATAGCCATCCAAAAGTTCCCAAGACATGAAGGTTAAAATTCCGGAACACAAATATGATTAATTGAAACAAAGAATTTATGGATACAAAGGATCACATGCCATAATGGTCATTATTCTATATCCTAATATTCTTGCTCGGAGCCAAAAATTTACAGAATTCAAAGAAAGAATTCCTCCAAAGAAGCACGATTATGAATATTTTCTTGATCAGGTAACTTTACAGTAATCACAGTAGAGGGGAACAATTACGAGAAAGAATTCTTCAGTGACATCTTTATGCCGATTTATACATTAGAAACAAATAAAAACTACTGGAATTGATCTGAATCTTATGTCTTTCGATATTTTTTCACATTACATTTAAAATTCACCTTGAAACATAAAAATGTTATAAGCATTTCAAACAGCCAAGGTAACAAACTAGAAAAAGGAAAAAATCAAAGGTATAAGTACCCTCTCAGCCGAAATTCCCAATTGCTGTGAAAGGTTCTCTTTGACAGTTCTGGAAGGAAGTTCATTTTCAGAAAAAACTTGACGAAGCTTCTGTCAATGATGATGATGATGCTTTAAAAATTATGAATCAGCAGTTAAACAATTTGATGAACAAAGTAATAGGAAAAACAAACACCAACTTGGCTATCAGCAATGACCTTCTATCGCATAGCTATTTAAGCTCAACCATCTCTACATGCCTAAAGCAAGATTAAATCACTAGCTTACATGTATGACTTAATCACATGTTTCCACATTTTATTACAGAATAACACTAAATAATGATCTTATTTAAGTCTTTCTGAAACAGCATCATCAGACCCCAAACTCTAATTCTTGCAACATTACTTCCAGGATGGAAAGCTTTGCTGGCATATAATTACTCAATTTAAGATTTGTACAAGTTGTCGTTCTTACAGAATAATCTACATTCGATATCTTACACACCAATTTGTAGCTTCTCAAAGTTTCGCCAAACAAAAGAAGTGAGGATAATGCCATAAGATTTGAGTGCATGTCATTCAAAAACACTTCCTTATAATTTGCAGTACAAAACTACTATAAAATTTTGTCCCTTCAATAAGCTTAGACATAGTCATTCTGCATGATTAATGTCTCATAGCCGAACTTCCAGTAAATATACACATACAGTATACCAATAAGCACAAATTCGTGTTTAACACAAAAAATCTCTTATTCCAAGTTTGAGCTATCATGTTCCTGTTTGGGAAGTGACTAATATGCAAGGTGTAATAAGGAGTTTTATGGAGGGGAAAAGAGGCAAAAAAGTGAAATCAGCCAATTAGAACTCAGATTCAAAGCCATAAATCGAAACCAATATCTCTTTGTTAATGCATGGTAGTCTTTAACTTGCCCTCTTTGGTTAATGATGTCTTTCATAAGATTAAAAGTTGGTATCTGGATTATTCAAAATTGTAAAATACATCTAAAGCACTACTATATTCTGTGAACTGTAATAAATATTACAAAAATAGACTTAGACTTTTACTTTAGAAACAATTATTTAGTTATTTGCACATTTTTTTGACCCTGACGAGATTTTGGGCTTTGATGGGAGAAGGCATTCGTTGGATACAGAAGGCTTTACAATTCCTTCACACCGACTTTGATGGCTGGCGGAATCTCTACATTCTTATTTGTGAAATTGGCAGTAAGATATTCTCTCTCTCTCTCTCTCTTTCCCTCTTTCTCTTTCTCACAAAAAAGAGGTAAGGAGAAAATGAGGGTGAAGGAGTGTGGAAAACTTTTTGAATTCTACTAAATCTCACTCTTGTTCACTTGCATTTTTACATTGTTTCTCATCTTAACAGAGCTTATAAGTTTGGTTGTTAGCCAATAAACTAATTTCCTATATCCCCAAATACACCCTTCCCCAAGTGGTTGGTGGCTGGCTGCATCTTTTATCCCCACATTAAACAGGCTAACTGCCTTTTGGACAGCCACTGAGATTCTATCGGATTTTGTACCCAACTACTGCCAATGTCTTTTTGAGCTGTCCCTAGCTTGATTGAGCACGGAGTTTTGGGTTCTTGAGATCTTCCCTAGGGTTAGGCTTGAAATGTTTGTTGAGATCTTCAGTTCTTGAGCACTCGAGTAAGCTCAAGACATCCATAGGTAGGGTGAACAAAATAAATAGAAGCTTTGAACTCATTTGAATTTAGGCTTGACTGGAGATTGAATCAAATTAATTCAAGTTGAGCATCAAACCACAACTTGAGGTCAAGATTCATTTCGAGTGGATATTGAACTAAGTTTAGCTCACTTAAAATAAACTTACACCATGTTGAAATAACTAAATGGATAATATATATATATATATATACAAATTTGTATGTATTTATATAAATTTATTTATAGGGTAATTCCATCCAGTCTTCTGAAGTTGACCTCTAATTCCGCACTTATCCACAAACATGAACATGTGTCATCTGTTATGAATTCCATTAAGTTTGACTATTAAAGTTGCTATTTTAAAAAATTTTAAAATACATATTTAAGTATTAAGAACATATTTAAGTATTTTCAATTGCTATTATAACTTCAACTTTTTTTTCTCTCTCTCTCTCTATATTTTAGATTATAATAGTAATTGTTATGCTTAAATATGTATTTTTAAAATTTTTAAAATAACAACTTAATAGTTAAACTTAATAGAATTCATAAAAAAGGGTACATGTGAAAACATTTTGGGCAGGAGAAACCCAAATGGCACCTTTTCGTCTTTGTAAACTTGCATGAAATTAGGAGTCAACGTCAAGGGACTGGTGGAATTACCCCTTATTTATAATATACATATACTCAAATCGTGCCGGATTAAAATTAATTTTGTATCGAGCTCAAATGATTTAGAGGCAAGTTGTTATGAGTTCAAGTTGGCAGCAACTCACTCAAACTTGAGCAATAACCCTTATTTGTAGGTGTTCTCACAAGCTCTCTAAATGAAGAGTCGCATACAAAGTGCTCAACGTTGGGACCTCTCGAGGATCTCTTTGCCTTAGTAGGAATGTTGAGGATTTAGGCATCTTGGTTTTCTCTCAACTCTCATGTACTATTAGTGTCGAGGTTGTTTTTGTCCAAGTTTCATCTGCAGTTGTTCTCAAGCCAAGATTAGGGTTGGTGAAGCCTTGGCGCTCCTATTCATCTTGTGGATTTGACACCAATCATTTTGTCCAATCTTCTCCCAACCAATGTTTGCATTTGTCATTGAGTAATCTTAAATGATTTTTTTGGATATTTAACTTTTAACAATCTCTTGCTTCATCATGCATTTACATATAGAACAGATGAAACATGCCCATCTAAATTATTTATAAGGGACAGTTCAATCCAAATTGATTATTGATCTAAAGAATATTTACAAGTTGTCATGCAGATGCATCAATTTCTAGTAGAAACAACAGGACACTATTGCTATTGTTTTTAAAGCAAAAATTACCAAAAATTGCTTACACTTACAACAGAAAAGGAAGTACCCAGTAAAATTTCACGCAACTAAAGAATATTGCTTACACTTGCACATGACTTAGGATATGGTCATATACATGACCTTGACTCACTTACACTTACAAAGAGTATTACATTAAATAAAAAAATTTACCATAGTTGGGACCAACTAGTTTGGAATACACAAAAGCTACCAACAAATTGCCTACACTTGTAATATAAAAGGAAATACCCAACATGTAAGTTGACAGCTATTATCCATATCACTTGCAACAAAAAAGGCAATTTTAGAATATCTCAGGTACACTGAGTATGCCAATCTTAAAGCTCAATGTAGTTTAAAAAAACTGAGGGAAAGGCATAAAATGGGGGAAGATTTCTCATCCATTTTGATAGGAAAGCTATTGCAATCTTATACTTTTGCCCCTAATTATCATGCAATTTCAGGTTTCATATAGAAGGATCAGGTGACTATAAATGCTTTCATTATGTATTAAAAAATAAATGCATACATTTTTTTTTGTTCCAAATTAACTCGCCAGTTCCAACAACCTAGTATAATATTCTAGCTCTTTTAACTTTCCTTTTAATTGTCAAGCAAGCTTGAAGTTGCCTTTTTAAGGATCACAAGATTATAAAAGGTTAATATTAGTTCGAGTAAATGATTGCTTTATTTGAAGAATCGGATTATTGTTACCACAGTAGCACCAGGAGGAATCCTGAAAAAGGATCTCCTATCACAAGATATTTTCTCTTGTAAGGCCCTTTTTGCATGACTGTCTTTGCCCCCACAGTCTCTAGATGCAATGCCAATTTCACTCCTTGCATGTTTCCGCTTATAAGGGCCCCAGTCTTCATCTTCGCTTTGCTCATCTCCTTCAATTGACTCTTTCCCAAACATCTCCTAATCACAGAAAAAAGAACGGTAACAACAAATGCACTCTGAAAAATTGAACTTGAAAGAAAATATATGGGATTACAAACTATGCAATATATAAGGAGCAATTTGCTATGGGGCTTTAAGCTTAAGATTAACTGTGTACACCCCAAATGCATCATTTTGTAATAAACAATATTCTGTTCGTTAGCAACCACTTTTTTCCTATGCCTCAAAGAAGTTATGTGCTTAATCGCATTCCCAAATTCTTTTTTGTACTTCAAACAACTGCTTCGACATTTTCAATAAGCAACTTTTCCATCGAAATACGACACAAAAAATAGAGTACTTTAGGATTATTAAATGATAAAAATATCACGATTCAAAAAAGAATTATAAATAACGATTAATTCTGTACTGTTGTATGGATCTGAATGTTGGATAATTAAAAATTACCATCAGCAGAAGTTTTTTTTTTTGACCCTACCAGAAGTTAGTATTACCAACATAAGAATGGTGAGATGCATTAGAGGTAAACTTAAAAATAGAAGAGTGGGAAATAATTATGTAACAAATAATGTAGGAATAACATCTATTAAAGAAAATTTTGTAAAGGATAGAATTAGGTGGAATGAACATACAAAAAATAGTGTAGAAGATTTATGGCAGGAAACGTTCTTAGATAAAGAATAAGTAAAAAATGAAGTAAACCAAAAAAATAACTTGGTTAGACATTACTAAATAAAATAGATTTGGACAATTTAAGATTAACCATAAGAGCACCAGATAAAACTAGCCACTGAAAAAAGATTCTTAAGATATATCTCAAATAATTAAAATAAGGTCACTGATAATGATGACAATGAACTTTTCCATCAGTGATTACCTAAGTCTTAACTAATCTCCAATGTTGAGGCTTAACTAAGCTAGGGCAAAACATCATTCCAAAAGGCTCTAAATTAAAATCACACATCAGTTCAAGTCACTCACATCATAAAGTTTCAGATAGTCAACATCTTTTCGCTGCCTGCGATATGCTGTGATCTCGTGATCACTTGATTCACAAGAATTTAAACACATAGAGTTCAAAGATGCACCGGATGAACAAATAAAATCACTTGAGCTGCATCCGTCACCATAATCATCAAATTCACCTCTATCACTAATTACGCCCGGGTAATAATCTTCATCATCAGAATCATCAGATGGCCAATCTTTAGTAGGACTATGAGATGCCCAATCAATATCAGGAGCAGCAATTGCCTCCTTAAAAATATCCTATTAAAGTATGAAAACAAACAGTATCATGAGTCATTAGTCATACCCAAAAAGCATGAGTATCTGCTACCATTACCAACAAAAACTAACCTCCCATAAACTATTCACAGTGAAGCAGGTACCTAGATGTGCGTTTATTGTGTCTAGGAGTACCATCTTGCAGTCACAAATCTTGCAAAGCCATCCTTGATCTCCAGGAGGAACTGAAGTTATGGTCTGATATCAGTTTCATAAATGAGGTTGCCTTACATCATAACAACTACCTGAATATTGGGAGATATTTAAAAAGGCCAGTATGATTAATGAACCATGAAAACAATAGTGGGCACATTCTTTTGAAACATACTGAATATAAAAGGTATACATAAAATACATCACACACACATTAAACATTTAGGACAGCAACATTCCAAACTAATAGGGATAGCGGTTGTATCATAATCAGCAATAGGCTTAAATTGACTACTTAGGGATGGCTTCTGAATAATTTCTCACTAATAATTTATAAATAATCCCTGACCATTATTTATGCCCAGCGCATGTGATATTAATATTAATTGATCCTAGTATTTCTTTTCATCATACAAAAAAAATATTTGCATAATTATAGTAAACTATTTCAGTACTAACTCTTTAAGATAGTTTATGCAATATCATCATTAGCAAGCAAAAACTCCCTAAACCCTTTTTTATGATGTATGCTAGAGGGTAAACCAACAACAACAACAAAAACCAAGTCTTTATCCTACTAGGTGGACTTGACTACTTGAATTCTATGTTTCCATTGCACTCTATCAAATAAGAGCTCTTCATTTAGCTCTGAGTATGCAAAATCATTCCTCATAGTTTCTTGTTATGTCTTTCTTGGTCTTCTTTCTTCTCTTTTACATGGACAAGATCTAATAACCCAACTTTTCTTGCATCCTAAAAAGTAAGCCATATTGGATAAAATGTCATCTTGTATCCAATTTTTCTAAAAGACTACCAAATGCTTCATATGCATCACCACCACAACAACAACAATGTTTTAACCCTAACTTTTTGGGGTCGACTACATGAATTTCTAATACTCTATGTAAGAGCAAGTGGTTCATATTTACTTTCTAAGACCCTATACCAAGTCATATTTGGTCTATCCATTCCTCTTTGTAGTATTGCGACTTGAAACATGTTAAATCTCTAGTAACCAAGTGAACAAAAAGCTTAAGCTTTTAGGTAGGTTGAGGCCCAAGAAGAATTTTAAGTTCTTAAATGTATATATATTGCATGTAAAAACACTAGCATTTCTATCTTTCTTCTACCTATCAAAAATAGTGAAAAAGCTACAATTGAATGGATTTGTCCAACTTTAATGACTGGGAAATGAGTAAATTAGTAATCATTTCATCAATCAACTGTTGGTAGCCATGAGTTGGGCTCGAGGAAATCAACAATTTTTGTGCTTCAATTTAGATATTCTTGGAAGTTGGATGCAAGTTCTGTGAATTACCATCAATTTATGCCAACCTACTAAAATATTCACATCATTTAAACCCTTTTATTAAATAAAACAATTAATGGCTATTTGCTCTACAAAATATACCATAAGGTCTTTGGTCACCCTCAGAATAGGCAGCTCCAGGGGGTGTTTTGAGAAACAAACTGCATGACGTTGACAACATTAGAAATATTAAGAATCACAAATATAGAATACCCCCTATTCCCAAAACATGCTACACTTATACATAAATTTCTTTTTTTAATTTTCAAAGACTTAAACTATCAGCCACTAATCGAGAGGGCTAGGCACACAATACCTGCTAGACCGAACTGTAGTTGTATGTTTCACACTTTCAGTGCTAGGCAAGATGCTTGCACAAGGAGGGAAGGCAAGGTGAGTTTTGAGTTGAATGTTTATCTCATTTCAATACTATTGAAAGAGCAATGCTATATCGCCAATGCTTTATCCAATAGTTGAGGGTACTATCCGCTCAACTATTGGATAAATTCAATATCCAAAAGTCCTAAAAAATTTGGAGGCTAGTTGTAGGGGCTGCATATCATTTTCCCTATAAAAAAAAAGGACTTAAACTAAAAGTTCATAAAAAGCATTCAAAAACAAAAGCTGGCATTCAACCAAAAGCTTAGACAAATAATAAAAAATAAGGTAGCTTACTTTTCTCTAAAGGGGGATTCAAGCATTTTTGATGGAAGCCACAGTTACAATGCCCATCACAGAGAATGATGTCATTATCAGGAAAAGCTTCTCTTGATTTGCATTTTGCACAGAAGATCTACAACAATACCACAGCCATGTCAACAAGGATGTCTAAAACAAAATAAATACAAGAAAGAAAGAAATGTAGTATGATATTACTAAATACATGTTCATGAAAGACGGATCCATCTGGGTGCATAACAGAGTCTTCAATTCTACCTTCAGAGCCAAGTACATCCAACTGCCGAATGGCATCCCTAATACCAAGTTTACATTTCAAAATCTGTCTCTCAGCTCTTTGCAGCTCCTTTTCAGGCTTTAATTTTTCTCGACTGTAAAGGAACGCCAAAAATAGAATTTTCTCCTTATAAAACCATAGGGTAGAGCATCAAGCCAACTAATGAGATACAAAATAACCTAGTAAATATGCTTGTACTTAACCATTTAATAAATTACAGAAATAATGTTAAGACATTGACCAAGAAAAGGTCAAGATCTGAATGAAAACCTAACTGCGCACAACTGGTAGAAAGTTTCCACAAAAAAGTCTCCTTTTCAGTTTTATTATGTTAGGTGTTTCAATATTTATACATAATTAAAAAAACAAATACATAATGAAGGTAAAATTACAGTTGAGCACTGAAATTTAACCCTCTTTTCACATAGTTCTGTATTCTTTGAATTGTTTCACGAGTCCTCAAGGTTGTTTAATTATTTCATCTACATCTTTTTGTTAACTTCTACATCCAATTATAATCAAAAAACACAATTACCCTTCAGCACAAGTATAGAACCTATTGTGAATACACAAGAAATGATTAGGAAGGAAAAAAGAATGATAATTTTGTTAAGTAAAAATTATCCTCAATATAAGATTATATTCAATACTAACATGTGCAGTTTCCATTAATGGAAATGATTTTAGCTTCCATCTCCATAATAAAAGAACAGATTACACTGAAGCACTAAAATTGGATGAAAATGATCAGGGGTTAGTAAATGCCTCCAAAGACATATCATTTCTGCATTATGAAGGCCACCAATGTTATGTAATCTCAAGTTGAACCAACAAATTAGAACAATCATTATTTTGTAGAAGATGGAAATTAGGGAATGGGACAGCAGATAGAGTTGGTGCTGAACCAAAGAAATGTAGAATTGAGGACAAGGATGATATTTCAAGTCATGACAACCATAAATATATTTACAATGCTTGAAAAGGAAATGCAAAAATTAATAACAATAGTTTCAAATTGCCTAAAAAAATGCCCCACATGACTGACGTACACAGTAACATAGCAGTTATCATAAATACCCAAATAAGTTGATTCATTGGAGACCACAGTTGTGCAGAAAATTATATGATGAATAACAAAATAATTTAAGAATGATTGATGTAGCCAATAAACAATACACCAGTGTTCAGGAGTATTAGAACGAAGAGAACAAATGCACTTAGAATAGCATACCAACATCTGATATATAAAAAGGTAAATAACTTACAGGTCCCTATTGTTTACTTATAATCACACTTTGGTTCACATTTTTGAAAATCTCACTTAGGTCCATACTTAAACTGTAAGGACCTATAGTTCCCTATTTTGCTTTACTCCTATTTAAATTCTAGGGATCTAAGTGAAGGATTCCAAACTATATTAGGGACGTAAGTGAAAGATTTTAAAAAATATGAACCAAAATGTAATTATAAGTAAACTATAAGGACCTGTCAATAATTTATATAGGACCTGTCGGTAATTTAATCTATACATAAAATGCTTAATTCTAAAGTGAAGCATCAATGAAATCAGAATGTATACATATAATGCTTCACACTTACAATCACATTCATCAAATAGATAAATTGGGAACCATAAAATTTAGACATACCTATGTCCTTTCCATCCATCTCCAGAATAAGCATCAATAAGATTCTGCTCGAGCTTCATTTTAACCAACAGGTATCTTGCTCTCCTTTGCAAACGAGAGACTTCATCGTGCTCAACTGTCTTTCTCATCTTCACTCTCCTCTGAATCGATCTTTTTTCGACATCTTTAGCCTCATTCTTTGAATTATTTCCAATACAATAGTTTCTTTTCCTTGTTATCTTAAAAGAATCTCTGCACTTATCTAAACTATCACTAGAGCCTTTCTGCAGTGTTTCTTTTGTTTTTCCATTCACAACATTTGTCTTTTTTCGTGCCCTTTCCATCTAACATCTTCTTTTGGCAAACCATCTTTTATTGTCAGTATCCTTGAAATGACCACGACGTTTGGTAAAGGAAGAATGTTTCTCGCTGGCAAAGCAACTTCTTGACTTGTAGCTAGTCAACTTGTTTCCAGGAGTTCCCATTTTACATTAATGAAAACATCCTAAACGTAACAATTAAAAAAACTAAAAATTAAATATTAATAGAAACAAATCGAGTAAGATTAGTTGCTTAACAAATATAAATTGTTGAAATTAATAGTAGCTACATTATAAGTTATATTATGTTGTGAAGTATAACTTGTGTGATGTAAAATATGTTAAGCATATAATAGTGACCTCAACTTAAAGTGGGCCATTTGGGATGTCTTGTCCTCCCAAAAGCCATTCTCAATGTTTATACAACTGCCATCTTTGCCATATAATGTCACCAAAGAAAATACTAACAAATCGCTTTAACAGAAGGTAATGATAGGTAAGGATTGAACAACAACTAACTTTGCTAAAGAAACACTAGCCAATGTTTTTCCAAGTTCATTGTATTGTTTTGACAGATTATTTTTTGAAAGACAAATTCCATGATCATTGTATAAGAAGTCATTAACTGCCACTAAATTTTACAAGATTGTTATTTGACCAAACATCTTATACTGGAGTGAGGTTTCCATAGATAAGTGAATATATAAGAATATAAATATATATATATATATATTATTAGTGTAATGGAGATGAAGAAACTCATATGAATGAGCCACTACATTAGAATAAATTGTATCAATGACAAGGAGTGCATAGCACCTATAGATGATAAAATAAGATAGAATGTTTAATGCGTCTTTGAGGAGTTCCCTAAACGTAAATGTTTAGCTGCCTGCCCTCTCCTTATAATTTTTTTTCAAATAAATGGACAGGTTCCAATTTAGAAACAGTCCATGTTTGATTCACTTGAAGCAGACCAGTTTTTGACTTGGATCTAGTTCTCTACTTTACTGGAACCAGTCCAATCCAATTCCATGAAGCGGAACTAATCAAAACTGGCCTGGTTAGATTGATTTTGTTTGAAACCAGCGCATTAAGCAACCCTACCTGGGGATGGACCTTGTTCATTGGTTACCTTCATTCAAAAGCTATTCTTTGATCACAGATTACCATGTAAATCGAGGATAAACACTTTGGAGAATATTATTCCAGCCTACCAAACACTAATCATCTGTTGATACTTCTCCTTCAGTTATAGTATAACTGCTCTTACTCAATGTTTCGGACAACGTCGGTTGTGGAACATTCATTGGTCTTAGTCATTAATCGTTGGTAAACAATACTTGGCCTTGTCATTTGGGGCTTCCTCAACCTCAAGATTAAGATCATAATCGGCATTTCCTAATCCTACCTCATTCATTTGGATAAGCTTCCTGACAGCTGTGCACATGGCAAGCATGCAAGGGAAGTAGTTACAACAAAAGAGGCCCATGTCGGCTATAAACAAGAAAGACTTTATCTTCATGGTGGAGGAAAGGGGACCCCAACAAAAATGTGGATAAGACATTAATAGTCATCTCCCCTCCTTGTTACATGTGGAGGAAATCTGGGATCTTTTTTTCTTCTACTACAACTAATCTACATCTCCATCAGCTCTTCATCCAAACTCAATGGCGTGTAACACTTCCGAGAACCATAGACCATACCCGGATCTCTTTTCTCCTCCTCGACCATGGTTTTCTCTGATTTAGGATGTTCCAAGTAAAAAATGGTGTGTGCTTCACTATTATTTCTATACTTTAACTTTAAGCGATCCCTAATCGGGCATACGCCAAGCCAGTCCGATTTTTTCAACCTTGGGATCAGACTAAGAGAACTCGGAGATCAAAATGGAATACAGAATGTTTTGCCGCAAACAGCAACTTATCTGGAATTAAGGTGAAACTAATTTAAAAACACAGACTGTCGGCGATAAGATAAAGAATAGCAAGTGGACATAATAGTAACATTCAGTAGAGCAATATTTGGAACGACAGTAGATCCGCTCCGTAAAAGCTCTGCACTCAAAGTTTGAGATTTTAAAGAAGCGATCTGAAAGAAAGGAGAAGCAAAAGACCACTGACTAAGGATGACGACAGAAAAGCTAGAAAACTCAAGCATTAGAAGCACGAAATCCTGTTTCGAAGAAGGATGTATAAGGTGCCAAAATCTTCAGCCTCCGCAAAGAAGGCATCGAGGATTAATAGCGGCATATCGATTTGAGAAAATTAGCTCAATGAGTAGGTCAAACGAAACTGGTAATGATACCAATGCTTTCCAGCTGCGGTGGAAAGCAGAAACAGCTCCTTTGTCCCCAGCGATGTGCAGCAAGGCGAGAGGTAGCGATTGATTTGGAAGAAGACGGCAAGCGAGACTCAGGAGAGAGAGAGAGTAGCCTGAAATATCGAGGTATATTTATTTCCCCTGTATTCTTTTTTTTTTTTTTTTTGATAAAATTTCCACTGTATTCATGAATCCCAAAAATCAATTAAACTTTAAAAAAATATTTTTATCAATATTTCATTTATTTTATATTATATATAAATTTTAATATTAAAAATTACTTTTTTATTTTTTATAAATTTTAATTTTAAAAATTAACTTTATTCCATATTTTACTTATACTTTAATTTTAAAATATAATTTTATTTCATAATTTTAATGATAAAATTACTTTATTTTACATTATAATAATAAATAATATTTTTCTTATTATTTCAATAAAATTTAAAACTTCCTTAAAATTTATATACTAACTTTTCACCAATAAAAAATAATTATATGAACTCATCTAAAAGTGTTATAATAAATCATAGAGTAATTTAACAGGCCTCTACACTATATATATAATTATATTTTAGTTTATATATTTTAAAATATTTCATATCGATCCCTCATCAAAACAATAGGATCAAATAAATTTCTATTTTGGGACCTAAATAAAGATTATAGATCAATGTAAAATTATAAATAAAATATAGGAAACAATAGTAGTAAGAGAGAAGATGAAAATGACATTGAATATGCATTAATTAGACATTCTCCATCTCTATGATCAAAAAATAAAAAATATATAATAATTTTATGCCATTTTAGCAAGCTTGATTTTTTTTTTAAAGTTCTATTTGAGTAATAAAACATCTCAATTCTCTTTGAAATTCTTAAAATTGAAAATGTCTCACAATTAAAAACTTTAAAGTATTTCAAAAAATTTAGGTGGTAAAACCGCTTACTAAATAGTTAATGAAAGCAACTTATTACCTGAACTTTTTTATTTTTGAGTATCATAAAAAGTACGTAGAATTACATATATAGATTCGTTAATAAGTTAGTTGCTTGTATAGCTTCTTCATTTTATATAGCTGATATAAGATGAAATAAGGGTACATTTCTTCTATCTGATTTTTGCAGATTCTTGTTGAGGATCACGATTATTATATTTAGGGGACATTTGGTTCGATATTATCTTGCTGCTATGTTATATAATCTAGATGTCATCTTTTGACTAATAATTTTATAATCTGATAAAAGATTATTTGTAAATATCATTAAACTAAACAATCGGTTTTTCTAGATAATATAACTGTTGCATCTAGATCCACGCCACACCATCCAGGCCGTTCACGTGGAAGCTTACGCGGCATCAAACGTCACAAGGCCTCTACGTCGAACAAGAGATGTATCATCCCAAACAGCATACGCCGAAGAGTCTTAGGCGAAAAGCAAAGACCTGATCTGACAGACGCCTAACCGTTGGGAACCATACTGCTCTGGAAGAGGATACATCGTACAACAGAAGTCAAATAGTAGCTCTCTGCAGGCATTAAATGAGCCGCCACTAGGATTGTAGATTATTCGGCTGAGGTGACTAGACAGAGCAGACCAGAGTATATATATCTCATGTAAACAACCTTCAAAGGGGGGCTGAGATCCAAAAAATTCTTTGAGCATACTGTAACCAAAAAAAGAAAAGCAATTCTAGTGATCTTTTAAGCCTCCTCAAAAAAGAGCCGTGGTTTTTCCGCTAGCCGGTTTTCTACGTAAAAAATCTTGATTGTTTCCCGTCATAACAATAACATAGGATCAAGATAACATTGAACCAAACGCCCCCTTAATATAATTGCTTTGTTTTTTATAGTATTCTAAGCTTTGGTAAAGTTTCTAAAAAAGCGACCAATAAATAATAGACAGTGACTATTTCAGTTAATTACTAAATTTATCGACTATGATTTAAGACTTCGATATACAGAAATATTTAGTAGATGAAGTTTTAATTTATTGAATTAAAAGACTGCAAAATTTGTGAATTTATAATTAACAGGAAAGTTTTTATTTTATAAGAGTTTATTAAAAAATATTTTTTTTTTGGATAAGTCTATTAAAAAATAATTGAAATAATAAACTCTTATTTGGTTCATGTTTAAGTTGGATAAAATTATTTTTTTAAAAAAATAAAATAGTCTATATAATTTTTTAATATATTAATTACTTTTATTTAATATTTTTATAATTAAATAATTTTAATTTTCATCATATATATATATATATATATTTGAAAAAAAAAATTACATTTTTTGATATTAATTGAAAGAAATGGTTAAAATTAATTTTCAACTGAATAATCGAGAAATGGTCGGTCCAGGCGACCGATTTTCAGACGTAATATAATGAACTCAGCGCCCCTTGCCATTTTGCTTGAGGCTCTCTCCTTTCTATCGTCATCTGTCCATCTCCTTCTATGGCACGAATCCTCTCTCAAACCCTAATCCGGGAGTCTCAAACCCTATGCCGCGACCTCTCTCCCCTTGGAAACGTTCTCTGCGGCATCAGATCCAGCGGCATACCGCGGCCTCCGTCCTCGCGCCTCTTCGCCGTCCGCCTTCGCTCCGGCCTGCCGGAGGTGGGGCAGCTCTTGGAGATCGACTTAGGACCGGCGTCGGAGAACGCCAACGTCGAGGTGGAGGTCATCGGCTTGGGGAGGTTGGAGGACGCGATCCGGGGACTCGTCGTCCAGAAATCGGCCCCAGGGTGGCTCCCCTTCGCTCCTGGATCCTCATACTGGGTCCCGCCGAAGCCTCGAGGCAAGGGGCTTGGTGTTCTGGACCTCCTTGGGCCGCCGGCTAAGTTGCTTACCAAGGAGGAGGTGCTCTCTCGCAACAGTGAGCGGGGATGGCCGTCCTCCTCCTACTATGTGGATGGTAAGATAAGCGAGATTCCCTCTAGTTTATGTATTTATTTTCCTTCAATGTCTTCCTGAATCTGCCTTGTTTATTGTGGGTGTCATGCTCTGCATTTTTTGTTTTAACATAATCTTCATCTGAGAACAGCATCTGTTAGTATTGTCTCGTTTTTATTTTTTGATGAGTTCTTTATCTTGTGCACATGGCCTCTGAAAGGTGATCGATGATGTTTTTTGGTACTAATATATCAAACGATTTCTATAGCCGTGGATTGCTTGATTTGCTCAGATTTTCCCATGTGAATTTTCTTGCTTTGGGAATAAACCACAGATTTTTGGCGTGAAAGGTTTTTATTATTTGGTACTTATTTGTGTCTTTGTCTTGATTAATATTTAAATTTTCTTAAGATGAGGGAAGGAAGTTTAGCCATGTTCATAATAGACCATTAGAGGTCTTTATTCTCAAATGTATGTCAGTGTTAAAGAGAGGAAAAGGTAGACTCAAGGTACGTCATGAAAAGTGATGTTGAATAACTTGTTGAGAATATTTTTTCTTGTTTTTTATTCTTCCAAAGATCGACCAAAGCCTATATGCTAAGAGAAATGCTTTGAAATTTCCATAAATGACCTCAAATTTGAATTTAATTAGGATTACTATGTGACAATAGTGCAATATAGACAAAAAAAATTTGATTTTTCCTATATGGCAATGGTGCCACATAGGATATCTTAGTTAGCTACAATATTTGGGATCATTTATAGGGGGTGTGTAGGATTACTCGCTAATAATAAACTACCAAAAGTACAAAATCCCTCTTATAAATTGGGTGGAAAACAAAATGAAGGGAGACATACCTAGCCTATACAAAAAAGACACAAGAAAATATGTCAATATCCTCAACTCTGTGGTAATAATGATGACTAGTGAGATAACCCAAGATATCTCTACTTAAACCACATTGGAGTAGGGATTCCTATAGCTGCAGATGGTTACCGATCTCATGGCGGCTCAAGAAGAGACAAACATGGCATTGTTCATGTTAGCCTTCGTCATCACTACTAAAAACAAAAAGATTACAACACTAAGTAAGAATAAAAATATGATGAGACACCCAGAAGTGCAGGGGTGCAGATATTTGGAACTCCATGTTGTCTTTAGTAAGCATGGACTTACTATCAAAAAAAAAAAATGGAATCCCCTACACTTGTATTGCAGTCCCAAAACTCAGGTTGGGATCTTCTCATAAGCTGAAGCTTGGTCTTGAACATCGTCACCCAACACTGTGCCATAAATTTCACGATGACACTTCGTAATGGAGGAAGCAGCTCGTTGTAGATGTGCTTTAGAAGAGCGATCTTTCCCTCTTCGGTAATGCGATTTGTTTGGTACCCTCATTTCCTTTGAAGTTCCATGCACTTTCTTACCACTTGCAGCTGAGTCATGATCAGCTTGGCTGGAAGGCTTTACTTAGCTTATACACTCCTGATGGTCCCCATTTTGCTGTTTTGATCTTGCTGGGAGCCAATCTCTTCCCTGTTTCCAGCAGTATTGCTTTTCAGAACTGCTGCTGTGCTCATCTGAAATGATGACTCATCGACGAAACCAGCTGTAAGTTTCACACTAGAATCTAAGACCTGATGGGCCAAAAATGAATCAGCTGGATGGGGTAGCAACTTGCCTGGGATCAAATTTAGAAGTGGACAGCTGCCGAGATTCACTGGCCATTGAGTTGGTTTCAACAAGGTTATTTTGGGCCTGCAGCTTTTCAGAAATCTGAAACTGTCTTTGCTGTTCTGAATTAAGTTAAGCAACCTGCATTGCATTAGATTTCAAATTGGACAGCTGCTTAGCACCTGCCAAAGAACTGATTCTGGCAAGATTGTTCTGCAGATTATCAGGAATCTAAACATGACTGTGCTGAAATGCAGCTTGAAAATGGTCAGCATGCTGATTGACATCAAATTGAATTCTGGTGTATTAAGTAGGGTTATTATTATTCTGAATTAAACTGCTTGCCTACACTGAGGTGTGGCACACCTGATCTATTCTTCCATCTGTATATCTGTTTTGAAAACCTGTAATTCCTTCTTGTCTAGAAAACTGAGAGCCCTTGTTCTACTTATTTAGAGCTCTTGCTGGGTCATCTTTACTCATATGTGGTGCCTTAGCAAGAGAGCTAACTCGAGCATTTGAATTTTTAGGCTTGCTAGGATTGAATGGTTTTCCATCTTTAATAAGAGATCCTGCCACCTTGTTCCTGGTTGGGGTGCCCATGCCTGAAGGTTTGATAGTTTTCTTTCTCCTTAGAACTACAAGCCTCCACGATTCAATACTTGTTTCTTCCAAGTCTGCTGGAGGTGTTTTACATCACTTCTCACTTTGAGCGTCAAACTTATTCATTTGGGCTGAATATCCGTATCAAGTTTACTCTGACCCTTCCCACCTCGACTATCAACCATAGAGCTGAAATCATGTTGCAGTTTCCCAATACTCAATTCTAAGTTGGAGATGCACTTATCAACCTTGTGGCCAATACGACCACATTTGAAGCAAATTAACGACAGTGTAAGTAAACCTTTTGAAAAATTCGACTATGATGTCCATCAACCTTCTTGGAATGGTTACTCAGATCAACTTTAATGCATACTCTGTAAATTGCATATCACTCCCCCTTCGATATGACAGTGTCAATTCATAACGGGTTCCCAATCTATCAAAGAATACGAGCAAAGTTTTCAGCGTTCCAACGATATCATGGGAGACCTGGAAATCATATCCACAAAGGAATAGACTTAATGGCAGAAGAGGATGGGCTGAAGCTAGGAGGACTCTAAACATTATGTTTACTTAGATGGAATGGATATTTTATTCTATCGCTATTTCTTGTGAATTCGCATGCTACATTCGAAATCAAATATTACTTCATCCTATCTTAATGTAAACTCTTTATGAGTTATATTTTGATGAGAAGCTTACTATTAATTATTTTAAAGTATTTAGCTGCAAGGTCTATATTCTAAATACGAAAGATCATTTAGAAAAAATTTTCCTCAAGTCAGATGAAAGTATATTTGTCGAATACTCCCTAATTAGTAAAACTTATTGTGTGCACAATAAGCTAATGCTAATAATTGAGGAGTCATTTGACGTTATTTTCTATGAAACTAATACAGTGTATCTTAGACCTTATCCTATAAATGATAATATTGAAGAAGAGATGGCTAAGAAATTGAACGAATTTTGACTTAAAAGATAACGAGGGCAAGATGACAAAAGAAGAGCAACGCAATGATTAATCAAATGAAGATCAAGCTTCTCCCTTACCTCAATCATGGAAAACACATCCTAATCATCCTTTAGATCAAGTCTTAGGAGATCTCCTTGAGTTGGTAGTATAACTATTTCACGAGGAATCTCTATTTCGCATTTTGTTAAGTGAAAGTGAAATGAGGTATTTTTATTACACATTTTATGGAATTGTTGTTTCTTTTCCTCGCGAAAGGAAATGCCCTTCTTGTAGAACATAATATTATTTTAAAACTATCTTTATTTAAAAATGAAATAATACGCTTACCATGAGTATTTTTGTACTTTTTCTAAGTGTATTTTAATTTAATATTTAGATTGTATTTTATTGTTAATTTATCTTGATAAAATTTAATTTAGTTAAATTATTTAAATTTTGTCAAATTTTAACTATTTTAATTTAATTATGTTATTTAAATTTAAATAAATTTTATTTTAATTTTATTCAAGTTTAGTTTAATTTTAAAATTGATTAAGCAGTATTGTTTAGTTCAATAACATCAATAACAACTAAGTCTTAATCCCATTATGTGGGGTCGATTACATGAAGTTTTTGTTTTCATTGCGCTCCATCAATTAATAAATCATTATTTAGATATGAGCAAAATTGAATAATTCGATTTTTTTAACTAAAACTTCAATTAGCCTACGATTTACATGTCTAAATTATTTAAGCTGGCTTTTTTTAAATTTATCTTCAATTGATGCAACTCTAATTTTCTCGCGGATATATTCATTTTTTATTTCATCCTTTTGTGTATACTCACACATTTACCAAAATATTTTTATTTCTGCAATACTTATTTTACTTATATGTTTCCTCTTTGTAGGCCAGTATTCGGCACTATACATTATTGTCAATTTTACTACAGTTTTATAATATTTATTCTTAAGGTTGGATGGAATTTTTTTATCACATAACACATTAGAAATATTTCTCCATTTTACCCATCTTGCTTAGATTCTATTAATAACGTCATTATCTATTTCACCTTAGCATTAATTTTAATCATTTTAAAGTGTTGTGTTAATTTAATAAATTTATCTTAATTTTGTTTTCATTTAGCTTAATTCTAACTTGAATTAAGTTATAAAATGTATTTCATTTTTATTTTAATATTTATGTTTATTTCAATTTAAATTTATTATATGTTAATTTAACTTTAATCTAATTTAACGGCCGACTCCACCTAGTGGGATAAAGGCTTGATTGTTGTTGTTTAATCTAATTTTATTTAATTTTAATTAGAGATTAGTATTTCAAATTTATTAATTTAACTTGACTTAAATTAAATTCAGTTTTACATTCATTTTAGTTATAAAATTTAATTTAATTATAATTAAGTTATATTCAAGGATATTTTAGTACTATTTTAGCTCTTCAGACTTTATTTTGAATTCTATTCCGTCCAAATAAACATAAGAATTACCATTTTATTCCAGTTAAGTAAATACAATATTCACTGTTCATGCATTATTCCATTCTTATGTAATTGATTATTTCATTCCAACTTGCACCTTTTTATCCAAGTAAATGTAGCAAATGCTAAGCCCTTCACTTGACCAACTAAAGATAGTCCATCCCTTTGGAACAAGTTATTGCCCTTGTTATTAAAGTGAATAATGATGCAGTCATACCCATATCACCAACTTTAAAGCCTGAGAGGTGACCGCACATGTGAAGGACCTCAACAATCAAATGGAAAGGAATGTTGAATGTTGTTCCCATAGAGCCATCCCATCAAAGCATTTTCTAGTTTTTCTTGAGGTCATAGAACCATGTCATCTTGCATTACCACCCCATCCATAATAAAGGATGGTTCGGAGGAAAGCACGAGATGTCCTCCACTGGCTTTTCAACGCGCAACTTGTTTTCCGTACCATAAACCGGTGTGAAAGCATGGGATTTCACCTTGTTACCTCCAAGAATCCTCACCTAAATCAGTGGTAGATTTTCCTTTGGAAGAACTAATAGCTTTCTTCTCTACGTCATTTCTCATATCAATGTCATCTACACCATTAATAGCTATGAGAAACATTTTCCTCTCAAAGTTAATATCTTTATTCATCACATCAATGGGGTTAATTTCCTTAGCCTTTTGGCCTTGTGCAAGTTCACAATTTTGGGATTAATAAAACAATTAGCTGCATCAAGAGAACTCATCTCTTGAGCTTTCAAAACTTCGACCTTCATAGGAAGTTGGGTTACATTGATGGCTTGCTTAGAGTTGCACAATGCTCCTTCTCTATCACTGGCGACACCAACAACTAGGAGCTCGTGCAACAACGGAACATTAATGTTCTCATTCATGTCATGAGCACATACTTTCAATGCATCTTTTCTCTTTGCATCGTTAGCCCAAGAGGTTGACTCACCTACTCCGGTTCCATCGACTAATGCCATATAAGAGAATATCATCCCCGAAACCTTGTAGTAGACAATCGTGGGCTAGGACACCACCAGCCTCTACATCTCCAGCTCCACATAGACATCCATCGTAGCATCGCCACCTAGGGAAGTTCTTCTTCCACAGCTGGTGGCCAAACAACATCAGTCAGCCAACAACTTGTGGTGCTCCTCGTTTCTGTTGTTGCTATTGAATTGATTGAGAGCCAAGTTCAACACTAGTTTGAGAGCATTTCTTTTCATAATACTGAACTGAGAAGAAATTCATGTAGCTAAATTCCAACTAGTTGGAATCAAGGCTTTGTTGTTGATGTTGATGTTGTTTATTGCTTGGAGTTTTTAGCGGATATTTTTAAAATATAAATGAGCACTTCTTCTAATGTTTTTGGCTTATGCTATAGTTGTGATCCCTAGTATGTTCTATTTAAGGATTAGGTATCCAGTGTTCTGCATGCTTTATTTTTTGGGTTTCGCCACTGTTCTTATCTTATTCCTGTCTAAATTTAGCTACAATTCAAGCTTAGTTGGTTGAGTTTGTTTATTTCTTTTTTAGAGTTCGTGGTGTTCGGCAATTGAACTTCCTACCCTTTGATTACATTTGTTGGCAGTGCTTCTTAGGCAAATAATTCTATCATTATTAGTAAAGCTCTGGCAATGTAAGCTTTTTGGGATGAACTCTATGTTAAATAGATAAAACTGCAAACGTTTAATGCACCATAACTGCCATTTGGGCCATTTAATGTAGTGGATGCTGGTCAATGATGACTATATTAAATATCTTGTCTGATCAGCCTTAACCAATTGCATTTTTTTGGTGCACTGTGTTATTCAGTGAGCAAAAGATTTGGACATAGTTATGTTACTTGTAGGAAGTTGGACTTGACATGTGATGGCTATGGCCCTATAGAAACTGCTAAAAATGCACGTTTATTTTGTTATTGTGAGTGGTGGTTGTCCATCTTGATCATCAACTGAATGACCTGTAAATAGGAATTCAGTTAGGATGTAGATTTAAGGGAGTCAGAGACATTTGATTAGTGGAATGACATAGTTTAATGAATATATGTTAGAAACGCCTGTCATAATGATGCTTTTATTGTGTCTTCATCCTATTGGAGATCATTGAGCTATTTGGATGGTATGAAGAAGAAATGAGCTTTCCATGAACCTAAATGCAACCTAAGCACACTCAATAGGATTATATGATAATATAGACTCAACTTTATCGTCTTCAATTATTGTATATTTCTTGCATGAGAAAAGTATTTGTATTGATTACTATTTATGTGCATCCTTATCTACTTCTCTACAAGATAATCTGATACAATATTTTTCTCAATTAACTCCTTTTCACCAAATTTTTGCAAAGCACTTTTTGAACTTGTTAATGTTGGGAAAGCAAGCGGCCTCTGTCCTAAAACAATCATACAACAACATTAATCAAATTTTTATCCCACTAGTTGTGATCGGCTATATGAATCATCTGTTTCCATTGCACTCTATCAAATAACAACTTTTCATTTAGTTCCAAGGAAGGTCATTTTTAATAGTTTCTTGTCATGTCTTTTTTAGCCTTCCTCTTCCTTTTTCTATATAGGCAAGATTCAATAAATTAATTTTCCTTACTAGAGCTTTTATCAACCTCAGATTTATTCTAAAACAATCATAGAAGAAATTATTATTTGTAATATTGTGCTACATTCTATCCTAAAGCAATCATAAAAGCTTCTGGTAAGATTCAGTAATTATTGAAACTTAAACCAAATGAATTTTAAGAGATTTCCTATTAGAAGATAGAGCTTCATTGAAGTTTCTGTTGTATTTTTTTGACAGGTTAATAAATTGAGTTTTATGGTCATTGCTGCTTAAAGAGTTAAATCAAGAGTTATTTTGAAGAGCCAACTAAAATCGTAGCCTTGTAGGATTTGTAACTGAATTTTGTCCTGAATTCTGTGGTTTAAAATATCGAAAAATGTAGGTTAGATGCTTATTGTTGTGTTCTGTATAATTTTGAAGCTAGGGGAATGAAAAAAAACTTTTGATCAGTGAAGATCATATACATCATAGCATGTGTAGTGTGTCCTTTGTGTGAAATATCCATTTATAGTTACGCGTTCCTTTTAACGCAATAAGAAGTGTTGTTTTGCTCCAGTTTACTAGTTGAACAGTTCAACTTGGTGTGCTTGTCGTTATCCGCTTGATTGGTCTTTTTAGCTTAGATCATTTGCTTTGAAGACCTTCAGATTGTTCAACTTGTTCATTATATTACATACGTAAACACTAATCTTACTTACTATTTAGACATAAATAACAAAAAAAAGAAATTTTAAATATCATAAAAGTAACACCTTGGCGAATTTCTATCCAAGATGCTTCTGACCTCCATTTACTCTGTTCAATGATATGTTTGATTCTTCATGATGAAGGGTTCATAAGCAAATGTCCTTTCTTATATAGATAGGTGTACAATTTCCATATAATATCAGGGGAAGAGCAAATAGATCCATCATGTTTCCAAATTAGTAAAATATGTCACTTTCTTTAACGAAAAAAGTTGAACATGATGTCATTTTGACATTGTGAATCTGTGATGTGAAGCCCGTGACCGAAGAGGGCGAGGAGTGATCGCCGAGTGATGTCCTAAGAGAAAAGAATCACTGAGGCAAAGTGCGACTCCTGGCAGGCTTCTAGGCCGAATAATGAGGGGTGAGAGGGGTACATGAATGAATCGTCTCACATCGAAAAGGGAGGGAGATCCTGTGCTGTATAAGTAGATAACATGATCTCAAATAGTAGAGGCACTTTTTGAGGCAAAATCGTGAGGCTAATGATGGAAAACTCCATAGTTGAGCATGCATGGGCTGGAGTAGCACTAAAATGGATGATCTCCTGGGAAGCACTCAAGTCATGCAGTTTTCCTAAAGTCAAAGCGGATAATACCTCTACAATGAGATCACGAGATGTTACAATATGGTATCAGAGCAGACCTCCCATAGTACGATGTGGTTCGAGGACGAACCAGGCGAAAGCTGGTGGGCCTGTGACGCCCGTGGCTGAAGAGGGTAGGGAGTGATCGTCGGGTGATGTCTTAAGAGAAAGGAATCACTGAGGCAAAGTGCGGCTCCTGGCAGGCTTCTAGGCCGAATAATGAGTGGTGAGAGGGGCACAGGAATGAATCGTCCCACATCGAAAAAGGAGGGAGGTCCTGAGTTGTATAAGTAGATAACGTGATCTCAAATTGTAGAAGCGCTTTTGGGGCAAAACCGTGAGACTAGTGATGGAAAACTCCGTAGTTAAGCGTGTCTGGGTTGGAGTAGCACTGGGATGGGTGATCTTCTGGGAAGTGCTCAAGTCACGCAGTTTTCTTAAAGTCAAAATAGACAATACCTTTACAATGAGATCACGGGATGTTACATGTGATGTCTTGTACAGCTTAGTTATCCTCCAACAATCCTAATGCTCATAAATTACCAATCTCTATACCGTAATTTTCTTATTTCTTGATCATTTGCATGCAACCAAAAAAAGGGAGTAATTATCACAAATACTTTTAAAATGGCACTCTATAGTCCTTAAACATTAGGATTGTCAGAGAGGAAAACTAAGTCATGTAAGGTATCATAATGTCACAAGGCATCCTCTTCAGGAAAGGATCTAGTTCTAGTTGCATCTATTATTTCTGGTTATTTTAAAAACGTGAGGAACTATTATTTATCATAACTAATTATAAAATATTCATAGTTTATTTAAGAATACAGAATTTAGTATTTGTTATTTTCATGTGGTTCACTGTGAACCGTTCACAGTGTATGATAGATAAAATTAGTAATGTTTGCGTTACATATCTGTGTATTTCTCGTTCTGTTCTATCATATAATATTATTAGCTAAAACCATTTGTGTTATATTCATGCAGGCGTTATGCCTGACCATCTCTCCACAAAGATATCAACCCACGCTTCAGCTGGAGAAGCGGCTGAGTCTGATGGAGAGGAATGAGCAGGTCAGCTTCAACTAAATGGCTCTTTACTTCAGTTATTTTAGCCTAAATTGAAATAATTAGTTCCATCATGTACAGCTTTAAAATGTTTGTTGCAGCTTTACTTATGTACATTAATTACTATCATGAAATATTAATATTCCCTAAGAAATGAGTAGAGCATTTCATTGTTGGTTTAAGAAATTGGTTTGTGGTTTCAAGCAGGAAAAACATTAGTTTTAATCAAATGAAGTGTGAAATTTTATAGGAAAAAGATTAGTGGATTTATAGCTCTATTTCCCTTATATTAATATAAATTTTTTTTTTTTGTAATGGGAGTCTTTTATTTGTTTATTTTAATGCTGAAATTTGCCTTGGAAGTTGTTTACTCATCTTTAGTCCTCCTCACTCCACCTCCAAGCTAATAAAAAATGAGAACTAGGGCTTAACGAACTGAATGATCACCCCGGTGGCCTTGATGGGATTGAGGACGGCGGCGGCGGCGGCGCGGATGGGCCCAGGGATTAGGAGTGAAATGAGGATGGCTGGAAGCCTTGGAAACTTCTCTTGTGAGCTCTTCTGTCTCTCAACTCCTCTTTCCGTCTTTAAAGAGGAAGACTAGTGAAGACAGGTTGGGTCGAGTTGATCATAACTCGTGCTCGTCTTATTAGATATTGTTTTATTACATGTATCTGTCCCGTACCTATTATTAAACCCATGTTCTGTTAAACCCTGTCACCAGTCTAGTTCCGTACCCGTCCCGCTTGTCTCAATGAGCGGCTTACAGTCAAAAAATTTTCTTTAACATATTACGTAAATTATACATTATTGATATCAAATCAAATAGTAATTATACAATTATTTTTTGAAAATGATAAGATTTAAGTATTTTATATGAAATTATATATTTAGATTTTTTTCATATTAATTTATTAATTAGATTAAGAACGACGGGTGTATTTATGTTCATCATGACAGGTACTGTCCATGCGGGGTCGCTGGTCATGAGAATCCCTGTGGTCTGGGACAATTGCATTGAGGTATTGATTATTTTTTCATTTGTGCAGTTCGATCCCAAACTTTTTTTTAAGCAAAGAGATCCTTCGGTAACTTTTACCGTAAAATCTCCATGTAAATTATGGGCATTCTTTATAAAAACTCCTCTGTTCTTCGATTTTATTTTAAAGTAGTCGATCACATTAGCAAATTTTTCGTAACAAATATGGCCGCCTGTCGGTCGCGCGGTCGCGCGTGTGCGCAGGGATCGGTAGGAGAGAGAGGAGCTGCCCCTCTCTCTCTCTTTCCTTTCGATCCCTGTGCACACGCGCGGCTGTCGATGAGTCTCACATGCCGCGGTACCGCTGGATCCACCGGCGACTGCGCGACATTGCCCGTGCGCGGGGATCAGGGAGGAGAGAGAGGCGGGGAGGAGAGAGAGGCCAAGGGGTATAATGGTAATTTTAAAAAACTTTTAATAATAAAAAATTAAAAAAAAAATTATTTGATAATTTATGAAAACTTAGGGTCCTGATGTTATAATTTAAAAAACGTGAATATGTGTATTATTAAACGTTAAATTCAAGGACTTGGATGTAATTGTCCCTTTATTTTGAGGAACGGAGTTAATGCGTTGAAGAACCGCTCGTGAACAGTGTTATGAAAAGTTGTGTTTACTTGTTCTTAGATAAAATTGAAGTCGGTTCAAAACTTCATAATTTTGATTGAAACTCGAATTAATTGTATGAGTAGGAACTGACTCAGCGTGAAAGGGAAGGATACAAATTGACTCGAATTAATTTATTTTTTACAAAAAAATGTAATATTTACCTTATAAATATGAATTTTTTTATTTAATTAAAAATATATTTGTAATACTGCATATATTTAATTTATGTATAAGTGAAAACTGGACTTCACTAATTAGAAGATTTTAAAGTCTCAGCCAACCAACCAAACAATCAATTGCATTTTGTAACCACAATTGATATTATATATATATATATATATATATATTAAATGATTGATATTGTAATTTTAAGTCTATTCAAAATGAAATTTAAGTGGGTTGAGTTTAACTCGACCTCAATTAGAAATAAATCATGACTCAAAACTCGTCTTGAAAAGATTCGAGTTATTTTAGGATGAGAATGATCCAAGTTCGAGGTAAGCTCGATACTGTTCAAATTTGGCCCTTCCCAATTAAACTTGAATTTGAGCCGGCTCCGGTTGACGTCAAGCTTGCTCAAGCCTTCATTGAGCTAATGAAGTAAGTTCGTTGTTGTAGGATTTAAAATTGAATCAATCTAATAAAAATATTAACTATAGCTAGCATATATTTTTTTATAAATAATAAATAATTATATTAAATTAATAAATATGTTATTTATATTAAAAAAAGTTATAGGGCCTATCTCGATTTAAAATAAATTTAAATTTAATTTAATTTAAGTAATATATCGATTCGACTGACAAGTGGTACTTCAGAATTGACTTACAATATTTCATGGCTGGTGGCATTCATTATATTATTAATAATTTTTTAGTTACAGTAGAATTAGTAGGGAGTGGGTAATATAAGGTAACCAACTAATTTGTCATCAACTAATTATATTTTTATATATGATAAAAAAAATTATATTTCTATGAAAAAAACTAATTATAAATATTAACTTTAGCGGAATGAGAAGATAATTTTCAAATTATTCATTTGTCAAATCCTAAATTGAAAAAATTGAAAAAAAAATATACAAATTTATTGCTGTCAGATGACATCATTCTAATTATCATAATCAGAATTCTCAATTGGGACAAACCTGCCAGCCGAATCAATTCAACAATAAAAATAGAAAATATTCTTATATTTGTCGATAAAATTAGGGCAAATTACACCCAAATTCTTGAAATTTAACACTTAATAATATATAAATTCACGTTTTTGATATTATAACATCGGATCCCTAAGTTTTAATAAATTATTCAGTCTTTTTATTATTATTTTTATTATTAAATTTTTTTAAAATTATCATATTATCCTTGCCTCTCTCTCTTCTCGATCCGGGGAAGGTTGCGGGGCCATGCGTCTGCCGGGGGACACTCCACGCGACCGCACAGTGTGCAACCTGCTGCCAGTGGACATGTCACGCGGCCGCGCGGAGTGTGCGACCTACTGCTGGTGGGTCGCACACGCCGCACAACCGCGGACTCACCGGCGGCCTCTCTCTCTCTCCTCTCAATTCCCGCGCAGCCGAGCAAGCAGCAGGCGATCGCCCGGCCCGCACGCGTGCGCGGGATCGGGAAGAGAGAGAGGGTAAAATGGTAAATTTAAAAATTTTAATAACAAAAAATAAAAAAAAGACCAATTTGATAAGTTATTAAAACTCAAGGACTGATATTATAATTTTAAAAATGTGAATTTGTGCGATATTAAGCGTTAAACTCAAAAAATTGGGTATAATTTGCCCTAATTTTAATTTTAAAATATTATTTGTAATATGTTTCTAGTTAATATTTTTTATTTTTTAGGTTATATCTTTTATTTATTTGTTTTATTTTTTGGTTATTAGTCACGGGCTTTCTCTCTCTCCTCTCTCCAATTTATCTCTCTCCCATAACCCATCTCCTCTCTCTCTCTCTCTCCCCTCTTTCTCAAGCTGCCCCATCTCTCTCCTCAGAAGATTATTTAAATTACATAATAATTAATAAATTTAAATTATATATTATTTAATTTATAATTAAGTAATAATAATTATTATTTAATAATAATATCTTTAATAATTACTAATTTTACATATTAATTTTTATTTTTAAATTTGTAATTTTTTAATTTTATTAATATTTTTAATTTTTAAAATACAAAATTAAATTTAAAGTCTAATTTTTTGATTTTTACTTTAGCTTACTTACATTGAGCTCTAATTATAAATTAGAATTTTGATTAGAGTTAAATTAAAGTTAATTCATATTTATAAATATATTTATATTTAAGTTAAATTAAATTAGTTATAATTATTTTTATTAAATATTTAATTTATATTATTTAATTATGAATTTTAGTTGATTTTGCTTTATATAAGTTAACATATTAATATTTATATGTAAAATCATAAATCTATTTATTATGATTTTAAGATAAATAAAATTAAATTTTTAAATTTAAAAGTAATTTTAAAGTTTAATCAATTTAATTCTATATATCTTTTTAAATCATTTATTAGATAACATATAAATATATATGTTACATATATTAAAGTACAAGTAAAATTATAAATAAATAAATCAATCTATTATTCAATTAAAAGTGTTATATACAAATAATAATAATAATTATTATTATTATTTAATTATAAGATTTTTAATAATTATTAATTTTAAAAATTAATTTTAAAAATTAATTTTATTTTATTAATATTTTAAATAATTTATCTTTTGTTATGAAATATTTATGTAAAAAGTAAAAAATTAAATATGTAATTTATAATTTTTATTAGAATTGAATTGGTGGGAAGAGAGAGAGGAGAGATAGGCGGTTGAAGAGAGGGAGAGAAAGGAGATAAAATTAAAAATAATATTACTTTAAAATATTAAAAATTTAAAATAAAAAGACATATATACCATTTTTAATATAGAGATATAAATTCCGCATTATAATTTGTCTTAAATGCAAATGCTTTTATTCTCTGCAATTCCGGTGTTGGCCCACTCCACTCAATGAAAAATTATTGTGCGCCGTTTGGACGCCCAATTCGAGGGAGCCACGTGTGCCCAGACCCAGCTGGATGCACACGTGGCGCACTCTGATTGGTTTCTCACTCAATCCGCCAGGCTTAACGGTGTGTTTTTACTTTTTAGTCCCTCTGTAATTTGTTTTACAAGGCTACCCCCTACCTAGGCATCTCTTATATAAGAGAGAGAGAGTCAGAGTCAGAGAAGGGAAAGCAGGAGCAGGTCATGGCGATTGAGGTCTACTGGCCTAGAGAGAGAAACACACAGAGATAAAGAGAGAGAGAGAGAGAGAGAGAGAGAGAGAGGGCGAAGGCCGTCGATTCGATCGCTTTATTTAACAATCGGTAACTTCTTCTCCTTCTTCTTCGTTCTTCTCGGGTAGATTCGGTCTCTCACGGTTTCGATTGCCGGAATGACGGCGGGAGGAGGACGAGGGATTTCTTCTTTTTTACGATCAGGGCGGGGTTTACTGGTGAGGAATCGAGGTTTCCCGAGCGACAGCGGGCTGTTTTGCGGCGGCAACTCTGGCGACCGATATTCTCAAGCAGGAAATCCACCCTTACGCCTTTAAGATGCGTTTCTGGCCGTACGAGCCGGGGCTTCGACGGTGATGATCGAATTAGTCGGGTGCAAATGTGAGATGTTTCTTCCTTGCAATAGGAAGACGGGCATCTAACGTGCGCCGGACCAGTTTGGCCTTCTCCCAGGAAGCCAAGGAATAAATAATAATTTAATTTTACTGTTTAAGAACGCAATTATCAGTTTTTGAATCGGGGAACTCAAACTTTTGACTTCAAAACGAGACCCATTTGTTACGGCCCTTGTGTCAATGTGGGTGCACGCTAATGTCGTTACGGTGTAGACCATGTGCATTAGATCAGGTCCTTAAACGTGCATCGCAGGTTACCGGAGGATGCAGGCGACGCTGACGCCGCCGCTGTCTCTGAAGGGCGGTCTCGCAGCGGAGCACCGGCCGCCTAACCTGCTCCAACGAATCTTTAGCCTGTTCCGTGATGTACGGCCCGGATCAGATCTCACCGATCTTCAGGCAAGTCTTGTTCCTCTCACTTATCGTGCTCTGCGAGACATCACAAAGATTGGTTGAATTACAGAGAATTTTATTTTTTTAGAATGAGAAAAATAAATATAAAATATTGATAAACATGTTTTTAGAGGCGTTTGAAATTTTTTTTTAATGAAATGATGCTTAAATTAACTTCTTATAGGTCCATAAGTGTTGAAAATTATTGTGTTTTGGTCTACATTTTTTTATTTTTTATTTTTTTTTTGTTCTGTTTTTTTTAATCACTTGCATTTGTGAGGTATAACTTAGCTACCTGACCCTTCAAACATTTCTTCTACTAAATTACTTGTCAAATTTTATGGAATCTTTATTATTTTGTATAATTAAACTTTGTTAATTTTTCTTTTTAATTTTTTTTTATAGCAAGTCTTTTTTAATTTACTACTTGATTAAGTGAGGATCAAATTGCACATCAACACAATTTAGAACTCCATAAAAAAGGAAGAATTACTATAAAAAGGGATAGATTAAAAAATTAAAAAAATAAAAAGGATAAATAGCACATAGATTCCTAAGTTTTGAAAGTTTTGCATGCTAATTCATAAATTTTGAATTATAGCACTAAAGTTTTTAAAGTTTTAAGATTTTTTACATATTGGTTCACAAATTGAACAAAAATATTTAGATCCCTAACTTTGGCAATCTATTGACAAAGTTTTTTTTTTATACTAATCTGTTGACAATTGGTCCCTTCGCATTTTAATGTTGTACATATATGGTTTAAGTTGAATACAACATTGTAGCTTTATAGGTGACCGAAAGACTATCATTTATCTTAGGACTTATATACTATTATTCAAAATCTGTGGACTAGTATACAAAAATTCTAAGACCTTCGAAATGTAAGTACTATGATTTAAAATTTGTAAATTAGTGTACAAAAATCCTATGACTTCCCATACGTATATGCAATTTACTAAAAAAAGTTTCAAGTATGTGCTTAGATTTGTTCTCTGTAAAAAAGTTGCTGTGAATAAAATTTAAAAAAAATTATATAACATAATATTTAAAGTCATGTTTTTTTTTCTTTTTTTTAACTTCTAACATCATGATTTCTCTCACCCCACTAGACTGGGAGGTGTATACTTGGATCTAAAATATTGCTTCTTTCTAATCTAAAAACAACTCGAAGCAACAAAACAATGTAAATGTCATCTAGATTCACAATTTCAAAAATATTTTAATGATACCCCTAAAGTTGATATTAATTTCTTAATTAAGTTATTTCATTAATATGTGTGTGTATAACTTCAATTATATATACTCACCTCTCTATCTTTCACCTCCTTCCGTCTCTTGGCTTGCGGCTGCCACCTTTGCGACGGGGGCAACCTAGAAGGACTGTCGCCGCATCCAGCCCCTGCACTTGAGCCAACAGCTAAGCGGGGTCACTAACGTCGTATGCACAGCAACAATCCTGCATGACTGCACACATCCACGCATGGCCAGCATGTGCGGCGGAAGCCACACGACTTTTGCACAAGTGTAGGTGGCCGAGTAGTCCTGTGAGCGGCGAGAGAAAATGAGGGCATTTGGATCATTTTATATTAAAATTTAATTTAAAAATAAATTTTATTTTAAGGATGAAATAAAATGATTATATTTATTAAAAAAACTTAATTAAAATATTAATGTCAAGTGCATGAATTCTATTGGAAGGCTTTTGAAGTCATATACCTAGAAGTTATTACTAAAAATATATATACTCTTACAAAGCAGTAGTTTAAGAAGCATCTTTACTTGTGCAGCTTCCTCCTCTATTTAACATGCCAAAGTCCCAGCTTCAGTGCTATGGAGAATCAGTTTACTGTACGAAAGAAGACATTTTAAGTAGATGTAGCAGAGGGAAGAACAGCCTTGAGAGATTCATCTCCGTCGTCTCCTGGGCGATTTCAACAACCAGGCCTGTGATCTTTGGTTGGCTTCCTTTCAATCCTGTTCTTGGAGAGACTCATCACGTCTCTAATGGAGATCTGCATGTTCTTCTTGAGCAAGTAAATCCATAATATCTACCTAATGCAATAATGAATGAGTTGGATTTGCAAGTTGATCCAGAATGTGGTTTGTGATGGGTCTGGAACTGGACTGAAAATCATTTTTCTGTTTGTGTTTGAGTTGTGCTAATTAGTCAGATTGAATTCAATTGAAATCCAAACCTGACTTGTTAGCCATTCTAAACTAGCCCTAAATCCTAAACCTTAAATTTAAGGAGATTAGCTCAGCCCGTCCTGACTTGATTGATGAATGTTTAATTGTAATCGATAGCCATTTTTTGGTCTTGGTCTAGCCAATGTTAACCCATTCTTGCTCCAAATCTTCTTTCCAACTGCCTTTCATTTTGCTTTTATTTTTTTTCTCTCTTAGGAACTAGCATATATCACCCTCAAAATTGTTTATTTAATCTATAAGATGAATATTTACATGTGATGCAATTTTAATGAATGATCACTACTTACCAAAAATGGAAGAAAATATGTACTTAGCACATCAGGCAGGGTGATAAATGTCAATTTTTGGAGTGAATTATAATTATTTATCAAAGTTAAGATTGCCAATTGTAAATAAAGACCACTTTAAAGTATAACATATCTAAATACCCCATTTTTTCGTTCTAGTCTTTTGATACTTCAACTTCTCCCAGGTCTCACATCACCCTCCTGTTGCTGCCTTGCATGCAACTAATGAAGAGGAGAAAGTGGAGCTAATTTGGTATCATTACCCAGTTCCCAGATTTTATGGTATGATTCACTTATTATATGATTTTTGAAAAAAAATAAAATAAAAATAGTTAGGTTCATTAGTTCAGCACCTGAGTTTTAACTATTGAAAGATGAGTAGATCTATTTGTGTATCACCATGTTGTGTTGTCTTCGCTCAAGTTAGCTACTTTATTTGTGCCTTCTATCATGCGTCAAGCTGACATCTATAAATGCCGATTGAGCAAGATTAGATATGCCTATTTCGAATTTTTTTAATAACCACTTTGTTAAATTCATTTCCTTATATTCGAAATTGTTTGACAGTATGAACTTTTTTGTCTGTTGTTGCTCAAGAACATTATTCTAATTGCAGGTGAATGTTGTTAGATTTATGTGTGTTTGATCTGAGCTTGCAATTGATTTCCTCACACTTCAGAATTATACATACACACACATATGTGTATATGTTGAGATGCTTTATGCTCCCAACAACCAGTTATTTGATTCAAATCTTCTAATAATATGCACTTTAAAGAGGTTTTGGGGTCCTGGAGGCAACACCTTACTCTGTATTTTTGAATTAGTAAATTTCTCCATCTACCGATGCTCACGCAACATTAATCTAAGGCCAATCCTTGTTAAAATTCTCTAAGTTTGTGCGTGCGCCACTATCTATTTACATAATATGAAATAGGCAATCTTAGGAACAAATATGGGATCAATGTCGATGAGAAAACACATTTATGAAATGATTTAAAAGGCTTGAATATTCATAAAACTCGAGCCAACCCTTATCAGACCAACTATATGAACTGTTGTTAGTTTACCCTTTTAACCACAGTGCATACAAAAAATCCCTCCAAAGAGACCAAAAACTAAGCTCATATACCTATCAATTTTGTTCAGGGAAGAGTATAAGGGCTACAATCAATGGGAAGAGGTATCTGAGGCTTGGAAAGCATGGAGAAAGCTATGAAATGAACTCCCCAGATTTATTGCTGAATATTCTTCCAATTCCTGAAGCTTGCTGGACTGGAACTGTTGTTATCAAGTGCAAAGAATCAGGGCTAGAGGCTGAGCTCATCTTCTACAAAACCCATTCTTTCTTTGGCTTTGGAGGGGATTCTAGAGCCATTAAAGGCAAAATATTCTACTCCAAATCATCAAAAATCATATATGAGATGGGAGGCCATTGGGATAGGTATGTTTTTCTTTTGATATGTTAACTTGAATAAATGTTAATCATCGAGTTATAGGATACGATTTAAAAAGAAAGTGCAGGAAGAGGAATGATTTAACGAAAACTCACTTATATTTAAAGTCACTGGTTTATGAAGATCAAGCTTCTCTTCTGTTAGAAAAACTCTTGTTATCTTGATGGTTGGTGAATAGAATCATAAATTGTGAATTAGGTTTTTTGCACTCCAGCATGATAACTTGAATGCTTACTCATTTATTTATTTATTTCAATTGTAGAACTGTTTCCATGAAGGATGTCCACAGTGGGAAGATTTCAGCCTTGTATGATGCCAAAGAAGTCATCTTGAATTTAAATACTCCTGTTCTAAAGGATCCACAGGTAAAGCATCTCAAAACATGACCTGATGAACAATTAATGCACCTGTATGCTACTTGTATCCATGTGTGAGAAACAATACCACAAGCAAAAGTGGGAAGTTAAAAATCTAGGATAAATTGCATATAGGTTCATGAGATTTTAAGATTTTTGTAAGCTGGTATATAGATTTTTAAATCGTAGCACTTAGGTGCTTGAGATGTCGTGCCGCTCTAGTTGTTACCAAATATTTCGGCAGAATATAACTAAAAGGGTAACATATTGTGATGACCCGAGATTAAAGAAGGCAGAGAGTGATTTCTCTTGGCAAGATAAGGATACTGGTCCTGGCTGGCTTCTAGCTGAAGAGGAAAAGAAATAAATCGTCTTACATCAAAAAGGAGGAAAGTTTCTAAGCTGTATAAATAAATAACATAATTCTAAATAGTTGAGACGCCTTTTGGGACAAAATCATAAAATTAATGATGGGAAACTTCATAGTTAAACGTGTGGAGTTGGAGTAGTACTAAGATGGGTGATTATTTCGGAAGATTTCAAATTACATAGTTCCTTAAAACTAAAGCAAATAGTATATCTACATTTATACCACGGGATATTACGTGAGATGTTAAGAGTTTTTGCATCCTTAAGGTTTTATTATTGTGTGGTTTTTCAATTTGGACCCTGAGTTGCGAGAAGACTCAACGGCGATAGATGGCCAATCTTAGGCGCCTAAATGCTATGATTCAAAATCTATAAACCAACTTCCAAAAGTCCTAAGACATTAGAGTAAAGTGTTGTGATTCAAAATTCTGAACCAACAAATGAAAATCCTAAAAACTAAGAAACCTATATGCAATTTACCCGAAAATCCATCTAACTCTTCAAAAAGATCACAACTAAAAAATTTAACTCAAATTAAACCCTTCAGGTCGTATTAGATTGAACTAAAAACTGAGTAAACTTTTAATTAATTGCAACTAAAAACTGAGTAACCTTTTAACTAAACTAATTTTATGGACTTGGATTTATCCAAATCAGGTCGTATTAGATTGACCTGAATGTGACCTGGTAAACACTTTTTTGGTTATATTGGGTTAACCTCAACTCGGCGCACTTAGCGTTTTTTATATAAATGTTTTGTGCCATAAATATTTTGAGTCGAGCAGTGCTTGATCCGGGTCATATTTGACTTTGAATTTGCTTATCATACTTGCCAGACTTGTCCTGAACCCAAACTCGTAACCATTGAGCAGAGTCATTCACACAGGTGCACCTAGGGTTAGCATCAAATCGAGTTCAAGCAAGTCGAGTTCAACTTGAAACCAAAGTTTTTGATTTCTAAGCTAAATTTGATTCGACTAACTTAAAATTTTTTCAATTTTTTGAGTGACTTTCAAGTTATTGAACTTGATTCCAGCTGGTTTACCATCTTATATTTCCTTCTATATACAGACAGCATTATGCATATTAACTACACTAAACACAATCGATTGTTATAATATTAACCTTTTATGCATTATTTTTTGTTTATATTTTAAACTATCTAATGTCTATATTAAGTTTAAATATTACATTTATAATTAGAATAATTTTTATTTTGAATGAGATTATTTACTAAATTGACAAATTATTGACCAGAACTTCAGTGTCAAACTAAATTTCCAGCCAAAGGTGCAGTCAATGATATCCAAAAATAGGTAGAGCTATGCAGAATTGAAATTTTAGACTTACAGATTAACATTGTTCTGAACTTATTTTGATGTTTATTTTTAAGATAAATTGCATTAGGCCCCTGAGTTAGATTGATCTCAAATTTTTATAAACCTCAATTTACGTACGTACTTTGAGGTCATAAAAATGCTACAGTTTTGATTCATTTTTCATATTCTCACTAGTTTCACTGACTTTTTCTGATAGGAATTATAATATTTGATCATTTTTTACTAATTTAAACCGTTTATATATTTTAAAAAATTATTATATTATTTTATTCTCACATTTTTTTAAAAATTAATTTTTTTTCCTTACTTCTGCTTTTTCCACACTAAAAATTTTAAAATTAAAAATCAAAAATATTAATATTTAAATTTATATTTTAAAAAACTAAAATGTTAAATAAAAAATTGATGATTATGCTTTAATTGAAACTCTGGGGACCTAAATTATAGTTTTTAAAAATTGAGATTAATTTGTAATATTTTTTTAATCTAAGAGACTCAGATGCAAGTTACCCTTATTTTTATTTAACATGTATTTATTTTGTTTGAATTTTTGGTAGGGAATTTGGCCAAGTGAATCAGCAGCTGTGTGGGGAGAGGTGAGCAAGGCCATACTGCAAGGGGACTGGGAGAAGGCAAGGGAGGAGAAGAGGGAGGTGGAGGAGAGAGAAAGGAGATTGAGAAGAGAGAGAAAGAGCAGAGGGCAGATTTGGGCTCCAAAGCATTTCAAGGTGTCTCAGAACAAGGAGGGTCAGTGGGAGTGCTCGCCGTTGGAGGCCTCGGTAAAGCCCGCTCCCATCGTCGTTCCCAATGCTGTAAAAACCAGATCAGATTAAGAACTGAATAACTGTCCAGTTATGATCAGATCGATCGAACCAATTATTGAATCACTCAAATCGGTGGGTCAGTCTTTTAATAATTTAAAAAAGATAGAATTTATAAAAAAGAATAGTAAATATTCAAAATAATTCAATTTTATCATTCAACAATAAATGATACATAAATGTAATATTCTTTATAATTTAATCGGTTTTGATATGCAAATCAAAATTTGGTATCAGATCAAATCAAATGATTGAACCAAGTGGCCCAATTCGAATTTTACAATCGACGGCAAAAGGGCCACGGAGCTCCTCCCCTTCCTCTCTAGATATGTTGATCTAAAGCTCACACCCCCTCTCTAGAATCACTCGATCTAGAGAGAGAGAAAGAGGTTACCAGCAGAGCCACCGCTAGTCCACTAACACCAGAAAAAACTAGAAGGAGAGAGGGAGAAGAAATAAGAGAAAAATTTGGGTTCGAACGGCGCACATTTGGACCCCCAATTAGCGAGCGTCATGTGTGCCATACAGGTGGGTCCGGGCACACATGGCACCCGCTGATTGGGGATCCGAATGTTATATTTATGAATATAAGAAAATATTGACAACTAAATAAAAGTTAATGTTTAAAATATTTATAAAAGGAAGAATTTGATATCAAATATGAGAAAAATTTGAATATATATATGTTAAATTTCCCACCTGTTTATACATCAAATATCAAAATCATATTTCTAAATCAAATTCAGGTCAACTCAAACTAGGTAGGACGGGGTTCTTTTCGCAGAACTTGACTCGTTTTTATTCAAATCAATTTCAGAATTTCAGATCAGATACGAACTCGACTCATGATAAACACAGAAAGAGGGAGAGGGAGAGAGAGATGATTAGATTTTCCCAGAAACAATACTTAAAACAACTGTAGAACATAAAAAAACTTCGTGCAACTGTTACAACAGCTTAAAACCTCTTAGATGCACATACTTATTTTACAACACTACAAAGAATATAACTCTTGCTCTAAGAAGACAAACAGAGATAAAAGAGAGAGAGAGAGAGAGAGAGAGAGAGAGAAACACGCCCCATTCAGCTAGTGAAGCCCAGGGCAACCACTGGGATCCTCACCTTGTGCCCTCTGTTTCCCTTCATCAGGACCTCCCCGAAGCTGTACCTACCCGTCTGCCACCGGACGGTCAGGCTCACAGAAATCACCCTCGATGCACCGGAAAGGATCGTCATCGCCGGAGGGTTGGCCTCGATGGCGACCTCTGGCGGCATTCTGGCGGCGATGACGTAGGTCTCGGTCTCGGCGAAATTGGTGACCGTTCGTTTTACTGTTTGGGTTCCCACAAGATGGGAGAACGCAATGGATGGGCTGTTGAGATCAGATGGTTTGCCATGCGTAGCATTGCATTTTGAGCTTGTGATGTTTGATACCTCCTGGGGATCAATGCCAGGTATAGAGCAGATGAAGCTAATGTAGTCCATGTAAGCTGCCAATGGTCAATGAAATTTTCATTATATTATGGCATACATACATACATACATACATATATTTATTATTATTATATATATATATATATGAGAATTAATGGGAAGCATTTCAACTCAATGGGAATCATCATCATAAATAGCTATAACTGTTAAATCACTCGGCTTACCGACTAACCTAAAAGTTTAAGCTTAATAATTTTATGTTCATATAAGCAGCATGCTAAATGAATAGAAGTCAAATGAATAGAGAATTAGTATATTGATATCTATTTATAAGAATAAAAATGATGTACAAGATTATGTTAACTATAGATGAATTAAGTAAATGAGCTATACTTTAAAACTTTAGGAGAGGATGATTGAGCATAGATAACATCGTGATAATGGATATCATAAAATCAGTTTAGTTTTATGCCTGACAGATCTATTATGAAGCAATTCATTTACTAAGAGGTTTAATAGAGATGGTAGGGAAAGAAGAAGATCAGCATTTAGTATTTATTAATTTAGGAAAAAATTATGATAAACTCCCAAGAGAAGTACTCTGGAGAATTTTAAATAAGAAAAGAAGTTTGCACTACTTACATTTAAGTTAGGGGTAATTCCACTTAGGCCCTCTGAGGTTAAAATCCACAAACATCAAAACATGTCATCCAAGGCCACAATAATTACTATATAATTCACTAGGGGCACAACTATTTCAAAAAAACTTCCAATCAGGTACAATATAATGTTTTCTGTCTAAAATACCGTTAATTCATAAAAAAAATAAAATGAAAATAAATATTTTTTCATTTGCCATTTTACCTCTGTGCACGTCTTGTACCGTCGCCCTCATGGCTGTGCGTCGACGTGTGGCCTAGTGCATATGCACGCAGCCTTGACTGCTGGCCGTCGCGCACAGGTAGGGGTGGCAAAATAGGTCGGGGGTCAGGTTCAAGTCGACTCGAATCTAACCCGACCCGAATAACCTTAACTCGAACCCATACCATTTATTAAATGGGTCAAAATCCATGATCCAAACCCGACCCGATTAATAAATAGGTCGGATTGCATTTATAGAGAATTTTTTGATAAATGCCCAACTCGAACCTGACCCGACCCGATTATGCTCAACCTGAACCTGACCCGACCCGATTATGCTCAACCCGAACCCGACCTATTTAATAAACGAGTCAAAATTCAAGACCCATACCCAAAAAATTCAGGTCGGGTTCGGGTCGAGTTCATGAGTCGGGTCGTATATTACCACCCCAACGCGCAAGTGTTCCGCACGCAAGTGGCTGCGCACAGGCGACAGTGCGCACAGCCTCGCAAGCAGGCAGCCGCCCTCGCGGCCGGCCGCGTAGCCTTGCGCGCAAGTGGCCGCCCTCGCGGCTGCTCGCAACTGCGAGCACAAGCTCGAGTGTAGGCAGTCGCCATCGCGCCAGCGAATGACTCGATCCGGCAGGCTTACGCAGGTCAGGCAAGGCTGAAAACAGTGATATACTTTGAAAATTGATAAATTAAGTAAAAATATTGTCATTTTTAAAATACATAACAGATTCTGTCACAGAAGAATCATGATATCCTGTGTAATATTTTTTGTAAACTTAAATGATATGGTTTGAAATTTATAGACTTTTGTGGTAAAATAGGCAAACCTCAGGGGCCTAAGTGAAATTACCCCTTTAAGTTATTCATGATATATATAAAAGGGCTGTTACAAGTATTCAAACACAAAAAAATTTGACTAAAGGGGCGTTTGGTTCGTTATTATCTTAGTGTTATGTTATGTAATGTAGATGTCATGACATCTAGATGTCATCTTTTGACTAATAATTTTATAATCAAATAGAAAAATATTTGTAGATTTCATTAAATCAAACAATTGCCTTCTCTAAATAACATAATATAATATCAAGATAACATTGAACCAAACGCCCCTAAGAATTTTCCTATTTCAGTTGGATTACATTAAGATTCAGCCTCAAGTCCATATCTCTTTGCATTGATTATGGAGGTTTTGACTGAACACATTCAAAAACTGCCTTAGTGTATTCTTTTTATAGATGATATTCTCCTCATTGATAAGACTATAGAAGCTGCTAAAATGAAACTCGAGTTATAGAAAAATACATTAGAATGTAAAAGTTTTCGTCTTAGCCGATAAAAAACTGAATATATAAAGTGTAATTTTAGTCATGAAAGAAGCACTTGTAGTGGAGAGATAATAATTAATGAACAAGTTATCAAGAAGAGCAAATAATTTCAATACTTTAGAGTAACCATACAGAATAATAGTGAAATAAATGGTGATATTAGCAAAATGGATAAAGTATAGGAGTACATTTGGCGTCTTGTGTGACAAAAAAAATTCACTTAAATGTAAAGGTAAATTTTATTAAATAGTTATTATGCCAGCGATATTATATGGTATTGAATGCTGACCTACAAAACAGAAACACACAATTAAGATGAGTGTCGTAAAAATGAGGATGTTAAAGCGAATGTGCAGGTACACGTGAAAGGATAAAATGAAAAATAATTATATCTACAAAAAAATTGAAGTGGCCTAAATTGAAGATAAGCACAAAGAGAGTTGGCTTAAATAATTTGGATATATAAATCATAGGTTGATAGAAGCTTCAGTAAGAAAAGCTGAATTATTGGATCTCGCCCATGTAAAAAAAGGAAGAGGAAAGCCAAAAAAGATATGATTAAAAACTATAAGGAGTGATCTTACATATTTAGAGCTAAATGAAGATTTGTTATTTGATAGAGTGCAATGGAAATAAAGAATTCACGTAGCTGACCCCACCTAGTGAGATAAAAGCTTGATTTGATGAATTCACGTAGCTGACCCCACCTAGTGAGATAAAGGCTTGATTTGATGTTATATTAATGGCATGCTAATTTGTTTTGAAGTGTGAGCATATTATGGTACATACATACATACGTACATACATACATACGTACATACATACATACATATATACATACATATATACATACATACATATATATATATATATAGATACGTACATACATACATACGTACATACATACATACGTACATACATACATACGTACATACATACATACGTACATACATACATACGTACATACATACATACGTCATGCTAAATTGTTTGAAGTGTAGCATATTATAGGTACATACATACATACGTAAATACGTACCATAACGTACATACAACATACATACGTACACTACATAAATACATACATACATTACATACATTACATACATACATACAACATACATAACATATATACATACATACATATATATTATATTTATATATATATATATATATATAAATGATTGT
This sequence comes from Apostasia shenzhenica, assembly GCA_002786265.1. Classification (NCBI taxonomy): domain Eukaryota; kingdom Viridiplantae; phylum Streptophyta; class Magnoliopsida; order Asparagales; family Orchidaceae; genus Apostasia; species Apostasia shenzhenica. The sequence goes on from KZ451889.1 coordinate 328,687, forward strand.
GGAAAGCGCATCGAAGTCATGGGCAGCATCATCATAAATAAGCCTAT
>KZ451889.1:329760-358542 GCA_002786265.1 Apostasia shenzhenica
TATGTATTTGTGGGAAGCATCGAAGTCAATGGGCAGCATCATCATAAATAGCTATATCTATTAAATCTCTGGTTACCAAATGACCTAAGAGCTTAAGCTTACAAGGCATGAACCAGAAATAATTTTATATTTTTACAATAAACAAAATATTTTTGATCAGTTACCCAAGTTATTTTCAGCTCCATTTTGGTTTTCTCATTCTAAACAAATTAAATTTATCTCCTAGCTATTAGTATTGTGTCCTCCGCTTTCAATTGTACAAGCCTAAAGGATGCAAGTATTATTCTATAATATATATCATTCTTAGGTCTTACACTCACGCTAGTAATTAGTTCTTTCTCAATCGTGCAAAATCTTTGCACAAATCCATCATATATTCTTGCTTTTAAAAAACACTACTTTTTAGGAACTTAATTATTGTCCAACTTAAGATATATACAACAATATTAGTAAGCCGACAAGTGTGTAAGATTTTCTAGAAAAGGTTCAACAAAATTAAGATGAAGATTTGAAGTGCAGATGATGTAAGCATATTCATAAACTCAAATAAAAAACGTAAACTATGGTGGCAAAGAAAGGCTTACAAGCATCTAGAATGAGGCCAGGGTCCAGGGCAGCTTTAGGGTCAACCTCACCACTCCCACAGTCGAAAGGTGTTGCTGGAGACAAAGTAACTGTTTCCGCAGCAGAGAACTGCTGAGCTTGGAGAGGTCTCCCTGCTCGGTCTAGTGTATTGGCAGTTGTCATGAGGGCTGACTTTATGGCGGCAGGACTCCAGTGAGGGTACTTCTGCCTCATCAGCGCTGCAATGCCGGCAATATGAGGGGCAGCCATGCTTGTACCGGAGATCATGGCAAATCCTTCTCCTGCTCCAGTGAAGATATTGAAAGTCAGCGATAATGGAAGCAATCTGAGGGGTGATATTAATATCAGGTTAGATGTTAATTAACTGCAATAACTTGAAAGATCAGCTTCAATTCCAATAAGGCTTTTCATGGATTCACTACATATTTTGAGCTTTGGAATATGAAGTATTGATATATCTAAAATGACATGAAGAGAGAGGGAGAGATGCTAATTATTTATCTTCATACCTAGGTAATTAGTGTTAGCTTCATACCTAGGTAATTGGCCTCGTCAGTTCCATTTGGAGCCCAAGCAGCCCAGATGAGATAGCCTGGGGCAAGAATATCAGGTTTAAGGACATCCGCATCTTGAAAGCTGAAATCTTTCACATCCGGCCCACGAGAAGAGAATAATGCCACTTGTGGAGCAGATTTATGTAGTTCAGGTGCCAAGCCATCAGCAATAGCAGCAACTGCTTCAAACTTAATTGGATGTCCAGTCCAATCTCTTTTTGTTGAAGAGTTATAGTAATCTATGAGCACCTGTAGATGGAATTAGAAGAGAATACAAATAAGAAGCATTAATTACCAAAGGCTATGTAACAGCTGAAGAAAATGATATCACGCACTTTAGTCCACTTTCATATAAACAGCATAGAATACATACTGAATTTGAAAAATCTTTGAAAACGGGAATTTTGCAGCTCTTACATCAGCAATCATCTTTTATGAATCGGTTCACCATCCCAAAAATCTTTATGAAAATAAAAAAAATACCCAAATATTTGGATACCAAAATATTTAGATGTCAAAATATTATGAAAAACGTTTAAATATTTGTGACGGCACGAGAATGTCAAAAAAATGGTTGCCATATATTCCATCTAAAAAATGAGGTCAAACTTCATCCTAACCAAGTAGCTTGACATGAAATTCTGAGAGCAACAGAAGATGAAAGCAAAATTCACCAAACCACATAAATATCTATGTTTCTTCTGTTTCCACTCTCTCCTCCTTGGTAGATTTCTATAAGTCTCATGAGGTGCTATTTGATCTTAACAGTCTAATCAGCAGCATTGAAAAGGCAAATATTAACATAAGGTACCTTAGTCATCCTCACATCAGTAATTAGAATCCCAGGAACAGCTACAGGAACAGGATCATACTTTGTTCCTGGATAACTATTCTCAACGGCAACAACAAAACCAGCTGCTCCAAGACTTTTTGCAGTTTCAGAGACCTTTTTGATGGATGCTGTGCCTGAAACAAAATTGTAGGAATATCCACAAAGAAGAATCTTCTCTTCCACTAGGTTTTTATTCAAAAGTTCAGGTCTCTGGCAGTCTAAAGGATTGTATTTCATAACAGATGGATCCAGCAGGACATCATTTGCAGATACCAGGAGAAAAGACTGATTCCAATGAGTAGCAGCTACAATTGAAAAAAGAAGAAAACAATATAACTTTGAACCTATAAAATATACAAGAATAAGCTTACCCTTCTTATCATGTTTTTCAAGTCTTTCTATCATTTTGTATCTCTGTATTGTGCGGTGGTGGAGGATAAAATTTACTGATCATCAAAACAAATAACCACCACCAGCGGTCACTCGCAATCATGATGGAATGCTGCTCTTCTAAGATGACCTAGAAGCTAAACATCATGACAACTATGAATTGCCTAAGTCATAACTCACAAGTATATTGTTAATTCCCAAGGAATATTATAGCACGTAAACCTGATGTTCTTGAGTATAAGTAGAAAAGGGACAATGTTAGAATATAAAATTATTCCTAGAGCATAACCTACAAGCTTAAGCTTTTAGGTCAATTGGTAACTAGAAATTTAGCATATTATTAAAGTCAGATGTCTAAAGTTTGAACCTTAGTGACCCCAATTAGATATAGCATAAAGTTTATAAAAAAGCTACCTATGTTGAAATCTAAACTGCAAAGCAAATAAGCTTGTGCATGAGAGAGTATTAAATTATTCTTAGGCCATAACTTATAAACTTAAGTTAATAGATTAATTGGTAACTAGAGATTTAACAAACAATATGAAGGATTGGAACAACTGAATAGCTAAACACTCACGTGAGATTCCAAGGCCAGGTAACACCCTTCCACTTCCAAGTGTCAAATGGTTCTTGTACTGACGATCATCAACTGCAGCAGCAACTGTTGTTATCCATGGACTAAAAGAAACCAACGTTTTAGAGAATGGGCCTCCATTTCCAGCTGCTTGTGCCACAAATACCCCAGCTTTCACGGCAGAAAGAAGGGCTGCATCAAAGGGATTTAAAAATGTTGTTTTTGTAGTTGTTGGAGGACTGTTTGGCCCCACTGAAAGATTAATGACATCCACACCATCCTGAACAGCCTGCACACATTACATATGCCATATTGAATACATTCTGCTGTAAGTACACTGATCAGTATGTTTTTTGATTATATTATACTTAAGGGAGTCATGCAGATGCACAAGAGATGGTTAAGCTTTTTAGACATCTATCGGCTTGCATAAAAAGCCTCTGCTATATCCTTGACGAGGCATAAACATAGAGGCAAAATAAAAAAGCAGAGCATGAAAGTACCAAATTAAATAAGCATACTAATCTTCAGAGGAAAAAATAACTAGTAATGCACATTCCTCAAGTACCTGCTCGACAGCAGCCACTACATCAGACACGTAGCCACCAAAAAGCCTATATAGAACTTTGTATACAGCTATCCTGAAAGAAAAGAATAAGTTCTAAAAAAAAGAAATAAAAGAATTAACATAATCATCAAATTTCATGTGAAAAAAAATAACAACACAAAGATTAACACAATGCCTAACCTGGCACGTGGAGCCATGCCGCTTGCCTTGCCAAACTCATGGCCATGCATTCTCACTGGAATTCCATTGTTTCCAGCAGCTATTGCCGCTGTGTGACTAACATATATAGAATAAAGTAGAATAAAGATTTCACTAGATCACAATGCATGAAAGGTATAGAACATGAAGTTCAAATATATTAAAATCTAAATCATATGCATCGAACAAACTTAACAATGGTTGCAGCATTCTACTTCCAAAATTTAGAACAGCAATACAAACTTAGGTTATCGCAACCAGGCTAAATCAAAATTCAGCAATGAGCAAGCGGCTTACGTTCCATGCCCATCACCATCTAGAGGAGATGCAAAGTCAACAGCTGGATTAAATGCACCTGCAGCAATAGCAGCTTTTGCAAAATGTTGGGCTCCAATTATTTTCCCATTACAAAAGCTTCTTTCGGTTTCTGGATTTGTTTCGCACTTTCCTTTAAACCGAGGAAGAGGACCATATGGATCAGAATTGTAGGTAGCAAAACTTGGGTGCTTTGGGAAAATGCCCGAGTCTATAAAGCCAATAACAATGTCTTCTCCTGCTCTGTCAAATCCACCTCCTGTTGGCCATACTCCAGTTGGTAGCCCCAAGAACTGTGGTGTATGAGTAGTCAATTTCTTAACTTTCACATCCTTCTCCACATCTTGCACTCCAGGAGCTTTGCTTAAAGCCTCAGCCTAAAAGGTTTTAGCGGTCAGTAATGTCCACAAAGAGAAGTTCAGAACACAGAAGCTAGCACAAAAAAACTTCTAACGATAAAGTGTCAAAGCTCAGTGCATCATATTACCTGTTCAGGAGTCATGTGCACAGAAAACCCATTTATAAGATGCCTATAGCTGTAGATCTTTGTGTATGACCCAGCTTCAAAGACTGAGTCCAGAAGTTCATTGTGCTTTTTCTCCAGGTGAAGAGAATAGGATGTGATGGACTCACTGTTTGCACATAAACAGCAAACATAAATTTGCTAAACATTAAAAGTGGAAAATAAAAGCATAGGTATATGGGGGGGGGGGGGGTGGGTTTAGGGGAGTAATATATCAGGAAACTAAGTTGAATCTAATACACAAGTGATTGATACCTTCCAATTCAAAAGCCCAAGTCAATGGGCAAGGGCCAACAATTGTAAATCAACACTTAAAATTATTGACGATCATCTAATCTAGGAAAATTCTCATGGGCACCTCAACAAATCTCCTTTTACACAAGGATCCATTCACATTGAATCCACTCCCCCTCCATCATTAAGCTAATGCACGCCAATGGCCAACTTGACCACATGGAGCCACAGTGTGAGTCACCTGCTCTTGGAAGTTTTTACTCATCCATGGTGGAACACGCAATACCAATGAGAGCACAACGTACATGAACTAACATATACCAACAAATTTAGCCAAGGAAGCATATATATTTCTAAAGGGCTATCATGTCTTTCTTGTATTGTATCAAATATTGATATTTGCAGATACTCCCTGATATATATCAAATATACAATATGATGCATCCAAATGAAAAAAATAAATTAACTATTTAAATAAACCATGGATATATCGACAATAAAACAAAAAAGTGGAAATATCTTGCAAAATGTTAGGGTCACATATGATAACTCATACAAATACTTGTATATGGTAATAAATTTAAAAACATGATGGTTCTAGATGAAAAAGAGCAACCCACTATATAAATATTAATAGCTCTCTCAACCTTTAATGTAAACATTTTGTAATATCCTCAAAATTTAATTAGTATAAAATATGTTGTAATGTGTTAAAAGTCATGCTTATATTAATTAAAGAAACTTTATTTAAAATTTATATGATGATTTAATTATAATTAATCCTAATTTATGTATGTTGAATTTGTTTGGACCCATTCGAAACATTTAAGAATCTTTTTGGGATAAATTTGGACTTAATAGAAAGGTTTATTACAATTTTGGTATTAATTAAAATAAATTTAAAATAAATGATTTAGGACTTATATGAAAGGTAGTAAACGTGACTAAATTATAATTATACTATTTTATTAAATATCAGCAGGTGACCTTGCTAAGCTTAAGGATTGGATAAGCATAGCTTGGCTTAAGGAGGAAGCAACCCAATTGTGAATATAATATATAATGATATATATCTTATTTTATATATAGATTAATATGTATAGAGAGAAGTAAGGGAAACAGAGACAAATAGAGAGAAAAGAGGGAGAGAAGAGAAGAAGAAATTTAGAAATCATGGTTGATTTCTATGCAGCGATGTTATATATCAACTCGGATTTGAGATAGGGAGAACCATCTATATATGATATGTTTGTTGAATGCAAGAATTAGGTTTATTGCTTGCTCATAATGATCTGTTATTACTCTACCGTATATTGATATATTGTTATTCCGTTGTTGTTCTACCATTTAAACTAGTTTGTTCTATTACTGGTTCGTTGATACACTAAACTGATGGATGATATGCTAAATTAACATGAGTAATATTCATTACTAATTATGGCACAACAATAGCTACGAAATTGAATTGATTTTATGTGATATGATGTGGTGTGATTGAGTTTGTATACCTAAGACAGATCAGAGCAGGAAATGGCCTGTAGTAACTCAATCTGATGAAAGCAGGGAGTGTTTGTTGAGTGGTGTCCCAAGAGAAGAATCACTGGTGCAAGGAATGACTCTTAGCAGATTTTTAGGATGATATATAGGCAAAACTTTTGTCAGAATTCTAAGTTAAGAGAGACAAGAATAATAGTTATACATCAGAATACAGAAAATAATATGACTAAGGGTCCGTTTGTTTGCAGAGTTGCTTAGACGTGACAAGCTTCCGCTTTACTAAGCGCTATATATATATATCCTACTATTACTAGTGTGCTTCGTGATTAATTTTTATTTTCTCAAAATGTCTATTCAACTCTCCCCCCTAGACGCATGCATCAATCCTACAAAATGATGGACAGCTTCCAACACAAAAGCCTATTCTAACGGGCAAGAGTCGACGCTTGTATATTAATGTCTCAACTTATTGTTTACAATTCAATATCTGACAATTTTTGCATGCATCCCAATAATGTGGCTCTGCCCAAGTGTGCTGGGGATACCAAACAAAAAAAAGAGAAGAGGATTAACAAAAAGTATTTCCTTTTAATGTTGGAAAGATACGTAAAAGGAGAGAAAGAGAGACAAAACCTTGTAAAATCCACGTCTTCCACTGAGTCAACAGCTGTTGCAGCAAACCCCTCTATCCCACCCCGATAACTAACCACAGGCTCTCCTTCCAATGTGACGATGTAAACATCTCCTCTTCCAGAAACTAGGAGGGGAAGAAGTAAAAACACAAAGCAGCACAGGTCCATTCTGTTCAGTTTTTGTTAATTTGGAGTCAAGATTCCTACTGCAAGGGCATAATATGCACAAGTATAATGAAATTAATTTGCTCATTGGCCAATAACAAAAAGCTAAAGCTCAAACACGGACTTAAAAAGAGAAGATGTCTAGTCTACAGTCATGCTTTCCAAAAGTTCCATGCAGTATGCATTCGAGATGACTGAAAACTACAATAAACTTGGACAAAATAGTTTATAGAAACATTAAGAGTTATGAAATGGAATAATTAGATCGTCAGTGATACCTCTCAAAAGTAACGTGAAAACCAAACAACATAAATTGTGGATATCACTCTCAAGATCAATAAACAAGAAAACAAAATGTCATAAAACCAAACAGCATACCAGATCTGAAATCACAGAAACCGGGCGAGTGAGTGAAAATAAAATTCTTTTATACTGCCAAACAAGTGCATACTCTACCCTGTTCATAGAAATGCACTAAGAACTGCTTAAATCAGGGAAATCTCTTATAGAATATAAACAAGTTAACGATTCGCAGAAGGAATACGTCCACCACAGGGTAAGAAGCTTGCCCAATCATGCCCTTAGCTCTGAAAATAAAACAAATTCAATTTAGTGTTCACATTCTGCACGCTTTACTATTTTGGAAAACTTTACTAATTAATGGGCGTCAATGACAACAAAAAGAAAGCAGCAAACACAAGGAATAGGCTTAACGTAGAAAATTCCAAGCAGAACACTGCTGTCAGATCACGGTTTCAAAAGGAAGTCAAGATTCATTCCTTGATCACTAAGCAATAAAGAAGCAAAAGAAAGGCCACGGTGCTGGAAAGAGCAGACAACGCGGAACCATTAGATATCTGCGTAACCATTGAAATGATCAAAAAGAGACTTTTCTAAAGAATGCAGAAGTTTCACGTCATGTATCAACTATTCAACCAACATTCCTCCGGTTTAGCTACAAGAAAGTACAAAAGTAATCGAATGAACAGCCAAAGTAGCGATCTACGATATTCCGACCAAAAACATTCATCCATCCAAATGATCGGAGATCAAAATACACAAATCAAATCAATGCTACAGAAGAAGCAGAACATCTGTGGTTTCCGAGCCTTTGGGACTGCTCTCACCATTAAAAACCCCAGGCAGATCTTCAGAACCTCCCAGTCGAAAATGGAGTCCGATCCACTGGAGAGAGAGAGAGAGAGAGAGGAAGGAAGAGGATGCACCTGGAGCTTCGACCTCTCCGTGAATGCACTAGGGTAGTACGTAGTGGGATAGTAAGGGCATAGCTCAGCACCAACCTTCAATGGAGGAGAAGGGCCTTAGCAACTTGTATTTACGATCCTGCCACTGAGAGCTGAGAGGGAAGGAGGGGGCCCGGGGGAGGACCGGAGGAGGGACGAGAGAGTGGTGGGAAAACAGAGTAGGGAGGATTAATGGACATAAATGCTGTGCGGTAGGATTACTCGCAGCAGAGCATATAACAAGCAGCGTGGAGGGAACAAGGGCGCAGCGGGCTGGTGGCTCGCAGTGAAAAGCTGGTGAGGAGTGCGATAAATCAGTTCTGCCGCGAGGCATTTTACCATTGGCGGGGGAAGATCCGATGTGGCCTGTCGGTCATGGCATCCATGTCGCCATTCGCTTGCGCTATAATGGGGGGGATAAAGAAATTACCAGATTACCCCTAACGGACGAGAAATTTTTAATTAATTCCTCTTTAAGGAAAAAATGGGATAAAATTTTATAAATCACGTTTAATAAATTCATTAGCATGAAGCATACAATGCACTGGGCCTGTAAAAGTGTCGAATTTGGATCGGTTCGCTCCAATCCGGATCCGATTCAAAGATATCCGAATCGAATTAAAAATTAAATTGGGTCAGCGTCAACTCGGATCTGTTTCATGACCCGTAATAAATCAGAATTTCGAATCAAATTTTGAGTTAACGTGAAACTTTATTAATTATATTTGCTTATTTAAATTATTAATTTTCTTTAAAAATATGAGACTTTAAGTTCATTTTAAATTTACATGTATAATAATAATAATATTAATTAATTAATATATTATCAAATAATTAATTTTAAATATAAATTAAAAATATGAAAATTAAAATAAGTAAATAATATATATTTCATATCATTTATTTTTGTTAAAAAAATTAATTTTAATAAACTTAATTTAAATTATTCGTATATTATTTTAAATTATCACAAAATATATATATATAAAATAATAGTAATAATATATATAAAAATATTATAAAAAATTAAAATACGTGATTTTTAAAATAATATTATAAAAAAAATTATAAAATCAGAATTTTAATAAAAATGGTCAAACAATAATTTAAATATATTAATATATAATATGTAGTGATCTAATAAAATTTTATATCACTAAATTTAAATAAAATTTTAACCTTTAAATTTTATATTTTATTTTTATATTTACTATTAAAAAATTAATAAAAATATATAATATTATTTTAAAAAAATCAGATTGAATTTTTACTAGATCCGACCTGCTTGATATATAAATGAATCCGGTCGAATTTCAGATTAATACTTTAGATAAAAAAATTATTTCATTTAATAGAATAATCGGATCAAAATTTGTATCAAATTGAGTCATGATCTGATCTATTAGCAGGCCTGCAATTTACCCTTAATAATTAATCATTTATTAATCGTGATTTAAGATTGTTAAATCACTAAGTTTACCTAAATTATCTAATAAATTAAAACTTAGTTTACTAAATAATTTCATAAATTAAAATTTTAATTTAATCAATTTATTAATAAATTATTAAAAATACATAACAGAACTCAACTAATATTTATGACTATTTATATCAATTAACAAAAACAAACATCACATTAATGATGCCAACAACAACACGATAATGCTTTCTTTCTTTTTTCTATAGTTTCATTGTATTAAATTTATGGCTCATTTGATACGAGATATTTTTTTTAGTTCAATATAAATTTTAACTATAAAAATCAAATTTATTTCATATTCAACATAAATATGAATATTAGAATTAATCTTATTTCATATTTTACGTATTTTTTAATATTAAATTAATTTTTTTATTAAATTTATAACGTAAAATATTTTTTTTTAAATCAAACGTGAATTTAATATGAATTTTGAATTTTCGGTTAATTATAGAGATGATTTCCTCCTAAAATCTTGTGACAAGCTTCATAAGTGGGAGATGGCACAAAAATGAATAATTATACATTAAAAAGTGAATGTAATTTTTCGATTTGCATAATTATTTTTAGGATAATATCATAAAATTACAATTAATCTAATAGGACATTTGGTTTGATATTATCTTGGTGTTATGTTATGTAATCTATATGTCATGATATTTATATGTCATCTTTTGACTAATAATTTTATAATCTAATAGAAGATTATTTTTAGGTGTCATTAAACCAAACAATCGTTTTTTCTAGATAACATAACATCAAGATAACATTGAACCAAATGCCCCCTAAATAATAACTCGACATATAAACTCTGGTCATTATTTATTGTTTCGGCATAGTTTAAGTTCATTATCTACACATTCCCTATAACACGGAAGGAAAAATACAAAATTGAGTTTGTTCGTGAAAAAAAACAATTAATTTGTGATCCATTTAAAAAATTTATTACTTCATCAAATGAGCAATTAGTGATCTATTTATGTAAGACATGACATTAAATTATCGATATTTTTTTAAAGATAAAATTATAAGATTACTGTAACATCCTGTAATCCCATTATAAAGGTATTGTATGCTTTACTTTTAGTAAAATTACGTAACTTGAATACTTCCCAGGAGGTCATCTCTCTCAATGTTACTCTAACTCAAGCATATTTAACTATAGAGTTTTCTATCATTAGCTTTACAGTTTTATCTCAAAAGATATTTTTATCATTTAAAATCATATTATCTACTTATACAGCTTAGAATTTCGACTCATTTTTGTATTTCTCTTGCAACTTATTATTCGGCCTAAAAGCCTGCCAGGAGCTACACTTTATCTCAATGATTCTTTTATCTTAGAATATCACTTGGCGACCAGTCCTCGCCCTCTCGGCCATGGACGTCACAGTTATAGTCAAAGTAGATAATATAACGATGTCTAAAATTTAGATAATGATAGTTGACTCGACAATTAATTTGCTACAATATAAGGGAAATAATGCAAATTATGAAAAAAAAAAAAAAAGTTGCCATCCATATTCTGCAACCCCTTCACTGCAAGAAATAAGAAATCAAGTGTAATTAATTTTCTTGTTTTTTAAGTTATTATGTCAAATTTTGCTGACTCACTTGGCCCATCTCTGATATAAAATTGTATAATAAAATTCAATTATCATTTTTTATAAGCACTACTTTTATTGCAATGGGAAGCATATGGCATTTGGGCAATAAGACTTATAAGTAATTTTATTACATGAGATCAAAAAAATATTATAAATTAATTTTAATTTCTTTAAAAAATTTAATTTAGGTGCTTGAGATTATAAAATTTTTATCGTTTAGTTTTAATTAAAACATTATTATTTAATTTTTAACTATTATATTGTAAAATTATTATTAATTATTATTTTATTTTTTAAAAATATTAATATTGTGTTTTTAGTTTTAAATTTTTAGAATAAAAAAGCAAGAAGCAGGAGAAATTGAATTTTTAATTTTTATTAAATTTTTAAAGAAGAAAAATAATAGAAAAGTATAATAGTTTTTTAAAATATAAAATGATTTAAGCTAATTAAAAAATAATTAAAATTTATGCTTTTTATCATAAAAGGCAAGTGAAAAATAAATTATAAAAAAAGGCTAAAATTATAGAGATTTTACATTCTTAGAAATAAAAATCGAAATTTTTAAAAAGCAAGATCAATTTGCAATATCATCTGACTTTAGTAATGCGAATGCAATTTTCCCTAAATTTTAATGTTCATATTAAGAACAAAAAATAATTTTTTTTTGCAAAAAAATGCAATGCTTGTTAATTGTAATGCATCTGAATTTTAAAAGTAAAATTATTAAAATATCTTCATTTCTTCATTTTAGACCATGTTGGACATCTGTGTCATTTTGACAAATTCATGGGCCCACAAAAGAATTCCCTAATCAGTGGAATGGCAGCACAATTAGTTTCTTCTAATTTAAATTTATATATAATTAAATTCAAAGCCCAAAGTGAAAGACCAAAACCTAAGTTCGAAAACTCAAAATATTAAAAAATTATTAAATAATCATATAATTACTGAAATTCAATTATAATAGGTAGTCTTCAAATGCATTGATTCAACTTAAAGTCACCGATATTTTTAAAATTTTAAAATTTTATTAACAGAATATTATCTAGATATTGATAGAAATTGTTATACCTTAAATTCTAAATAAATATTCTAATTTAAAATAAAGTACAAATATATCCTTTAATATTAAATAAAATGTTTGATATAGAATAAATTTTAATTAATAGATCAATTTAAACTTTAACTTTATCTAAAATATTAATTTAGCTTTAAATTAGTCAAATTATTTTATAAATTAGAGAAAATAAAATCCATTAAATTGCTTTATTAATCTCAAAAGACTTATTTGTATATTACCTCAATCTAGATAACCTATTTAATTAATTAAGAAATTATAAGAATGTGAATGTTCGTTCATCTAAATCAGAGCCTTGTTAAAATCTTCTCTAACCCTCCTCGTCAAATAACCCTCCTTGTCAAATAACTCTTCTCGAATAGCCCTAGTCAAATAGCTCTTCAAGAAGATATCACTAGATTGTATTCTTAGTGGTACTATATCAACTCAGCACTTAAGGCAGCATGGGAGTTCACTGTCTAATTATCGTTTACAGGAATAAATATCAGATGAGACAGACTGTACACATTATGTTCCCTCCTCTGCAAGCTATAAATAAGGAGGGGAGGAGAAACTCTCCTAGTGGGCTAGCTGAGCCGCCTCTTTATCTCTCTTTCTCTATTGTACTTATTCACTTATTCGGTTTTCATTTAGAGACGCTCAGTTTTGTAAGAGAAGAGATTCGATTAGTGAATTTAAATTGCCTAGACGATATCGTGGTTCTTCTCCTGGTTACTCGGATTTTAATGTAAAAATTATTGTCTTATTTTATTTTATTTTGACATATTTTTTATATCAACAAGGCCAATCATTAATTCTTACATCCAACTGATTCAATGATCTTGTACCCACATAGTAGTTATGTTTTTTTTTTCTAATCCTACACATAACAGTCATGTTAGAAACATGGTTAACAGTTTCAACAAAAATAAATTTAAGAGATTAAAAATGAATATATGTACTTTCAATGATAATAAAAAATTATTTTATAATCAATAGCTTAAGTAGATTGCAGCAAGTAAAAGCATGAAAAATTAAAGTTTACAGTAAAACACAATACAAAACAACAACACAAAATAATTTCAGAAACTGAGAAAGAAAGAACCAGAGAGAAAATGAGTTTTTTCCTACTTAAAAAGCACCATAATCTCTTTTCCTTAAGTTCTCTTTCAAAAGCCTTACAAATATAATTTTAGAAGTGAGAGTTTAAGAGGAAAAGAAAAATTTTTGTTAAAAAAATAGAGAGCAGGAGCACACAAAAGAAAATTTCAAGTGAAAAACTTTTGTTTGATAGCTTCTAACACCAACCAACACAAGGAGAAAAATCAAGTGGAAAAAAATAAAATATGAAATGAAATGATTATACCTCAAATTTTTTAACTAATAACTATCACGTAAATTACATCAGGCCATAAAAAAATCTAAGCTAAAACGGTAATCAACACAAAATCTGAATTTATGCAGTAAACAAGGCACAAAATACAAAAGAATGGAATGAAAACACCCTAATTTCGATTAATGTGGCTTATGAAGTATTTGAAAATATTATCTAATGGATTACGGGCTGTCACAAAATAAAAAAAATAATTGTAAAATATCAAACAGCCAAGAAGACTTTTTATCATAGATAAACAAAACAGAAGAGTGATAAAAATATAATTTTTATTCAACCAATAACATAATAAGCTCAGTTCAATGGTAAAAAAAAATAAGAAGGTTTAAGAAATTTGAATTAAACTAGACCTTCATCTAACCTAGCTTATAATAAGTAATGAATTACTAAAATAATTACTAAAATAATTTGTATCATTAAAATTAATAGAGTTCATCATATTATAATAATAATAACATAAAATTTTATTAAGTTATATTTATAGATATTTTAATATTTTTTTTATTTAATAATTATATTATATTCTATTTCATCTAAATAAACAAAATAATTATTATTTTATTCTTCTTGGAATAACAACTATACCTATAGAATGACAGTTCTATTCCTACATCATTCCATTCTATCAAAATAAATATTCTGTAAATATAATAAGTTACACATCTTAAATCCATAAATATTATTTGCACTTTCGACTGCATTAATTCTTATATTGCATAAATGCTTCACATTTTAAGTTCGGATATTACACTACATATTATTATGCACTAAATATTCATTTTAACAAAATGTTTTATTTTAATAAATATTCTCACATAATTTAATTCATAATAAATTACATGTAATATTTACATAACTAGAATGTGAAATATATAATATTGATTTTTTTAGTTGCATATCCTTAAAAATCGACTAAAAAGAGATGCTACTTAGACCAAAAGCTTATAAACATCAATTCCACACACATTATATAAGCACTATTTTTAATTGGGATCTAATTTACATACAAAATACTGAATTTATCATAAATTACGCATTTCACCATCTTTTAGTAAATATTACACATATCACACTTTGCTTATAAGTTTTACATTTCTATTGTAATAATAAAAATATAAAAAGAGTGTGATATGTA
The DNA here is from genome assembly GCA_002786265.1 of Apostasia shenzhenica. Lineage (NCBI taxonomy): Eukaryota > Viridiplantae > Streptophyta > Magnoliopsida > Asparagales > Orchidaceae > Apostasia > Apostasia shenzhenica. The sequence goes on from KZ451889.1 coordinate 344,747, forward strand.
TAATATTTACTAAAAGATGGTGAAATGCGTAATTTGTGATGAATTCTGTATGTAAATTACCTTTTTATTTTATTAATCATCTTCATTAGTTTTAGTTTCATTTTAATTTTTTAATTTTAGTTTCATTTGATCAAAACAAATGCAAACTAATCTGAAATATAAATTTAGAATAAAAAATTAAATATTATAATATAATTATGTCAAAAAATTAGAAAGTAAAAAAATATTAAAATTGATAAAATTATTGAAATTGATATTTTCTATTTGCACAAAAGTTGGAGCAAAATTGAAATCGAAACTCAGGCCCGGTATAGTTGAAGAAAATTTCCCAAAATAAAATATTCTTTTATTTTTTTAAAATAAATAATAATTTACATCTCATTCTATATAAATTTTAATATTAAATAATTAATTTATTTCATATTTAATATAATTTTTTATGTAATTAATTCACTTTATTTCACATCATATATATTTAAAAAAATATATTATAAATTTTTTTTATTTTTTTTCAATCAAATAAGAGATTTTAACCGTGACTAAAATTTACTCCAATGATATAATTATATCAAAAAATTTAAAGTAAAAATTATTAAAATTGATAAAATTATTGAAATTGAAATTTTTAATTTGCACATAAGTTGGAGCAAAATTGAAATCGAAACTTAGGCCCAACAAAATTTCCCGAACTAAAATATTATTTTATTTTTAAAAAAATAAATAATAATTTACATTTCATCCTATACAAATTTTAATATTAAATAATTAATTTATTTCATATTCAATATAATTTTTAATATAATTAACTTACTTTATTTCACATTATACATATTTTAAAAAAACTTTTTATAATTTTTTTTTAATTATTTTTTTCTCCAGCCAAATAAAGTAGGCCCTATTTAATTATAAGAAATTTTAGTTATGACTAAAATTTATTCCAACTAAAATTTTTATTTTATTTTTTTAAAAAATAAAATAATAATTTATTTTTTATTCTATACAAACTCTAATATTATTAAATAATTATTTTATTTTACACTATTTGTATTTTTCAAAAAAAAAATATAATTTTTTTAAATTATTTTTTTTTTTCTCCTTTGATTGAAAGAATAAAAGATGATTTTGAAAAAAATTTGTAGAAAGTTTTGAAAAATATGTATAATATTAGTTAAAGTGAGTTAGTTATATTAAAATTGTGTTAAATATAAAAAAATGGTTATTTAATATTTAAATTTATATAATATGAGAAATAAAATATAAATTTAATTTAAAAAAAATAAAATAATATTTTTTAGTTAGAGAGGGCTTAGTTTTAAAACGTTGCTTACCATATTTTAACTTTTGTGGCCAAGATCATCCACGTTGGAATGCATGTTAGTGGGACCCATCAAGCCATTGTCTTCGTTCTAAAACACCTCACATGCACCGGTACCATGAAGTGAGGGGACAACCGACAACATTCCTGTCTCTTTCAACTTCAAGCGATGATTTTCAGTTTTTTTTATGATTAATGATTAATTATATTTTAGTTACAATTTTTAAAAGAAATAATTAACATACTATTTTATGGATAAATTTCACCCAGGTCCCTGAATTTAAGAGTTACTAGCACACAGGTCCATATTTTTAAAATTATATCATCGGGGTCCCTAAGTTTTCAAAAATTATCATCTAGGTCCCTTTTTTATTTTTTTATTATTAAAAAATAAAAAATTACCATTATACCCTTACTCTCCCTCTCTCCACCAGATCCGGAAGTCGCGTTGCCTCCGGCGACCTCGCACGGCCGCACGATGTTCTGTGGCCGCCGAAGGCGGCGCGGTGAAGGCGCAGCTGCCGGATCTGATGGAGAGAGTAAGGGTATAATGATAATTTTTATTTTTTTAATAATAAAAAATAAAAAGAGACCCAGATGATATTTTTTGAAAACGTAGGGACCCCGATGATTAACCCTTAAACTCAGGGACCTGGGTGAAATTTGCCCTAATTTTATTTATGTCTTACCCATCCATTCTTAGTTAATTACGCTATGCACACTCAAAATATTATAAAATCTTATATACATACATTTTAACTTATTTCTATTATAATAAATAATCATAATTTTTTAATAACCTAATTATAGTTAGATTACAAAAAATCTGAGTCATTCATCATATTATTTTAAAAATATTTAAATATATTTTGAGTAAAAATCTTAAAATCTTAATGTTTAGGTGGCGGCAAAGGAAGAAGACATCCGCGACGTGAATTGATTTTAGGACCAATCAATACTTTAGTGTGGTGTTAAAGAAGAGAAAAAATATGTACTATTAAGAGTAAAAATATAATTTTAATGATTTATTAACAGAATATTTTTTTCTTTAAATAGATTTTGATTAAGTATTAACTTAAATGTGTGTATATAAGATTTTGTAATATTTTGAGTGTGCATAGCATAATTAACTAAGAATAGATGAGTAAGGCAGAAATAAAATTAAATTGTGTGGCATGTAGGTAATTATCCCTTTTTAAATTTGGGATAAATTGATCAATGATTTTAAAACTTAATAAAAAAAATTATAAACTATAATTATTATATTAAAAATTTAAACTAATAATTTTTATTAATATCTAAAAAATATATGTTTTTCTGAATTTCTCAAATTCTTATTTTACTATACACTCCCTATTTTTCGCTCTCATTATGAGAGCAAGCGAAGGCACAATCTTTTTTTCTTTTTCTCTTGCCTGCTCTCGCAAAGGGGCAGGCTAAGGCTCTCTTTTTGCTCTTTTGGTGTGGGGTGGTAACAAAGATAATGGCAATAAAGGAGATGAAAAAATATATAAAAATATCATATTTTTGAAAATTTGAAAAAATCCAAAAAATAAAATTAAAAATCTATCAGTGATAATTATGGAGGAGCCTCGTTTGTAGTATTAAATAAATTATAGAAATTTATTTAAAAAAAATTTAAATTGTAAATTAAAATATAATTAGAGATTAGTTAAGGAAATTTTTTTTAGTAATTCATATTTCTATCCAACTCCAAATTAAATTTAGATTGAACTATTTTAACTTTGGCGGAATTTGAATGTGAATAACTTGATTTAGTATTAACTTGATATTTTAAAATTTTAACTTAAATTAATTCACAAGAAATGTGAGATTCATGCTCAAAAAACTTTTTTATTCTCTCATGTTGATGCTCATTTGGGCCTTAAATTTTTTTTATCGGGGCCAAGTGTAGGAGTGACAATATATGACTCATCTGGTAAACTCGGCTAGAACTGAACTTAAAAATTTCAAGTGTAGTCATGAATTTTACTATTTATTAAACGAGTCAGGTTCAAGTTGTATATAATCAGATCGAGTAAGGGTTGAGTTATCAACATATTAATATTTGTTTTATAAATAGGTCGAATTGACAGGTTAATTTGACCCATTTATTAATTAAAGCGAGTTTGAGTTGATATTGACCCATTTTTATAAACGGGTTGGGTTCAGGTTGAATTATTTGAGTTAGACCAAGTTTGGGTTTGGATCAAACCTGATCCGCCAACCTGTTTTGCCACCATTACCCGAGTGTTGGACTTGTTTCGGGCCACCAAGTCCATCTAATAAAATAATCTGGTCGCCAAGTCCGCCCAGATACTATTAACACTTTTTCTTTAATTTAATAATTTTTTAATAATTTATATGTATTATTTATTAAATTATAGCGATTAAAACTAAATAATTCATTATAACAATAGTTATTTTTTTATATAGTTTGCATAAAAAAATTAATTTATTTACTTAATTTAATTTTTTAAAGTATTAAATAAATTTTTTTGTGTAGCGTAAAATAAAGATTAAAATTTATATTGAGATTATTACGAGTTATGAAATGATTTATTTTTTATTTAAATTTTGGAATTAAAATATTAATTTTTTTTATAATCACGGACCGAGCGGGCCTGGACTTGGCTATAAACTAAACCTCAAACCTGGTTGAAGATCTTAGCAGGCCCAGGCCTAAAAGCCCAATATCAATTTGTTGACCTCTTTTTATACAGATTGGCCCAAATAGGTATTGGGCCAAGAAAGCCCGCAGCCCACTTATTGTGCAGGTCTATGCGCACCACAGCCTACACGTTGAAAATACTTTCTCCAGATATCCTTAATTCAAAATTAATTTAAAATTATTTTTTTTATTCAAATTTTATTTTCCGTACAAAATTGTCCACTATCACATACTAATTAAGACTCAGTTTGACATTATTGCATTACATTAAAAATTACTATATTATATAGTTATATTAAAAAATATTATTAAACAAAATAATTTTATTTATTTGATAAATTATTATTAAAAACTGTTGTTAAAAATTAAATTATTTGAAAAGAAGAACTGCTGTGATGTATGAAAAATTTATAATTTTAACATATAAATAAGATTATTGTTATATTTTTTATTAATAAATAATAAATAATTATATATAATTTAATATTTTAGTATTTTTATTTTTAATTTAATAAATTTTATAAAATATATTTAATTATTAAAATTATTATTATTAATCTATTTTATAAAATTTAGAAAATATATATAGTTATTTAAATTATATAAAATATAAATTATCTATATTATTAATATGTATATTTATATATTATTAATAAATAAGTTAAATTTTATAACAAATTATTAATTACATTATAACGCAATTTTATTGATATTATTTTAAAATATATTACGATGATACATAGTTATTTATGTATTTAAAATAATAATATATATATTTACACATAATATATATCTATGTAATATAGTATAATATAATTATATATTCTTATTTTTTATACTATATATTTATTATATGAAAAATAATTATAAAAAATATTTAAAATTTAATTATTTTAAAGATATTTTCATCCTTAATCCTTAATTAGTTATAGTAAAAATAATTTTTAAAAGGCTATATTTTTTAACTTTCGAAAAAGTGAAATATATTAAAAAAGATGGAATATTTAAATATTTAACCTCTATTCATATCTCAGCAATTGAATTAAATGGAACAGTCAAATCAATTTAGTTAGATTCTCCCACTTTTCATCGTGAGTAAAAGTGCAAAAAAAGCAATAAAAAATGCAAAATGTGATTTTCATTAATATCATTAACTTATTATAATAATACCGGTGTTTCTATTATTTTATTTTATTAATCCTCCCTTTGATCCCATTCTTTTTTTTTTTAAATTTTTAATCCCATTCTAATATTTCTTCCATCCACCCATCATGTCAGCTCTAAATAAATGATACTATGGAACAAGGCTTTAAAACTCACATTTGGTTTCATTTAAAGAGTTTTGATAATATTGATATAATTTTTTTAATATTTAAAAAAAAAGATAATTACCTACATGCCATATCATTTCGGTTTATTTATGCGTTACCCATCAATTCTTAGTTAATTACGCTATGCACACTCAAAACATTATAAAATCTTACATGCACACACTTTCACTTGTTTTCATTATAATGAGCAATTATAATTTTCTAATGACCTAATTATAGTTAAGTTACAAAAAATCTGAACCGTTCATCATATTATTTTAAGGATATTTAAATATATTTTGAATGAAAATCTTAAAACTTTGATGTTTAGGTTGTGGTAAGGGAAGGAAACATCCGCAACGTGAATTAATTTTAAGACAAATCAACGCTTTAGTGTGACATCGAGGAAGAAAAAAATATGTACTATTAAAGGTAAAAATATAATTTTAATGTTTTACTAACGAAATAAATTTTTTAAAATAGATTTTGACTAAATTTTAACTTAAGTGTGTGTATGTAAGATGTTATAATATTTTGAGTGTGCATTGCGTAATTAACTAAGAATGGATGGGTAATGCATAAATAAAGTGAAATTGTATGGCATGCAGATAATTATTCTATTTATAAATTATTTAAATTTTATAAATTTAAATTTAAATTTATTAATGATAATTATTAAATATTATTTTTTATAGGAATAGAATTTTGATAATTTCAGCTGAGTTTTTTAAGTTTTGGCCGAGTTTCCATCTGGATCGGGGAGCTATTCACTGCTCTCTTCTCGGCTGAGCCCTCGCCCATTGAAGCCACTCACGAGTCACGACTCCGCGGATCTCGCCGGCGCCGGCCACGTCGCCGGCCAATTATCTGGCCGACGCCGGCCCATTCTCTTCGCCAAGATCGTGCTCAGGCCACAACGCCGGCCTTCCCACTTATTGCATACGAGACGCACTTGAGAGGTCGGTTCCGCCCTAGCCTTTCTCTTCTCCTATTATCCTATATAAAGCTTCCACAGTTGATGATGATGATTGCTGAGTTTTTTACTTGAGTGCACAGTTGGTGTCTCTCTTCCGTTTAGACGACTCCAGGAAGGTGGCTTTGGACGCGGCGCTAGCATAGCAGGGGGCGGTGTCTGGTGTTTTCTGTTCTTCGGAACCGACGCAGATGGCGTTGGATTCAGCTTGTTTCAGATTCAGGAGCGACAGCAGGGTGCTGTGGCTGCCAACACTGAAGGTTTGGGGTTCTTCTGGTTTGGTGTTTCTTTAATCCAAGTTATTCCTAATTAATGTTGTTACCAAACCAGTGAAGATTCGTTGCATTTCCTTGATTGTTTATCATCTGGTTTATAGTTTTTTTTTTGCTACACTTGCTATTTAGGCTTTCCCTTGCAATAATGGTCGATGATCTTGATTCCCTCTTACTTGGATAATCTTTGGTTTAGTCAAGTTGTTGAACTGATCTTTGATTCCGTTTTGCTTAACTGAATTGAAATTTCTATAGAAAAAAATCTCTTGTTTCGTATGTGAATCTGAATGTTCAGCTTGCTTAATTTACCAGCATTTCCTCTGATCTGAACTAATCTCTAATATCATTTTCAACGTCAGTTCACCGTCCTTCAAATTTTCAGAGTTCAATTTCAGTTTAAAAATTTCTCAGATCCTGAGTAGAATTGGAAATATCTGCCATGCTTTAAGTATATTAATTTTAATATACCTAGAGAAAATTCTCTTGACCTTTGATAGTTTTAAGTCTTAATTGGCCAAGCATCGTCCCACAATGGCCATGTTGTCGATCGTCACTCACCATCGCTTGTCATTCACCACCATTAGATGGCTGCCATGTTGCTGACCGGTCACCATCGGACACTGCTGGTCACTATGCATTGGTTGCCCATCGCTGGTAACAATCACGATGTTTGCCATTGCCAATGGCCTCACTGCCCAGTGTTAGCCACCATTCATTTGTTTGTATTAGGTTAACTATTGTTTAACTATGGTAATATTGACGGCGTCCCCCTGTAATGTTAAAGAGTACAGAGTGGCACATATGTAAATAAAGTTTGAAAGGTAATTAATATGTAAATATAGTCTCTGAGAGTAAGTGACATGTATGTAATTATTTCAAATAGGAACACAACCAAAATGTAAATATTGAGAATTGATTGTTAAGGATATAAATAACATAGCTTTAAATTTTATTTATATTAATTTTTTTTGTTGCCTGTAAGTTCCTAAATCAGTTCTTAGTTTGCAATTGATACTACATTATGGTAAGCAATTACGTTTTGTCCATAGGTTCCTAAAATCAATTTCGAGTCATACGTTGGTTTTGTATAATAGTAAACAGTTACAATTTGCATCTATTACATTGACTGCTTGTTTAGTATGCAAGCAATGCACTTTTGAGTAGTATGCCCTTTTTTGTTGCACATAGGTTCCTAAAACCAATTCCCAATTTGCAGTTGGGTTGGGAAGCTATTATATTATGCTACAATCTAAGTGTGAAATTATGTGACATGATGATAATAACCGTAGTTTATTTGTTTCAAACTTTGAATAAATATACAGCAAAAGCTGCTAAAAAAATTTAAATATGCTAAAATAGCTTTGGCGTCAAGCTGACTTGGAGCAAATCAACTTGTGATCGAAGACTTTTAGTTTGAATTGAATCTGGTTCTAGCCAAATAAATTCTATTTCCAAGTCAATCGTAAGTGGATTAAAATTTGAGCAATCTATCGAGTGACAAGTCAATAGGTGGAGAGAGTTGTGTGGTGTCAATGGAGATGGATCTCTTGGTTATATGGGAAAGACTACAATATTGGAACAAGTTACTTGTATAAGATGAGCTTGCTTAGTAACAGCAGGGCATAGTTTTAATGAGGAATTAACGTTGCGAAGTTTGATTGCAATTGGGTGCATAACTCATGGTCCCACATGCAATTTACCCTTTCTTCCTCTTATCTCCTGTTCTTCTCCATCATTATAATATAGACTAGTTTGTTGCTTGTGCAAATAGAGTCAATAATTCCATTTTAAATCGTCATTTTATCCTCACATCTTAATTTCAGCAACATCAATTTTTTTTGGTAACAAATATGTTTTTACATTGTTCATTTGTTGTACATTGAAAATGAATACGTGTTCTGTCATTTTATCCTCACATCTTAATTTCAGTAATTCTTTCTCTTACGAACAGAATCATGCATTAAGAAAAATTGCATCTTTGACTATGATTCTAGCGTTCATGAACTTTGTTGCTTGGAAGTATTTTCTTTGTTTGTTTCTTTTTTCCCATAGAATTACTCTGGTCTGCTGCCTGTTTATTTCTGGAGTCTTCAAGTCAAAGGTTCACCTGCATTGCAGAGCCAAAGAAAAACTGAAGAACAGGATGAGAAACATTTGAGAATGAAGAGTGCTTGTGGAGGAGGTCATTTCGGGAGGTTCTCCATCAGCGACTTCTGGTGGTTCTCCATCATTGACTTCTGGTGCTTCTCCATCCTCCCCCTGAGGAGGTTGAACACTGGAGAAATCATGTGATCTTCTCAGTCTGCATTGGAAAATATACCATCAAAAGCTAAACACAGTTCATATTTTGCCAAGGTAGGCCAAGTAAATTTTCACAGATATAAGTCAATGCGACCTGCTAGTTTGGAACCAAAAAAAAAAAAAAACTGGAACCTAAATATTGGAGGTTGGGTCTACTCATTTATGCTTCAGATCAGGGGTTCAGGCTGAAGAGTTGGGATCTGTTATTTCTGTTAGGGTCCAGGCTGAACTAAAAACTCCATGCTCGCTTAGCGAATATGAAGTGATGAGTTACAACTCTACTCCATTGATTTTGTGATGATTTTTGGGGTAATTTGTGATGAAATTGAAGCTTAGATATACGCATTCTTTGTGTACTTGTACTAAATTTAAGTTAGAGACCTTGTGGAGCTTTCAAATCATATATCAAGTTGTGTTGACCCAAAAACTCTGTACCACTTGCTTTATATAAAATTGTGAGTGACAACTGTAATCCATTGATTTTGTGATGATTTTTGGGGTAATTTGTGATGAAATTGAAGCTTAAATATATGATGTAGCACATTTTCTTTCTGCAGGCTTATACTAAATTCAAAGAAGGCACCTTGTGGAGTTCTCAGATCACATTCATGAACCTGAATTGACATGCCTAAAAGGTTCTATTCTACTTACCTGTTAAAGCTTGGGCAAAATACGATGATGTACTCGTATGCCTTGCAGGTGAAAGTACTAGTTCCGTCATCGAATGCGTAGCTGTAAGCATGTGGACATGCGTTCTTGAAGATGCTAGAGTAGTATGATGGTTTGCATGAAGATGGGTTTTCAAATTCCCCACTGCAACAGTATTGATCAAGCCCGAAAGCCTCACAAGCACTCCTACAAGCCAGCACTCCATCTCCAAACCCATCCATCACCTGAAGCTCTTTTGGACATTCTGGGAACATCAAATGAGTGAAACTGGTAAGTAGATTTCACGTTACAAACTACTGCAAGTTGTGAATCTGGAGATAAACTCAGTTAACATGCTCTATTTTTTCGCCATTTCACATTTTCTTGTTATTAATGAGAATCAGATAGAATAATTCATTGATGTCTCGTTTTGTAAATGAGTAAGACATGTAAGACATGTGGGGGCTGGTTTAGCATTGTCAGACTGGACCCAAGCTGGCAGCCTGAGTTAAACTTGGCTTGAATTCATCAGTTTCTGGTCATCCCATGTAAGCTTTGGCTTAGTTTTAGGTTGAGGAATTATTATCCTAAAACGTTCAGGGGCAGATTTGGGTCCTTCGGTTTTGATTAACCTAAAAACTCAATCCTAACTTGAGTATGTAACTAGATAAGTAGGAATCCCTTTCCCCTGATTCCCATGATTAGGGTACTTTATGGTCAAATTGATCTGATTTAGCATTCGTCTTTCATCATATTTCAGGATAGGTTTGGGTTGACCTGAACCTAGTCAGATTAAGGTCATCACATTGTTGAACATAACTTATTTAGTTTTTAGATCAAATTCAAGTTGACTTGTTTAGAATAATTTGGGGTTGAATGTGAGACTCATGAGCTCGATTTGACACTCTCTTAGCCTGAGTCATAAATATTGACTGGCTTAGTGCTATCGCATTACCTGACATAGCTCTAGGTGAATGTGCCAATATCGAAAGGAAATGTTAGGTTCAACCCGTGGACATTGGGTACACAATATAATAGATGAATTAGTTGCGTCATTTTTCTCAGCTTAAGCTCTTAAGAGAGGTGGTAATGCCAACAATCTTAATAATGAACTGGTTGACTTTTGAACTTTTGACCCTTTGTGTCACCCCTAAGTATATAAGCACTTGAATGAAAAGCAACCATGTGTAGCAGTGAAATTTACTTTTGTTCAAGCTGCTCGCAAATAGCATCTATTACCAGAATTGAGGTCAGCTGCACATCCAGTAACATTGCATGTTCCATGAGGTGCCCTCGGCGCCGCAACAAGCGGCAAGTTGAAGCCATCCACAAGGCTCACATCATAGTAATCCTGTTGCAACGCCTTCCCTAATGTTATCTCAAACAGAGTGGCCGGTGGCGCCGCCCCACCCCCGGCGCACCGTACCTTCCCCCCACAGTCCCCGGTTGCGCACGCCCCGGTCCCGCTGCCATCAAACTCACACCCCGTCCGACCCCAGATCCGACCCGACCATCCGGTCGGCGCCACCAGCCGAGCCGAGCGACCCGGGTCGAGCCTGAATCCGGTCGAGGCCAGCTGCGGTGTCCCTGCTCCGGCCAGCGTCCCTGGCCAGATTGTGTGTGGGCAGTTGTTTGATATGGTGAAGGTGCATGCTGAGGAGAGGTTGATTACAGAGAGGAAAAGGGGAATCAGGAGAACTGCTTTAGTTCTAGTTGTTGAAAGAGTATTGAATTCCATTGGGAGGAAGATTGGTGAAGATCAGGAGGTTGGGATGGTGTGGGGTGAAGTATATATATATATACGTTCTCTTTGAGAATGAAAGGGAGGGGGAGGATTTCCTTTGGGTGGGTCTCCTTTTTGTGTGGACTTAGAATTTTTCATGGATTGGGTGGCCTCAACAAGAAGAAAAAGCAATGCCTTCATTCTCATTGGAGGAAATTAGAAGGGTGGCCCTGGTGGGTCCATCCTTTGTGCCTTCCATTCATGGGTTATTATCCCGATTTTGATTCGTTAGATAAGTTTCGTCCTTAGATTCCGAGATTCATCCCGAGCTCAACTTGTCCCATGTCACATTGGCTTAGCTTTGGTTGATTTTACCCGTGTATACTTTACGACTAATAATTAAAGTCATCATTTAGTTGAAGGTTGATATATATATTTGGTGTGAAATATAATTATTATTATTTACATAAAAAATGTCTAAAATGTAAAATTAAATTAAATTTGTGATAAATGTGAGATAAAATTGATTTTTAATAATGAGATTTTGGTAAGATATAAAATAAAATTGATTTTTCAGAGTTTGTATTTCACGCGAAGAAATATATTGGAGTTAATTTGAGGCCTTTTACTGAATAAGGGCGACCTCTATTTGATAAACTTTAATTGAATGAAATTTTTAGGAGATTATTTTTAATCAAAGTAGAAGTTAATTTTTGATGTGATATTTTTATTTAAATTAATTTTTTTAAATAAAGTTTTATTTCAAGATGATGTAAGAATTGAAATAAAATTAATTATTTATTTTGAAAAATATGTAAAATATAAAATTAAGATAATTTTAATATTTAAATTTATAATATAATTTATTATGTTAATGTTAATCAGGGTTATTTTACTATGGTAAACATTTAGGTTAAGAGGTCAATTTTTAAGTACTTTGGGATCCGTTTGTTTCCTCAAGTTAAAATAAAATTTTCGTACTACAAAAACTTTAATAGTAAATCAATAATATTTAAATTCTAAATAAATATAAATATTAAAATAATTTTTATTTGTACATTCTGCATAAATTTAAAAAACTTCAAATTAATTTATTTTGCTATTTCAAAATAAATTATTTTATTTTATTTTTTATAAATAGCAAAAAAATAACAATGCTAAAGATTTTCGAAAGAAATCATGTAGCTTATATCTTATTAATATATATATATATATATTTTTTTTGATAGTACTCATTAATGTGTTATTTGTTTATGCTGGGAGCTTGCAAAGCTTTCATCACGGTTGATTTGTATAATGCTATATTTCAAATAAGATAAAAAAATATCATGTTTAATTTAATTATATTTTTTATCACATCCAACAAAATTTTTAAAATTTTATTTTATATTTAATATAAATTTATTCCGCAAACAATAAATTTCATTTTGCATATTATATTATATTATAATTATCAAAATTATCATAATAAATCATTTTATTTTTGATTATCAACACTTCGGCCCTGTTTGGCGCGAGCGCCAAATCAGAACCAAAATGATACTAATTTAAAAAACAACAATAATAATAATAAATAAATTTTTTTAATCATTCTACACAAATTCTAATATAAAAAAATATTATTTTACTTCACATACTGTTTGATAACACATAGTCTAAATAATTTTCGGGAGTCAGTAAAAAAAGCAAAAAATTAGTCGCTAACCAAATGGGACTTGAATGCTTCCCTTTGCCTTTTTTGTTCCTACTTTTACTGTGAACTTCTCCTTATGATTTATCTATATACAGATAAGTTTGTCTTAGTTAAAATTGTTTATTCTACAATTCAGTATGTTAATTTAGCTCATTATAACATATTTTTTCGTACAATTTCAAATGTCAAGCAGAAGTCTAGTTGGGTAGTATGCTGCGATCGAGTAAATAGCTCTACGAACGAATGGATCGGATCGATTGGAAATAGAAAGATTTGTACAATTTGTACAAGTTATATGTTTCATCACCACTTTGTGGGGAATCGTTAGGTATGAAGATGTCAGATACCTGTGACTCGATTGGTGAAATAGTCTCTCTCTCCAAAAAAAGAGATTTTTTTTTACCGACACACAAAGAAAAGATTTTGTTGCGAATGGACAAGATATTGAGGAATTGCCCATATGTAAGATCATAATTATTGATACGGGTCTTTTCCACATAAAAGGGGAATCTTTTGTTACAATAGAACCAGAAGTGATGTGGATCATTCAAGAATCGAAGTCGATTTGCTTTATAAAAAGAAGATATCAATGAACTTCTATGAAATGGTTTCACGGGATTCCGCCGATTGTCTCGATCGTGGGATATCATTGAGAAATAGGAATCCGTGTTATCAAAGGATTTCCTGCGATTCTTTCTAGTATGGAATGAGTCAATCATCCGCTTTGGTATCTTTTTGAACAAAAATGGTAATATTGTTCCTCCATTGATCAAGGATTTCGGTCTTTGCGAAGTATCATGATCATCCAATAAGAAGGGTTTCAATTTCTTCAAATGAACGATTTGAACACCTATGGATTCTAACAACTGATTGCAGAGTTGATCATTCGG
>KZ451889.1:375261-385369 GCA_002786265.1 Apostasia shenzhenica
TTATTGCCCATTGCTGTCACTTTCTGCATTTTGACCTCTCTTTTGATAAGATAATCTTTCATTTTCTAGATATAAAGACTTAATTATTTAGGTTTCATTTGCCCTTATTTTTTATCATTGGCCTGAATTTTCTTTTTTATTTTTTTTTTGGAAGTAGTTTTGGCTTGTCAGTTTTGGTGGGTTTTGCTCTATGGATTCTTCATAGCCAAATCTGTTGGACAAAGATTAATGAAGCGCCATATCATGTTCTTGCCAAACAAGTAGCTAACAAAGGTAAAACTATGAATTAGCTGGCTGGTTCTGAGTATCCAATTTTTATATATAGAGACGTTTAGGTTTCAATATTATTTAATATTCATACATGTTAGCTAGATAATCATGATTGCTAGATGTCAATCTTTGAGTGATATTTGTGTAATATTTTTAGAAAGTTATTTTAAGATTGTCAAACGAAATAATTATTTTTTATAGATAATAATTATATACACCATTAAGATAATATTTGAAACCTAAATGTCGCATTTTTATGTGTTTTTCCGGCTTTTCTTGGATTTTTCTACCTTTGTGTTGGGTAATATATCGTATTCATAAATCACTGGCCTGTAACTATTATTTTGGGAAGCGCAATCAAGATTAATTGTTATGTTTACTCTTATGTTTCACTTTGTTCTTGCTTGAAAAATATTCATCTTTAAATTTTGGGCCCATGGAAATTCTACCAATTTATTGAAAATCTCGTGGTTAAGACTTTTATATACAACATATCTATAATCTAGGACTTGTATACAATCATTCATTAGTGATTTCAGCAGGTCTTCTAAAAGGGTAGAAGTTCATCCCTCCACAAAAAGATCTTATAAAAAGGTGAGTAAGTAAATTATAATTTTGCATCTTTCCTTTTATTAAGATACAGCCAAGTCTTGAATGTAATGAAAAAAAGATATGCCTCTATGAGTTTCTTAAGTTATATCTATTCCAACTCAGTTTTATCTTGTCATTACCTCTGCAACTTGCAGCAAACAGTTAATAAACTGAGGTCAGAGACCAAACTGTTCTCCTAGGTGGATGCTGGACCTTGTGAGGAATCCTATTCGTTACCAGTAATAGTCTGAAATGTTCTCTAAGTAAGCGCAAGAAATCTTGAAGGCTTCAAATAGACTAAGTACTTCTTTGTTATGAGCCTTTTTCTATTGTGCTCCTAACTTGGACTTATTGTTATTTGCTTTTATGTTTTTTTGGGAATTAACTTACCTAGCCTTACCATCCAAAATTTGAACATTAACCTACGTACGTCTTTTTCACAATATTTGAATTATGGGGGCCAGCAAGCATCTGCAAAAGGCTGTAATATTTAAAATTTTATATAACATGTATAGTAAATGTCCTTTGTTTCTTTTAGGCATTCAATAGTCTCATATGTGATTATTTGCTATTTGTGTAGTTGACGAGTGGAATGATTGTGTTGCTGGGGTATTGAAAAGTCTTAAAGACCGAGGTTCCCATTTTTAAAGGATTCCTGGCAAGTTGATAGATCCAGCCCTAAAGGTGCCTCTACACGGGCTAGGCACATAAAATATTGGTGACGAATTTATTCATTAACTATGACGAGCCTTTTCCATTTTGATGGAGAAAAGCAAGAAGAAAGAAGGATAAATAGAAAAGAAGAAATGTAAAATATTGGGTGAATGCATCATAGCCTATGACATCTTTGAATGGGAAAGAAGCTACAGGAATGAGTAGGGCAACATAGAAAAACAAATGAAGGAGCGGAAGGTAGTAGAGAGGAAGCCTGGGATTTGGTTGGGAACAAGTTTGTTCCATTTATCAAACTCTATGATATAAAAATAATTAGGCTTATGTCTAGAGAATTGGCCATAATTACTTGGGAAACTAGAAATTACCAAAAACCAATGAACGCAAGAAAATCGAACACTTCTCTGACATTAAAAACAGAAAATCAATGTATGGCTCGAAATTACCAAGGACTAATCTAAAACGCTTCTAATGAACAATGCATTAATACAGAATTAACTTCTGGCGCTCTTCCTTGCATCTAAAATATAGGCCGAAATGGCGTTCAGAAGAAAATCACCGTATTCCATGGATGGGCTGTCAATTCCTCTTTCGCTTGTCCCTGTGCAGAATTCCAGTTCAACTTGTCCTATGAACCACAAAATGCCCACTTTTGGTTCTCATAGTTGGCTGCTCCTGTCATTTCTAACTACTTTACTTTTTTATTCTTCTGACAGCTCTTAGCTGCTCTGTCATTACAACTGAAATACTACTTTATTATTCTGTCCTGCTACAGCTCTTCTCGATGCGTTTTTCAGAGTTTCCAGCTTTAATCTGAGGTATTCCAACAACTTAAAGGCTCTGTTGGCAAATGACCAAAAAAAATATGGCCTAATTACCCAATCCAAATTCTTATTACTTTAAAAAAACTTTTAAAAATTATTTTATATTTCATCCTACAGACAAATCCAACATTAAAAATCACTGTTTTTCCATCCAACAATTCTCAATAAATTAATCAACTTTTATTTTCACAATCATCACAATTTTTAATATAACCAACTTACTTTATTTCACATCTACAATTTTTCAAAAATGACTAAAAAATTCAACTACATTTTCTTTTTTATTCTCTATTACCCAAACAGAGCCAAAGAGTATGTGTTTGGTTGACAATTTGGTAGGCCTATGTCGTTTTCTGAATTCTTGGCTCGGCAAATTTTGAATTTTTAAGGTGCCGATGATATATGGTGCTGATGCTGGCCTGCCAAAGAAGAAACAGACAAATAACAAATAATGTTTGGCAGAAATGAGGATTTAAGCGTTGCGATGTGTGGATATACACGAAGATTAGAATGAGAAAATGAGTATATCCGAAGAGTTGGTGCTCTGCACAATTGAGGATAAACTTAGAGAAAGTCAGGCTTCGTGGTTTGGACATCTATAATCGCAGGCCAATTGAAGCTCCAGTTTAGAAAAAATTGAAGTTACTGGATTTTGCCATGTAACAAAGAGGAAGAGGGAGACCAAAGAAGACAGGCAAGAAAACTATAAGAAGTTGATCTATTTTACTAAACTTAGATAGAATTTGGGTAACTGATAGAGCGCAATGGAAACAAAGGATTCATGTAGCCGACCCCACCTAGTGGGATTAAGGCTTGGTTGTTGTTGTTGTATAATTTGAATTTTTGGTTGGCCAACATTATTTTCTGTATTATTCATTTCCTTACAATACAAGCTAGAAATTCACTATAAGACATGTATTAACTCACCATCTTAGTAATAGTATATGGGTTTATGAGGTTTATTCATATCGCATAGCTCCACTTTTGGCTTGGATTATATGTGCAAAGGGTTCTTCTCATCATATATAATCCAGTTCCACATGCTGTTTAGTCTGTCACAGAGGAAATCGCAGTTTAAGGCACGGAATTAAGCAGAGTTGTTCACATGTAGATGTCTCTGAGTGATGAGCTCAAAACAAAGAGTGATAACACTTTTCACTATCATTGTTCATTATAGATTTGGAGACAGACACTTTAATTTCTCACACTTTCACTTTATGCAATATATATTGATAACATCATTAATGTATAAATACTGCTGAGTTTACATATATTGAGTCATTTTCATGTTGAATCGATTCTACTTTAAGTGAGTTAACTCTAAGTTACGAGAAAAACTAGTTAATTTGAATCGAGTAAAATCTAAGTAGTTATGAGGAACTGTTCTTGCTTCTAGGAGAAAGATTATAAATTAGCCATATAATGTACTGATTTATATGCACTTTTAGGCTTATGTTCCAGGAACCTTATATTGAATCTTGAGATTATTTTTTGTTTTTATTTTTATTTTTTCAAATCAGCATTGTTTTTTTTTTTTTTTTTTTTTTCAGTCCTCTTAACTTTGTCTACTCTTCTTTTTTTTTTTTTTTTTTTTTTTTCAGGAATATGTGGTGGTTAGCAGAGATGAAAATGAGAATGTTCCTGAGCTTGATCCTAGTCACGTTATGGAGTTGAGGATGATGGGACTCTATTGAACTAAAGCTGCTCTTCCACTCTGGCTCTCTCGTAAGTTTAAATGTTTGACATTATAATTTTTTACTAAGGTTCTATATTTTCATGGTACCTACCATTAAAAGTTCACATATTTTTGCTCTCAAACGACTTACAAATGGTTCTACTATAATTGATATTGAGACCGTTTTCTCTTGAATAATTTTTTTATTTATGAAATTTGAATATATTGTGTCGTCTTGGAAGATAACAAGGTTTACTAGGGGCGACAATATATAGTCAGACAAGAATATTGCGGCTTATAGAGGGTCTTCGACAAAGCCAAGACTTGGGCCCTGACCCTGGGGATTCGACTTAGGTCTAGTCACACTTGAGCCCAATGGGCATGAGGTGAGGCTAAGCTTGAACTAGACTTGATCCTCAATGGGTCGAAGTCTGAAAGTAAAAATAAACTGATAAATGCAAAAAACCTGTTGTGGAGTTGCATGAAAACTCGACAATTTTTGCACATTATAAGGTCGGGTTAGGTTCTATTTGTTTCGAGCAAAGTAAGATCATAAAATGATTTGGGTTGGGTTCGGATTGGTCAAACTCGAGTCGAACTAAACCCGGTCCTGCTGTTTTTCAGGTTCGAGCAAACCCCCGGCCCGCCGAACCTTTTATGTTGCACCTTTCTGTTGAATAGCTCGGATAATTTTCTACATTAAACATTTATGAAAACAAAATGACCATTATAACCCGTGATGATCTCATATTTATATATTACCCTTTTGATAACAGATTTTTCATTCTCATTACTCCCACGGAATTGGTTCACTTCCACGGCTTGTAAAAATGTCCTCAAGTCCTGCGGCTCAAGCTAGGACTGGCAAGGAAAATGTAAAAAAGAAAAGGGTAAAATCGGGAGAAAAAGTAACCCCGTGAATCTGTTCTCTTTGATTTTCTTTTCATTTATTTAACATGAACGTTCATACAGGATTTCCAATTTCAGCGGAAGCTGGTAGTGCTATAAACAGTTTTGGAGAATTTACATGAAGAACACTGAATTCATCACAAATTACGTATTTCATTATTTTTTAGTAAATATTACACATATCACACTCTGTTTATGGGTTTTATATTTCTATTGTAATAATAAAAATATAAAAGAGTGATGTGTGTAATATTTACTAAAAGATGGTAAAATACGTAATTTGTGATGAATTCAATGTTCTGTATGTAAATCTTCTAATAGTTTTTTGCTGCAGGTAGAATTTTCAAAATTCTTTTTTTTTTTGAGGTTCAATTTTTTGCTAATTGCATTTTAATACATCTTATTTGATAAAGTTGCACTTAAATCACTATTGGCAGTTTAAAATTAACCTAGTTTAATTTTAAACAGGCACATCACATCACACATAAAATTTAATATTAAAAATTAATTTTATTTCACATCCTACACATATTTTCAAAATAATAACTAACTTATATTACATCCCTCACATATTCCAACATAATAACTAATTTTATATCACATCCCTCACATATTCTAACATAACAACTAATTTTATTTCACATCATTCACAACTTTCAATAAAAAATATCTCTATTCAAGTTTAATCTTAACCTTGTTAAATTTAAATCTTACAAACAAACAAGCCCTATATGTGTGGTGTGGATTATCATTTTATATACGGGATATAAAATTATGTTGAAATTATACGTTTCATTCAAATATTTTAAAAATTACGCTTATTTACATGGTAAAACTTTAAAAGTTTATCTCGCTAGATTAAATTAAGGATGTATTACATATAACATAATCAAAAATCACTTTGATAGAGTTTGAAAAATATGAAGATTTTGGATTTGGGTGTGAAGCGTACAATTTTTTAAGAATTTGAGCGATGCGTGTAATTTCAGTAGATTTTTATCATATATGCAAATCTCCGTTCTTATTTGAAGTTACAATTTATCTGACTTCCACTTAACAATAACGATGGCGTGATTTGAACCTGAGCTCCCTCTCGGTATACATGAAAGTTTCTTCTTCGTTGAATTAGGAGAACACTGCGTGTGAATTATCGTTTGTAATATTAATGCGAAATTAAAAGAGTGAACTTTTGAATTTTTCTTGTGGAATGATGAATGTAGGATTAAATGACCAGTAATGAAATATATTTTCTGATTTTTTTTGCATTTTTGGGAGAATTCAAACCTTTTTTTATTTTTATTTTTAATTCATTCTTATGAGATTAGGGTTCTGTAGTACTGTTTAATATGCTGCTGTGGTGTAAAATCGTTTTAGTAGTTATAATTTATTTTTAGGATAATTATATATACAATATTATATTTACTAACTATTATAAATTTTACATTCAATTATTAAAAAGTATAAAATTAATAAAAAAAAATTAATTATAAATTGCATTTTACATAAGTAATTATTATTTATAAGATGATTTAACTTTTATAATAAAGTTGATCAATTTCAGGTAGGATTATTTATTTTAATTTTTATTAATTTTGGAGGATGATTGTCAATTTATTTTAAATAGATAGATATTATTATTATTTTGAATGATTGAGTTGTCGATTTTTTATTGTAATTAAATGAAGAGTCAAATGAGATAATATAATAAAAATAAATAAATTGTATAAAATATAATTTATAATTAAATTTTTTTTTATAAAATTTAAGTGTAAAATTTGTAATATTTATTAATTATAATATTGTATATGTAATTATTTTATTTCATAAAAAATCATTATTTTTTTCTTCAGATTCATGCAAAAAGAAACTTGTAAATCTCAGAATATTCCTTTTTTGAAAATTTTTGACTTGTTAAATATAATTTTGAAAAATTAATTTTGGTATTTAATACTTTAGAACTATATTTTATATGTCGAAAAAATTCAACAGGCTGAAAACAGACATTTCAACACGACCTTACACATTTTGACCATCGTTTGTAGGCATCACAACATTAATCGTGTTAACGATGAATTCTTTTACTAGATGTACATTCATCTTTACTCGAATAACAGTCATTTGATAGATATTGACACGAACTCATTATCCAAATTTATGTGACTTATCTAGGGCTGTTACCGATCTGATTTCGAGCTGGTATTGATTTCGAGCCGAGCCAATACCAGCTTGAAATCGGATCGATTACATTTCGATCTACTCGAAATCAACTCAAGCTCGATTGGGTTCAACTTTGAGCCGGCTTGAGTCGATTCCAATTGACTTCGAGCTGATTTCGATTCATCTTCGAGTCGGCTCGAAAAAAAATCAAATCTCAAAATTTTTTAAGCCGGGTAAGCTCAACTCGATTCGGCTCGAGATCGGCTCAGTTTATAATATAAAGTGTATTTTAATTTGAGTTGATTTCGAGCTGGATCGAGTAGAGCTTACCCCGGCTCAAAATCGGCACGAAATTATTATCGAGTCCAACTTTTGGCTCGTTAGTCGGCTCATTTAATAGACTCGATTTTGATTCGATCTAAAATCGATTCAATTTTTGATCGATGTTCGATCTTCGAACCATATTAACACCCTTTTAGACTTATCTCTCAAAACTTAAAAACTACTATAAGTGACGAATGACTCCATCTAAAGTAGTTAAGTTGAGGGCCTATAAATAAACATAAAGGTCTTGTTTGGTGTGAGAACTAAAATTGTACTATTTTAAAAAACAATAATAATAATGATTTTTTTTAATCATTCTGCACAAATTTTAATATAAATAAATATTATTTTACTTCACATACTCAATAATTTTTAATAAAAATATTATCTTTATTTCTTTTAGTTTAGGATGTAAAATAAAGTTGATATTTTTATTACTTCGCACCATATTGTTTCTACTAATAGACTAATAGTAGGTTTTTTTTCCATAAAAATTTGTCTATTTTTCCTTGATCACTCTTTTCTAGACCTGTCAATGGATCAAATTATGTCTCGATCCGATCCGAGTTTCGATCCGATTAAACTCCCAAATGAATTTTTTTTGACTCGTCAATCCGCCCCGTTTACTGAACTGATCCATTTACAAATAAATAGATCGGATATGAATCACCATTGACCCGACCCATTTAAAATCCGGTCCGTTTATATAATCTAATTTGTAGTTTATACATAGATACATTATGACTAATAATCTTTTTGTTAAAAGACTCAAGTAAGAGTAACTATAATTAATTAATAAAAAATTTTCATAAATTATATTATTAGATTATAGTTTATAGTGCTCAGTTTATATTTCATAATATATATGTATATATATTACAAATACTGATTTTTATATTAAAATATTTAATTAGTTCATAAAAATATAATATTTTTTTTCTTATTTTATTTCCAATAAATTTAATATTATTTTAAATTTGATTATGAAAATTACTTAAAAATAACTATTTTTATTATAAATAGATTAAATCCAAAAACCTAAGTTCCGAACCGATTTGATTTTCGACCCGAGAGAATATGGATCCGATATGTAATCCGATCCGACATATATGAATTTGAATTCGGGTCGGAGTCGGCCCGACTCGAATCCGATCCGTTGACAGGCCTACTCTTTTCTCACTATCTCACAAAAGGCTTGCAAATAGGTCAGGTTGGATTTAGAACAACTTATTATTAGATCTAATATATGAATAATTGAGTTGGGTTTTAATTCGAATCCGGTCAATTTTTTTAAATTTAACTCGATTTATAATTTTTTTTTATAGTAATTGATTTACAATCTTGGTAAGTTTAATAAAATAATCCAGCATATTAGATTAATATAATTGGTAGACGGGTTTGATTTATCATGATTTTAAAAGTAAAAGTTTGATCTAAAATCGAATCATCGGTTGCTACTGAATGGAAATAGAAATTGTTCGGTTAAATAAAATTTTCAGTTGAATTATTCAGGTTTTATTCAGTTTTTCAGTGTTTTTTTTGCTCGATCCGAATCAATAGGTTTTGGTTTATCGACAATCATAATTAAATCTAAGTCGATCTACTTAGTTTTTTTAAGAATCATACCCGACTCGAAATTTATTAAGCTCGATTCATGTAATTGATTTGCCCTACTATTGCCTATAGACTTGGGCATCTGTCGGGCTCGAGCCAGCTCGGGCCGGGTCACCTAGTGAGCAGGTTAAATCACATCCATATATATATATATATATATATATATATATATATATATATATTCTGGTCAATTTACATGATTAAGTCCGACATGGCCTCAAGCCGGGCTGGATCAACCCTAATGATAAGCTCTTCTTCATAACAAGTAAAAAAATTATTAAGCTTTTAGGTGCCTGGTCGGGCCGGGTCGACCCGAATAGTAAGCTCTTCTCCATAACAATTAAAAAAAAATTGAAGCCTTTAGGTGCCGGCCGGGGCTCTGTGATCATGCCCAAGTCTGATCATGAAAATGATTAGGGCGGGTTGGGCTGAGTTTTTCATTTTATTACAACTTAAGTCCTAAATTTTTCGGGTCGGGTCGGGCCGGGCGGGTCCCCGGGTCGTGCCCAGATCTAATTACCCCTCTCTCTCTCTCTCTACCGAAATTCATGCCAACATCGAATGGGAATTGGCTGAATTGCTGACGTGTCATTCAAAATTTGAATTGCCGCCAAAAGAATTTCCCCAAATTTCCTCCACAATCTCTCCTCCCTTCTTTAATTCCCACGCTCGCCCTCAATTCAAATAGCGGCGGCTCACGTCTTCTTCGTCGCTCTCTCAGCTCCCAGAAACCCTAACCCTAGCCAGGTATGAGCTCCCTGGCGCCCCGATCCAGCTGATTTCTTAACGATTTTGAACGGATTTCTCACGATATGCAGTCCATTTTCAGTTTCCACCATGAAGGGCGGTCGATCCAAGGCTGCGGACTCCAAGAAGGCAGATGGCCGGTGAGTCTAGTGCTCCTCCTGCTTTCCGCTTTCGAACGATTAGATCTCGAGTTTTGATATCTTGTTTCAACGATCCGTGAAGGCTTGCGACGAAGAAGGCCGTTGAGAAGCCGAAGCGGCCGGCTCGCGGCCCGAAGGATCCCAACAAGCCTAAGCGCCCTCCTAGCGCGTTCTTCGTCTTCATG
>KZ451889.1:394314-614584 GCA_002786265.1 Apostasia shenzhenica
GGAGCAATTCAGGAAGGAGTTCAAGGAGAAGAACCCCAACAACAAGCAAGTCTCTGTGGTGCGTATCTGTTGTTTGTTAATAGATATTTCTGATTTGGCTATATAATTCTTCCCTAATTTGATCACATGAATTGCTGCTAATTATTTCCTTAATTTCTTCTTCCTAGCTGGGAGAATTTTTTTTTTTTTCTTTCTAGCCTTAATCCTTTT
This sequence comes from Apostasia shenzhenica, assembly GCA_002786265.1. Classification (NCBI taxonomy): domain Eukaryota; kingdom Viridiplantae; phylum Streptophyta; class Magnoliopsida; order Asparagales; family Orchidaceae; genus Apostasia; species Apostasia shenzhenica. The sequence goes on from KZ451889.1 coordinate 394,525, forward strand.
TGGTAGATCTTTTACTGTATATAATTAAGATGTTATCATGTATATGTATTTTATATTCTATATAAGAAGGAAAGATCCTATGAATAAAATGGGGTGAAAAGTATTTCTTCCAATCTATTGTTGTTATCATGATAGGAAAGGTAAAAAGCAACAAGTTATCTCTCGTTCTAGTACAAAATCAGAATATCGTGCTCTTACTCAAACCACTGCTAAAATTGTATGGCTCAGATGGCTTCTTCAAGACATGGGTGTTAACATATCTCCGTATACCTATTTATAGTGATAGCAAAAGTGCTATTCAGATTATCCACTAATATTTTTCATGAAAGAACAAAATACATTGAGATTAATTGTTATTTTACTTGACAACATTGCTAGATGAAGACTTGATTTGACTCATATTCCCACCCATGATCAAGTGCCTGAATTTTTAACTAAATCAATTCCAAAGGATCATTTTCATCTGCTGTTAAGCAAACTTCATATGCAAAAGGTATCTTCAGTTTGTGGAGGGGTGTTCAGAGATATTTCTGATATGGTTATATAATTCTTTCCCAATTTGATCGCATGAATTGCTCCTAATTATTTTCGTTAATTTCTTCTTCCTAGTTGGGAGAATTATTTTATTTCCTTTCTAGCTTTAATCCTTTTTGGTAAGTCTTTTATTGTATATAATTAAGATGTTACCATGTGTTGACGTGGGAAGTAGGGGGTCCCAAGAGACGGCGGTATGCAGAGAGTTAAGCTTGATAATTATGACCTAAATAAGAGTAATACGCATCCAGAACAGTACACAGAGATTTAAGGTGATTCAGGGAGGAAATCCCCTACGTCCACCGAGCAATCAACGAGAGATGATTTCACTAGAAAAAGAAAGAAGGTGGTCAAAAAGACCAGTATAATAAGCGAACAGAAAAGAGAGAGAGCTTTAGAAGAGAGATCTTGCGATTCCAACCCCCCTTTTCCCATTGCTCGCCAGAGGATATTTATAGGCAGGAGATAGTGGAGCTCAGTTCGGGTGTTCCGAAAGAGGATGAAATATTTAATTGCTAAGTCTACACTAGTAGTCTCACCGCTGTCCTCCACTGGAGGAGCTAGAAATAGTGGAAGGAAAGCTTGGTTTCTTAATCTTGGCAATGCTTCTAGAGGTCCGTGATGGCTGAGGCATGTGGGCTCTTGGTTTGCGTCGGTCGTGGCACGCCAATAGCGATAGGTGCAGTTGAGAAACATCGTCACCGATGTTGCTAGGAGATGATCTTGAATCATCGTGGATGATGTTTGAGGAAACTTGAATCATCGGGATCGAGGTTTGGCCGAACCCTCGTGGCCGAGGTTTGAGTCCTGCAAGAATAAAGCCCATTAGTGATTAATTATCAAGTTGGAGGATTAGCGTGCCTCTCGATGTGCCATGTGTATGGCTGTGATGCAGCGCTGGAACCACACGTTAACACCATATATACTTGTTTTGTATTCTATATAAGGAGGAGAGATCCTATGAATAAAATGGGGTAAAAAATATTTCTTTCAATCCATTAATGTTATCATTGTTTATTCCTCAAATTAGTTCTAAATTCAATTCAGCCAACGCCTCTTGACATTGATCCGTTAATCAATCTTTTATCAGGTGGGTAAAGCTGGCGGTGATAGGTGGAAATCAATGTCCGATGCTGTAAGCTCTGCTCTCTCCCTTTCTCTCCAATCTGAAATCAGGATTTCTGTAGTCTTTTTTACAATTTTCTGAAGGACAAAGCACCGTACGTAGCCAAGGCGGATAAACTGAAGTCAGAGTATTTGAAGAAGATGCGATCATACAACGAACAGGTGAATATTTCCAATGTTTGATTCAGCGACGAAAGACTTCAGAAAGAACCTGAACAAAAATTTCATCCCAATTCTCCAATGTTTTATCCTAAAGAATATCTAAATCAGGGAGGAAAAACGAAGAATGCTGCTGAGGATGAATCATCTGAGAAGTCCAAGTCTGAGGTCAGCGAAGGTGCTGGAAGCGACGGGGTGCGTGCTTATTTGAGATTCTGTTGCCCTTTGTTTGATTGTTGGTTCCATTGCTTATTCTGATCTCATCTTTGGGTAATTCAGGAAGAGGGAGAAGATGATGGTTAGATTGCCATGGGAGGATTGAGGAGTTCTTCATGCTATAAAACTCATCTTTGGAGGTAGCTGACTTCTTATGATTAATATCCATTTTCCTTCGTTTTCCCTTTCACTTAGTTGCCTGTCGTATAGCTTCCTGCAGCCAGCACTTGAACTCTTCTTTTGAAAACCACCGTTGGTTTTAGTGATGACTGAAAAATTTCTCTTTTGCTTAATCTTGCTGAAAAATTCTCCAACTATCAGATCCATTTGATTTTTTTTTCCTCATCCTGCAATACAGTTCTATTAGATCTGATTTCAAAATTCCCAATTTGATTTTTTTTGTCAAAAATTTCTAATTCCAATAGTGATTGTTTGGTAAATTTGATTTGATTTTTATTTTCTTCATTAATTTTGATCCATGTTATCACTCATGATATAAATTCTAAAAGAATTGAAAGAAATAATTTGTGATGTAATTAAATTGTTTGACTCATTAAATCTGGATTAATTTAATATTGTTGAAGATTATTTTTAGGGTTGTTTAATTCAATATTATTTTAATGTGATGTCATGTTATTTGGTGAATGATATTTTAGTGAATGATATTTTGTTGGATGAAATCATGGAACGTATTGATTATATTATCAAATATTGCAATATTTTTTTTCTAAAATGATATTTTATATGACATCTGGACACTTATAATTTTAATGGAGTTATATGTTGTTAGATTAATTTTTGATTATTATTTTTTAATATAGTGACATTGAATAGGAGTGGTAATTTGGGTTAATGGGTTGGGTTTGGGTCAATTAGTTTCTTAATTTACCCATTTAAGCTTTATTTGAATTCAACTTGTTTATTAAATCGGTCAAGTATTTAAATTTGTACTTAACTAAATTAATAATTGAGTTATTTGAATACAATGAACACCTTGATAAACTTGAGTCAAACTCCATTTTAATAATAATTTACTAGTCATAATATGTGCTTGGTTTAAAAGTACAAAATTATATTAAAAAAATTCTGATTGAATTTCTAGATATTAGTTTATTGCCAACTAGGGGTGAGTGTTTGGCTGGAAGATCAATGATCGCTTGATATTTGAATTGATATTTAATTCGAATTGAGCTTGGCTCTACTTATTGAGCTAATCTATGAGCTATGATCGAATTGGCTTGATCTCTATTTTTAAATATTAATAAAATATGTAATTATTTATTATAGTTAAGATATTCATGATTTTATAGACATAGTTAATCTAATTTAAAATTCTAAAAATGTTATCTTTTTAAGAAAAAAGTTTAGTTTTTGAAGACTTTGAGTTGGCTCGATCAAAGCTCAAGTCAGCGAGAAGTTAAAATGACGTAATTTGAACTCGAATTGAATTGATACGAGCCGAATTTGAGCTATATTTAACTTAGCTTAAACTCGAATTATTCTCACCTCTATTGCCAACCAAATTAGTACAAATTTAGATTTCAACATGAGTTTACTCTTGACGAACATCTTTATACGAAAGAACCCTCCTTGACTTCGTTCCTCTAGTTGTTTTCCCATGATTGAATTTCCTATGATCTTTCCATATTTAACTTCCTATGATCTTTCCATATTTAGCTTTATATTTTATATTTTTATAATTAACTCTTCTTGTTTCTGTTAATGTTAGACTTTCTCTTACCACTATATTTAGAATAAAAACTGACATCTAAGGTTAAGGTCTGTTTGTTTATAAAATTAGAATTAAATTTAAATAGAGATATTTTTTTATTAAAAAATATGAATGATGTGAAATAAAATTAGTTATTATATTGGGATATGTGACGGATATGATATAAAGTTAATTATTATGTTGGGATATGTGAGGGATGTAATATAAGTTAGTTATTATTTTAGTAATGTGTGTAGGATGTGAAATAAAATTAATTTTTAATATTATATTTTATGTGTGATGTGATATGCCAAGTTAAAATTAAATCAAATTAATTTTTAAATTCAAAACAAACGGGACCCTAGCCATTAATATTTAAAATATTAAAGATTTCATATTAGAATTTTTGAGAATAATTTGAAAATATAAATTGCACCTTCGATCTTTTTCCTATTCAATTGTCATGGTAGTATAAATGATTATTTTTTCATAATTTCTAAACATGAAAGGCAAATTAAAATAAAATATACGAACCACTTTTATTTGGGTATATAATTAAAAGATAATTCATGTATAACTATGGTAATAACTACAACATACATGAATATCTTGCTGCACATATGATATATAGGAAAATGTTTTTTTATTTTTAATAATTGAATAATAAATTTATTAATTGTGATTTAAATATTCAATGAACTAAAATTTGACTTATTTGTCCAGTAGATAAAAATTTAAATTTATTAATTATTTATTTGATATATTGGAAGAGCTATTTATATGAAGGTTTTAAGATTTGGTAGTAAATTTATTTTCAATTTTTAATTGTAAGTTTGATGCATCGGCTCTAGTAGTTTCAATGATTTTTATAATTTTTATTTTGGCAATTTTAAAATAAATATTTGCTAAAAATTTTGAATTTTTTAATGTAAAAATTTAGATTTTAAAAATATTTATATTAAAAATTTGAATTATGGTTGAAACCTTTGAGTTTTGATTAAAAATTTTAAAAATGCCAAGTCTTCCATCAATTTCGATCGAAATTGAAAGTTGAAGCAAAAAGCAGTCTGTTTAAGCCCAAACCTGAAGGTACTATTTTTTATTTTAAAAATTTTCTATACCTTCTCGTAATAATATTAAGTATTGCATAAAAAATTTAGCTTTAATAACCTTAATGCATAAGTAATTTAACATAAAAAAAATTTAGAAGATATTTAATTTATTATTATCTTAGTATTATGTTATGTAATTTAAATATTATGATATTTAAAAATATATTTTTTAATTAATAATTTTATAATTTTATAAAAAATTATATATAAATATTATTAAATCAAATAATTATTTACTCTAAATAACATTGAAACAAATGCCCCTTTAATTAAATAAAATATACATATTGACTCTTAATTACTGTTTACAGAAATTATTTAATTACATAAAATAATTCAATTACATCACCATAATAAACTAAGCAAAATAAATAGTAAAAATTCAGGAGTAATTACATAATTAATTTTATAATATAATCAAAATTACATATTCGAATTAATTAATTAATTCGATCGATTTGATTTCTAAACATGTGAAACCAAATCCAATCAATTAACTAAAATACTCGGAATATTAAATCATAATTAAAACCGTTGAATTCTAAATCAAATTAAATTATTAAATTTAAATAACTGGATTCAATTTTTTGGTTTAAACCATTACTTGCACACTTTTATTTTATCAAGTCTAAATCAACTGCAAATTTCTCTAAACAATTAGTGACTTTTATTATAGTAGATCTTGATTAAAAAAAAAAACTTCAATTATGTTAATAGCAGGCTTGATTAAATTAATTTAACTTTAATTAAGTTAAAGTCTGTTAAAAATTAGCTACTTAAATGAAGAAGCTAATTTAAGAATTTAATAATATAAAATAAGTATGATATTTAGAATGATTTACAAAAAAGACGTAGAATTATCCCAAAAAAGTAGAATTCATGAAAGATAAGAAAAACAATTAAATTATAAACAGAAACTATTAAAATACATAATAGTGAAACAAATGAAAAACTTGGTGATTAATGTAAAATTAAATGTGATACCCACCATTTTAAACATTTTAAATTCAAACAAAGTAGAAAACCTATAATCAAAATGAATTAAAATTGGTACTATTGATGATTAAAATGAACTACAACAGGTAATAAATATCACTGGGGCTAACACAGCCAAAATGCATTATGAGACAGAGCAAAAGTTGATGGGAAATAACTCATGCGAGTGATGGTGAATCAAGTGAATGTTTGCAACAATCAAAAAACTGTGAAGTTGGAGAAAATGTTCATCAGATTTTCAAGAACTTCGGGGCAAAACTTCCTCGCAAACAGATAACACGGCCTCTGCATTCCATTCCATAAACATCGTTTCCGCATGACGATTTTCTGAAAAAAAGAATGAAACACAAGAAAATGGCCGATGATTTCATGTTTTCAGACTCGTAATCCACAAAAAAAACATTGGAGTATTATATACATTAACAGCATGGATAGCTCTACAAGTGGGGTGATTTGATTTGATGATAATAACCTGATTTTAGCAACGCAAATTTTTAGTCTCATGCCAATACTGAATTGTGTAGGCAGTTAAACTGACAAGATATCTAAGATTGTTGTCTAGCTAAGATGGAGATGCCCTATAAAGTAGTGAGGTCACATTAGAGTGACATTTAATGTGTTTTGTGCATAAATCTCAAAGACATTTAGGGGACGTTTGGTTCAATGTTATCTCAATGTCAATGTTATTTAGATGTCATGTTATCTAAATGTCATTGTTATTCATCAATAGACATTTGTTTGATTCAATGTTATGATATCCAAATTATTTTTGTTTAGTTGGAAGTTATTGACATTATAATGACAAATTAATGGTGTTATCTTGAGATGTCGCCCGATTTGAGGTGACATCTAGATGTCAGCATGTAATGGCAATTTTGTAATTAATTATAATGTTATTTAAAGATATCATTAAACCAAATAATTACTTTTTAAAGATAACATAACATAACATTGAGATAACACTGAACCAAACGCTCCCTTAAGGTGTTTTGTGCAAAAATCTCAAACTAAATTTGGTGTTGGCTATTGACACGCTAATTGATTGGCTTGTATCTATAATAACCCTTGGGCAAACCCCGAGCAATATCTACGGTGGGTCAAACTATTATATATGATATCAAAGCTACTTCGAGCAGCATATTGTGTGATAATGGAAAAAAATGTAAGCGAGCATATTGAGTCCCAAAACTATTAGGTAAATGCTACATCAAAAAAGCACAAGAGATGTTGGGTATATATGTTAACATGGCTTAAGCCATGTATACACATTTTAAAATTATGAGATCTGTTAAGCTAAAGTGGACAATATCTATGATAGGCTGAGATGAGTATCCATGAACTTTAGGTTTTAGTATAGTTGTCTATGCATTAATCTATTACATACAACTTGGACCAGTCAATTTATGATAAGAAATTTATCATATGCTAACACATCAAATTGTTTTGGATTTATTTCATAAGCTTAATGAAATAATATAGATCGCTCATAACCATAAGGCTCTTTAGCAAATGAAAACAAACAAAATTGTGAACACTGTGAACTAATGATTGTTTTAATTTGAACTATAATTGAAATCATAATGCATAAAAAGTAAACATTTGCATATGTTAATTTTAAAGAAGTTAAAGTTATGAGGATATTTGTTTTTATTAAGACTTGTGTATGATGTGAAATAATATTAATTATTATACTTATATGTGAAGGATGCAACATAATTTAATTATTATTTTGATATTTATATAATATGTGAAATAGAGTTAATTTTTTATTTTGAAATATATGTATGAAATGAAATATTATTAAAATTTATATATGATGTGATATATATAAAGTTAAATAACCCGGCTAAACAAAAATATTTTGTGATCTTACCTTTGAATCACTGGTAACATGCACACTCTCTTCAATAGACTGCACAATGTAATACAAATTGCTCAATCAATAGCTGTAATTAGACAAAGGGGGTATTTGGTTCAATATCATTTTGATGCTACGTAATATTATCTAGAAAAAATAATTGTTTGGTTGATATGTGTGGATAAATTCTAAAAAATTATGAAATTATAATATAAAAGATAACATCTAGTTATCATGACGTTTAGATAATATGATAACATCAAAATAACATTGAACCAAACTAAGTATGATTAGAGTGGGATGAAGCATCCAATAAAGCAAAATAGTACATACTGTAATGTTTTTCATGAGCTCAAATGTGACTTCCTTTGCTCTATATGACCTAGGATGCCATTTTCCTTCAGACCAGTCTACATGGGTTACAGACCAGTTCGCAATTCCGGTTGGGTCAGCCATCTGAAAGATTCAAAAATGCAAGCCAATGCAACTAAAGATATGGGAGTTAAAGATAAGAAAATATGAAATATAAGTTCAATAAAATAAAGATTTCACTGACACTGAGGACGGTTGGAAGATAATGTTCATCAGCATAGCAGTTTTTATTGCCTTCCATAGCTGGCTGTGCCAAGTTAAGAAGACTAATAAATATGAAAAAAAGGCAAAAAGCTATCATGAAACAACAACATCCACTCAGGTTCGGAGCAAAATAAGAGATGAGAAGTTCTTGTATAAATGGGAGCATTTGAACGAGATATTAAGAATTTTAATTAATTGAAGCCTTTTGTGCCTATCAAAGGTGCTTAAAAATTTCCCATTAAAATTCATGTTCACGGGAACAAGCAAGCTTCCCTCACAAATTCATTCATAGGTAAGAGGAAATGCATTGGTATTACAATATCAATAAAGCGTCACATGAAGAAAGATATTTGTTGTTCAAATACTTCAATTCTGCAAGACATTTGCTAAATCTACTTTCGCTCATATAAAGCATTCATAATAATTATTACTTATGCACAGTTACAGCAGACAAAGGTCAAGTTTTAGCTGATCTGGCTGAGAAGTATGAGGTTAAGAGAGCTGCAAAAAGCTAACTTCTTTACTAGCAAGACAGGGAAAAACAAAATGAAACTAGTTATCAGAAACCTTATGGCTTTATAAAATGCTTTTTGGACAGTACAGTATGTAAGAACAGGCTCACCTTGCAATAAAGCTTAAATTTTGTGTAGTAAAGGCTGTCAGCTAGAAGTATCAAAGCATGTTGACGCTTAATTGAAAACCACTGCATCATGGAAACAGGACTGGAATTTACCAAAATGAAAACCTTATACATTTCTGCTGGCACAGATATATCAAGTCCATATGACTCATACATTTGAAATACTACAGTAAGTATAATTCAAGTTAATGTGAATCTCAATTGAAGAATAAACTGGCATATTGTTGAATGAGTTGCCTTATCAAATGTGTAATGTTTTCTAAGCATGAAATGTCATAAGGACTATAATAAAGAATGTTGAATTAAATTCCTATTAGTTTTAAATTTTATCCTTTGTATCTCTTCATATTTATTGATCTAAATCTTACTTTTTCCATTTCTTAGTATTTAATTAATATGATCTTAAAATGTTGTTATTATTTCTATTGTTACTATACAGGTCCACCGTCAATGAAGTCAATAACTTTCTCAAAAAGAATGACAAGAAAAACAGTAAAATAGTATAGCCACGGTCAAGGAAAGATGGTCAATGCTTCACCCTAGAAAATGATTAATTACTAAAAGGTTCTATTTTTTTTGTTGGCTTTCATGGCACAACATTGGAGATATTGTGACGCGAGTGGTTGAAGAGGGTAAAGAGTGATCGTCAGGTGATGTTCCGAGAGAAGAGAATCACTGAAATAAAGTGTGATTCCTTGCATACTTTTAGAACGATAAATAGTAGTGAGAGGCACAGGAATGAATCATCTTACATCGAAAAAGAAGGAGAGATCCTAAGCTGTATAAGTATATAACGTGATCTCAAATGATAGAAAAGCCTTTTAGGGAAAAACCATGGGCTAATCATAGGAAACTTCGTAATTAAGCGTGCTTAGGATGGGTGACCTCATAGGAAGTACTCAAGTTATGCAGTTTCCAAAAGCCAAATCGGACAATACCTCTATGTTTAGATCACGAGATGTTACAGATATGTTCCAAAATGAGAGCTTACACTTATCACAAAAATAAAAATTGCCATTGCGGCCAATAAATAAGTTGCATTGAAGTCGTGATAATTTAGATGTCCAACAATGAGGCGATACTTCAAGAAGCATTAATTGTGAGCAAATTGAGCAAAATATATACATCAAAATGATAGCCTACAAATAAGAAGGATGCAAAATTTTAAAGATTTACACTAAACTTCTGCTGTTATTCATTTCACAACAAAATTTGTCCTACAACAATGCCTTTGAACTAAAAATATCCTTTACCCAATCATGACAATGCATTAAGTTCCTGAACTTGACAGACCTAACTGAAATTTATCTGGAAAGGGAAAGTTAGTTTTACTCACCTGCGAACCTTTTCTCCAGTCTTTCTTTTCAATCTCAGGTAACATACGTTCAGAATACCTGCCTGCACCATGTGGGCCAGGATCTGCAAAACTGAAACAATCGCAAGGATGATAACCAAAAATTCAAATCAGAGATAACTGTAAGGACCAACACCTAATGATTCGTATAGATATTAGTGAATAGGAAACATGAAATGCTTACCAATCCACAAAGCTAACATTTGTTTCCATGAGATAATTATACACATAATCAAAATTATGTAGTGGCACACAACTGCAATAAAAAATATAAAAAATTAAAGGTTTTAAACAAAACTCAAGAATCAATAATGAATATGAATTTAAAGTAATCACCTGTCAGAAAGCAGCACAAAATGCTGATTATTGGTATCTTGGAGTGCATTTGCCAAGAGTCTTTTCTCTGCATCTACCATTGAAATTTTTCCCCAAGACACCTAAAAGCATTTAAAGTGCATGATAAACAGTTTTGACTAACATATGAACATATTCATCTCAAAATGTTATAGGTCATCCATGAACAGCAATGAGGTTAAATTTCTACATGACCAGTTCGGTTTTCAAATCACAGGCACATAGAAAATGAAATACTGCCTTAAATTCTTTTGTTAAATTGGCACATCAAAAACATCAACAATATCTTCTAGAAATTATTCACCCAGTTTTGTATATTTCTTATAAGAAAGTGCAATAATTGCATTTTGAATTGATGCTAACCACAGTTTAATCTGTCATGCCATGGGCAATAATTAAAAAAAGCACTTTAGCTGCCTGCAGTTGGTATAAAATTCTACTTGTGAAGTAAAAGCGTATCCCACCCAGTGGGATTAAGGCTTGATTGTTGTTGTTGTTGTTGTAAGTAAAAACGTATATGCTTTACTTCATACAACAACAACCAAGCCTTTATTCCACTAGGTGGAGTCTGCTACATGAATCTTTTGTTTCAATTGCACTTGTGAAGTAAAAGCGTGTATGCTTTACTTTATACAACAACAACCAAGTCTTCATCCCAGTAGGTGAGGTACATGAATCTTTTATTTCAATTGCACTATATGAAATAACAACTTCTCATTTAGCTCTAAATATGCAAAATCAATTTTTTTCAGCTTTAAGCCCATATCCTTTTTTGCATTAGTTATGGAGGACTTGATTGGACATATCCAATAAATAGTATCTTAGTATATGCTTTTAGCAGATGATATCCTCCTTATTTGTAAGACTAAAAGAGGGGTTAAAGCAAAACTTAAGTTATGAAGGAATACTTTAGATTTTAGAATTTAAGAATTTTCATCTTAGCAGATCAAAAATTGAATATATAAAATACAAATTTAGTCAAAATAGAATCAATTGTATTGATAAAATGACAATTGATGACTAAGTTACAAGGAAAAGCGAGCATTTTAAATACTTTGGATCAATTATACAAAAATAACGGTGAAATAAATGATGATGTTATCAACAAAATTCAAACAGAAAAGCGAAAGTGGAGAAATGTCTCTAGTGTGTTGTGTGATAATTCACTCAAAGGTAAATTGTACAGAACAATTGTTAAACTAGCAATATTATATAATGCTGAATGCTGGCCCACAAAACAAAAATATATATGTAAAATAAGTATTGCAGAAATGAGAATGCTAAGGTGAATAAGTGGCTATACATAAAAAGATAAAATAAAAAATGAGTATATCTGCGAGAAGGTTAGGGTAGCCTCAGTTGAAAATTTGGACGTATTAACAGTAGACCAATGGAAGCTTTAATAAGGAGAGTTGAGGTGTTGAATTTTGCCTGTGCTAAAAGAAATAAAAAATTCATGTAGCCGACTCCACCTAGTGGGACAAAGAGACTTGGTTGTCGTTTGTTTTATGCAAGGTTGGTTTCTTGCTATATCTTTTTTGGTCTTTCTCTTTTTCTTTTTATATGAAAAAATTTCAATAACCGAACTCTCTTTATTGAAGTTATCATAGACTTACGATATATATGCTTAAACTATTTAAGCCGAATTTTTTTGAGCTTATCCTCAATTGAGACTACCCTAAGCTTCTTATGAATGTAATCATTTCCTATGAAGCATGAACACTTTAAGATACCATGCCGTGTCCTTGTCGGACACACGGACACGAGTGGACACACGATAAAATAATATTAAAAAAATTAAAAAATATTTTTTGGATATACGAGGACACTTTGGGACACTTTGGGACACTTTGGGACACGTTAGAATATTTCTGAAACACTTCTAGAACACTTTTGAGATACAAAATATTTTTGAGGTACAGAATATATAAGATAAAATTGAATACATTTAATATTAATGTTAAATTTATTTATTAATATTATATTTTTAATAAAATCTATAAAGATATCTACCTCCACTTATTTCTTTTTATTAATATTTTAAATTTTTATTATTGTTAAAATTCTATCTAATAAAATTAAAAATTTATTTCTTGTTATTATTAAAATTTTACCTAATATAACTCAAAATTCTAAGCTAACCAAGTTAAATTAATTTTTTTTCTTTTTGTTATCCTTGAGCCTCACAAAAATAATTGTAAAAGTTTAAAATTTTAGCTTTACCTTTATTATTTTCTCATCCTCAACACCGAGAGCTCTTACTTTTTATTGTCGCACTCGTTGTGGTTGTCCTGACAAGCAAAATTATTTTTTCTCTTATTCTTCTACTCTGTAAAGTGAACTATAAATTTACATCTCAAATCACTTCAATGCTGATGACATTTGTTTACAAGTTTTCATCTTAATCCTATAAGGCTTCAGTGCTACTCACAAATTTTTTATACTTAAAAATTTAAGTTTATTTTATGTTTTATGTATTTTTTAAGTATAAATTATTGATTTTATTATTATTGTATTTGATGTGTCATACCGTATTCATGTCCTATGTTTTGAAAAATTATCATATTATCGTGTTGTATCATGTCATGTCATTGTGTCCCCTGTCATGTTTGTGCTTCATAGCTTATTTCTTATCTCGCCTTTTAGTATATATCCACTCATCCACCATAACATCTTTATTTTTATGATATTTATTTTGTTCATATATTTCTACTTTGTGGGTTAGCACTCAGTATCATATAACGCTGGTCTTACTATTGTCATATAAAATTTACATTGAAACCTAAGTAGATTTTTTTATCACACAAATATACTAAATACATTTCTTCATTTAATCTATTGTGCTTCGAGTTTGCAAATAATATTACCATATATTTTACCATCATTTTGTATAATTGATTTAAAGTATCTAAATTGCTCATGTTTCTTGATAACTTGATCATCAATTATCACTTCTCCAATACAAGTGCTTTTACCTTATATAAATTTACACTCTATATATTTGAATTTAAATTCTATGGTATGCTTTACTTAGGGGTGGCAATTCGGGTTAACAAGTCAGGTTCAAGTCAATCTATTTTGACTTGAACCTGAACTATTTATTAAATTGGTCAAGTATCAAGACCTGTACTAGACCCGCATAATAAATGGGTTACCCAACCTGACTTGACTCATTATCCCATTTATTATGATATTTGATGTATTAAAATTTAATAAATTCAATACTTTGAATCAATATAATTATAAAATTTAATTAGGAACATTAAAAATACAATTATATTATGTAATATGCATCTAATCTAATAATTAATATTAAAATTAATACTAAAAATAATATATATATATAGAAAATGATATGAAGCCCCCATACGAAGCCCCCAAAAGTTCTAGGACCTTTGGGTATTAATTTTAGCCAATAGTTGAGGGGATGGTATAATGTACTATCCCCTAAATTAATGTATAAAGCTAATATCCAATGGTCTTAGAACCTTTGGGGGACTATGTAACATTGTTCTACACACACACATATATATATATACTAATTTTGATAAACGAGTTATTGGTAGGCAATAATTAAATCTACCTGCCAACTTGTACTAAGTCCTTTTAAAATGTTCAAATTTTGATCAACCTATTTATGACCTAACTTATATAAGCTTGACCCATACTTGGTTAAGCCAGGTTAGGTTCGAGTCGGGTTCGCAAGTCAGGTAAAAAATTCCCACCTCTAACTTCATAAGTGAGCAAAAAACATTTTTTCTGAGATATGTATAAGCATGTCGTTTTAATAATGCTTTTTGTACATTTGTTTCATGAAGGAAATTTGTGTACCTTTTCACTGCGAATGTTCCGATCAATAAACAAAGGACTCACATGAACTGGTTTTTCTCTTGATGCATGCACATAAATGGAGAACCTACCTTCATGGCCCTGCATACAAAGATTGAAGGGAAAAATGTAAAAGCAGTAAAATCCTATTGATAGATATAATAGTTAAGCAGCTATTATTTCTCAGGGACATTAACATATGACTAGCTCAGATTTTCAGATTAATATACGGTCACCAGTTTCTTCTGTTTAGTACATTTATCACAAAATTGATAAAAATGCTACAAAGCACGTATTAAAAAATTGGATCATTCAATTTGAATATATTTGAACATATATAGACTCTTATTAGTTACAGAAATGGTTCTACAAATAGCAAATGATTACCGTCTCAAGGAGTTGCAAACAATTGTATGACGAACATCCTTAAGTGTTTGATAAACATATTGATGGTTATTAACTGTCGGAAAAATTGAGACATACAAATACTTAAGATTTATAAACCAACGAATTACACAAACCAATGAATTACATATAAAATCCGTTGCACCTTATAAGATTCTTCCTTTTAAAATGAACGAAATTCCCATCTCTAATTTTAATTGTGCTTGAATGCACACAAAATCACTTGGTGTATTGATAGCCCAATGCCAAGTTTAGTATGCGTTGTTGAACTAATACACACGACTCCATATGCCGTGGCAAGTCTCATCTTTATGTAAATTTTTTTGTATCGACTGTCACTTCATAGGGCATAATCAATTAAACGAACAAAGTGATGTCATGCATCAAGATGAACAAAAGAACTCATTCATAACAAGCACACATAATGAGACACTATCAACCTTGCCTAATTAGTGAAATGTAGTAAAGCCCATAAGAGCCACATCTATGTTTGACTACTCCAATCGAAATGTCTTGGATCTACTAGTAAGTGTCAGAAATAGGAAGGAACAAAATGCAGATCACAGATCCAAGGTGGTTTGGATATCTCAGTATGTAGCCATCAATAAAAAAACGACTATGGGTAGAGACCAAAAGTAGATGCATCAAAATCTACTGTCATTTTCACTATCAAATAGTGCAATATCAATCACTTGCATTAAATGTATTTTCGATGACGCAATCCATCAACATGTGGTCACACGTACACAATGTTATAAGTGAACTATATAAAAGGTTCCCCCGCTAAAATTATTTGATCACAGCAATTCTATAAAGCCAAGAAAATCATGAGAAAAAAATTTCAAATAATCCTTTTGCAAACGGTACAAAGGAGCAGCATAATGGCATTCACTGTGTAATGCATAATGAATTGTCAAGGCCGATGAACTAAATCAAGAAGGTTAGCAGGTTCCAACTTGCAGTTGGAAAGAATTTAGTCCATTTGTTACATATCACTTACCAGAAAAAATTTCTCCCATAGCTTCTCAAAAGGCAAAGAGCCCGGTGTCAAGAACATGAAAGCAATTTTAGGACTTTTCGATGGAACTTTTGTCATACTCAGAATGTCTTTCGTAATGACCCGAGCAGTCAGTTCATCATCAGTGAGAATTCTCGTGGGCACCGGTGGAAGCCAATACTCCAAATGACCACAAACTTTTGATGATAAGAGGTAGCAAGAAGAAGCATATTGCTTTGGTGGGTAAACATAAACCGCGATCAAAGAAATGCACACCAAAGATATAAGGACAATGACCCATAGGGGCCTTCTTGAAGATTTTGTGCGCTTACTCATCACCTGAAAGTCCGGCCAACTCTAATGTTCCCTCATCTATGTCAACACTGTCACTGCAGCATCCCCACGGCTATCTTTTCTTCATTAGCAGCTCACTGCCATTGACTTTCTGCTTCTGATTCATTATACAGGGAAGCATGAGAGCAAATAGGAAAGCGTCATCAGCATTCTAATTGAGAAGCACAGATAAGGGAGTAATCAATATTGAATTTAGAAAAAAAAAAAAGAAAAGGAAATGATAACAATCTGCTTGGGACGAGGGCAGTTATCAGCATTAAAGAGGGGAAAAAAAACGCTATTTACGTTTGAACATCGCAATGCATTTAATTTGGTGATGAACACATAAGGAAATAACAAATCGTGCTACCCAACAAATTTTTATCAGGGATTCCTCTGCCTCTACAACAATTCGTACCTGAATCAACTCAATCTCCTGCTCAGTCTGAAAGTAAACGATAATTAGCTCATGGTATTCCAGTCTAAGTCCCGAGCTTAAGCTTCAGATAGTAACAAAGCTAGCGAAAGATCCGAATCACAAAATCTCCGAGTTCGCCAACGACCAAATCTACATTGAATGTATGAACTCGTTAATTAAGGTGAGATGACGCGAGAAAGAACAGAGATGAAATCTAGCCATTTACGGATAGCGAGAGCTCAATTGGAGATAACAGGAGAACGAGGGACTGGTGGAAGTACCCCGAAGTCAAAGTCAAGGTCGAACGCGCCGCGGCAGCGGCTGCGGCGGCGGCGGCGGCACGGCGAGGGAGAGATCTGGAGAGGCAGAGGCTAGCTCGGCATATGTGATTTAGGAAAGAGAGTGAAGAAGTAGAAGTGGACGCGAGAGGGACAGACGCGCTATATGGGATATTATTTTGCTATATTTTTTAATATATTATATATATTTATATATTTGTTGGATGAAAGAAAAAAATTCTATTTCATATTAGTAAAATTTGTAATTTAAAATATTACAATAAATTTTACAATTTTTGTTCATTCTAAATTTATTTAATAGTTAAAAAAAACTAAAATTAAATTAAATCATTTTCTTTTAAAAAGCCCAGATAAATCTATTTCTTTATAGTAGTCTTGCAGAAATTGCACAGACATTAACTGCTTATCTTGAAACAACAATTAAGAATTTGATTAGTAAATTTTAATCCTAATTATAAAAATAGTTGTAAAATGTATATGAAATTAAAGAAAAAAAAATTAAAAATCGACAAAACATTAGGGGATTCAAATAATGCCACCTAAATTTAATTATTTTATATATTTGATATTTAAGTCTTTAATATTACATACATGTCACCACAAAATTTATAAACTGTCATAAATTTATTATTTTAATATTTAAATATAATATTCTCTGTATTTATATATTTATATATTTTAGCATATATATATATATATATATGTATATGCATAGGATGAAATTAATTTCAAAAAGCTCTTAATATTTTAACATGTATAACAAGTAATAAAAAAATACATATAATATGCTATATAAATATTATTATATATATTAAAATACATAACTTGTGTATAAAATATTATTAAAATATATAATACACTTACTAAAATGCATAAATTTGTAAATACATTAAGTGAATAATATTTTATTTAAATGTTAAAATAATAAATTAGGATAGAATTTATAATTTTTATGATCAATGTATAATTATTAAGAATGTAGATATCAAATATACAAAGTAACTAAATTTAGCACATATTTATAATTTTCCTTTAAATGCTATTGTTAGAGTCCAATATTTGGCCCACCAAAAAAACCAATGCTGAGAGATAATGGACCTTGGCCCATAAAAAATCTTTAATAGTTTTTACATACAGGATATGAAATTTACACGAAATTACGCATTTCATCATCAATTCGTAAATATTACCATTATCACACCATATTCATTTAAATTTTACGCATTTCACATATTTCATATACTTTATAATATTATATATAAATTAAAATACACAAATTTATTAATATTTAAATTCTAACATATATTTTTATTTTTTACTGTAAACACATCAATTTTCTTACTTCAATTAAAAATTATAATCATATGGATTTAAATTCGGCATCCTAATTGGAAATTTTAAATAGGATAAATAAATCAAAATACATAAATTCATAAATATTTAAATTTTTATTTATATAAATTAATTTATTTATAGTATTTAATTAATATATTAATAATATAGTTAAGATCAAGGCCAATTTAGAAATGTGAAGTTCACCATCAAAAAATATGATGTGAAATATGTGAAATGCGTACAATTTAAATGAATATGGTGTGATAGTGGAATATTTATGAATTGATGGTAAAATAATCCCATAAAAATTTAATGGGGTTCATTTTGAGTTCAATCTTTATTTTTTTTTAATTCAATGCATTTAATGAGAATGGCAGAATTGTAAATAATGTATCAGGAATGAATAATGGCAAGGCTTTAAGATATCACAAAATAAGTATTAAATTATTATGTGAAGTAGGGTATTTGATGCATGATTCATATTGTGTATTATTTCGTCATCTTATTTTCTATCGTGTTCACTGTCACTCAAACCGCCGATTGCGATCCCATCCATTCGATTCACGTTGATAAAATTAATTTATATGATCAATAATTATTGATAAATACAAATGACCTAACTTTTTAAAAGATAATTGGAGCACAATATATATAATTTGATGCACACACCAAGAACAACAGCTTATAACCTTTTAATGGATTTTAATCTCATTTAGGTGAGCAATTAATGCTAATTAACCACCTAGTTAATTATATATATTAGGGGTAATTAATAGAGACCAAACAAGTCTTTTTTCATGAAGGAGAGTGGGTTTTGAAGTGTTGGATAAGTAATCTAATAGAAAAGGATGGGTGTTTGCTTCTTATATTTTTTCAATTTAATTACATATATATTCTTCTTCTTTTTCAATCATTAATTAGGAGGTAAAGTGAAATTTTGTAATTAATTATTATTGTGTTTTTATTACTTTCTCACTTGGATAGTGACGAGGGTTAATTAAGTTGGTGACTTAGAGACGCACGGTAGGCGTAAATGAGAAAAAAAATAATTTTAGGGAGTGAACTTAGAGGAAATAGGAGCATATCTAAGATCATTTTTTATAGTTTCTTGTTATATCTTTTTTAATTTTTCTCTTTCTCTTTTATATAGGTAAGATCTAATAACTCAATTTTTCTTACTGAATCTTCTATTGACCTACAATTTATATGTTTCAACTAAACTTATTTTTAATTGAAGTTACTTCGATTTTTTTGCGGATTTAATAGATATAAGAAATTTTTTTGATAGGGTGCATGGATGTAGGCACAAAAATTATTGAGTAATCATATGTGCTAATTAATGTTTTCACATATTCTAGCTTTCCTATCTTATTGTTATTAGTATTTTGTAATATTATATATGTCTATATCATTTATTTTTACAAGATTGTCTATTAGCCAACTTAGGTGTGATTCGTGTTCCTATAATTGAAACATATAATGATTAACGATATGAAATAATTAAAATTCTTAGTGGGACAATGTATTGGGATACGAAATTATCTATTATATGCTAAAAACCATGCAATAAGCACATAAACATGAATACATTTACAAACATATATATATATAATAATATATTCATCATTTATTTAAGTAGAGCTACAAAAGTTTAAAAATATTTTAGAAATAGGTATTAAATATTAAAAATACAAAAACATTAGTATTATCAGTTTACTAATTTGTTACATAATTAATATTAATACGTGATATTACTGATAATTTTTAATTATTAAATAATAATGAACATTTAATATTTGTTTCTAAAAGATTTATATAAAAAGTCATGGTTAAATTTAACAGCATGTGATGAATAAATATATACTATAGTATGGAGTGAGTAATATTAATGTATTTAGAGTATTTTTAAATTTATATTTTGAATATCTAATGAATAAATAAAACAAATTTTTTTTAAGAATAAAATAAAATAATTTTATATGTAATTACCCCTTTCTTTTCTTCAACCGTGTCAATCATTTTGGTGTCTATGACCCTGTTTGGTGTGAGGACCAAAATAGTACTAGTTTAAAAATAATAATAATAATAATAATAAATAAATTTTTTTAATTATTCTACGCAAATTTTAATATAAAAAATAATATTTTACTTCACATACTCAATAATTTTTAATAAAAATATAAATTTTATTTCACATCCTAGATTAAAATATTCAATTTTTTATATTAAAATTTGCGTAGAATAATTAAAAAAATTTATTTATTATTATTATTGTTATTTTTTAAATTAGTACTAGTATTTTGATCATGTTTTGATTCTCGTGCCAAAAACAGAGCCTGTAGTATCTTCTCCAAGAACCTTTGGTTGGTGAAAGCGTGAGCAATGCATCACTTCTCTCTCTCTCTCTCTCTCTCTCTCTCTCTCTCAGCTCTCTCTCTCCAATCAAAGAGCTTCACTCTCGCCAGCAGCCGCCAGAAGAGCTCTTTTCAATATTAGCCACCAACCTTTTTATATAAGTATATAATTAAGGATAAATTACATCCAGGTTACCAGAATTAAGGGGTAATATCTAACAAATCATAACTTCATGAGACAACCTTCATCCAGGTCTTCGAGTTTTAATATCCTTTGATTAAAAAACCTAACAAAATATAGTAAAATTACCGTTTAACCATCAATATTTATGAGCGGCGCTTTCCGCAAGTAAGAGTTGCTGTCATTACTATAGCCATACACGCAAGTGAGCAAGAGGTTAGGGATGTGCAGGGGATAGTGAGGCAGCAACATGCCCGTCTGGCGGTACTGCAGTGCACTATCCTATAGGCATGAATGCAGTGTGACCTGTGCGAGAGGGCCTTTCGTAGCACCTTATGCACCTACATATGTGTGGGGTAGTGCACTGCTGAGTCCCTCTATGCACACGGGAGTGCACCAGCAACCCGTCAGTGAAGTAGTGGCCCCTATGAGTCGGCATCGTCCCGCACAAGGCCTAGTGCATGCCTCCTGATGTAGGAGGTAGCACTATCACAGTTTCTGCGAAGCCATTGCAAGTCACTGCCTCCACAAACAAGGCTAATGTTGTTGTGCATAGGCCGGCCACCATGTACTATCGCCGCATGGTCCCTTCTCTATCCGACAATTACAAACGAACAGAACTATATATGTCATTAGCAAGTTTAAAAATGACTTTTCGTTATATATATTTGTAATGAAAAGTTGGCAAAATTCATTTAAAATAAACGACTTGATTGAAATATTTATATTATTCTCAGGAACAAAATTGAAAATGGTTGTGCTCCTAAGAGCATAGACGAAAAATTTTCGAAATTAAAGACCGGTGTGATATTATACCTTAAGTTCAAAGGCCTATTGATGTAATTTACCCTATATATAGTATGGAACTCACAGGGATTAATTTAGAAGTAGTGAAGGAAAGGAGGAGTTAAGAGAGAGATCAAGCGCCATTGCAGAGGTTGATCTCAATAAATCTGAGCCGTGGAATCTCCCAGGTATAATATATATATACATATATATATATATATATATATATATATATCAAATAACTTTTATAAATATATATATACATAATAATATGATTTCATGAATATCAAATTTATAATTAAGATCTAGAGTACTTAGAAATTAAATTAAGACAAGCCTTAAGGCAATTATGATCAGTTGAGTTAGAGTAGAAAATTTTAGGTGCATATATGGCAACTAATATTATAATAATCAACCTCTTGCTAGCTTCAAGTAATAAATTAAGCTTCTATTTATATATTGAGATTATATGTTTTTGTGATTTGTCATTTTTTTAATGTATAAACTTTAACTACTAATCAATATTATTGGAACGTAGGTGTGCTAGCGCGCGCACATATATATATATATATATTTATTTATTTATAAACTACTATTTAGTCCTAAGTTAGAATTTCATTATCTTATATCGAAATTATGATTAACTCGAAAAATTGGCGCCCACATCTCATGCATTTATGTCATAGATGTGGTAGCTAAATCAAGTAAAGACCTCTATTTTTATTTTTTTTATTATTTTTTGCACAAGAAAAGAACTCTATTTATGAACCACATTAAGTTACAATATCTAAAGATATACAACATATATATATTTTTGAAATTAAGAGTGTATTCGTCTTTATGAATTACCATAGAAATTCTCTTAAAGACATTTCTCTATCAATCGATCTCTTTTTCCAAAAAATACTTAATCATTCGTCTTCCTTCTCAATACATTCGAAAGAAAGAAGAACGAAGAGGCATTTCTTGATGTTTGTTTTTTCTTCTACTTAAATATTACTTCTTAGGGGATGTTTAATTTTATGTTATTTAATACTCAAATTATTATTTATTTTATTCAATGCTATTACATTAAACAATAATAATTATAAAAATTTAATTAAACCCCATCTCACTCTATTATAATTAGTGTGATATATATATATAGATTTCACTTAATTTAATTTTGAGCATTATTAATTTTTGTATCGTTTTAGAATAATAATAATCTTATAGATCTGTATAATATTTTCTTAATATATTATCAAATCATATAATTAATTTTTCAAAACAATTAATATAACATATTATATTAGATTTAAGAATGTTAGATTTTAGTAGCTCATAGATTATACTACTTTAATTTCTTAAAACAACGACTGTTACATCTATATATTTAGAAGAATTTTTTAATATTAAAATTAGATTAAAAGAAATTAAAATTAACATATAAAAGATAATTATTTATAAGGTAAATTAAACTAGAGAAGATAAGAGAAGGTAAGATAAACTTTGTAAGTGTGAAATTAAATTAAAAAAACAGAAAAATAAGAAAGAGATAAATATTATTTACAAGAAAAAATACAAAAATAAAATCAAAATGCCAAATTTGATCAATTTATAGTAACATTTAATATAGTATAAGAGATATTGGTGAGGAGTTCTTCTATGTGAATAAGGAAGAAGGGGCTGATTTTCATCTTCCTCTTGCTATGCATTTAAAAGAAATATTCCTCTATCAAAAAAAAAAAAAAATCTAGCTGTGATTATCATCTCTATGAAAACAACTAACTACAGTTCCTCATAATAAATTGAGCTCTAACATATATGAAAATTATATATCAGGTTGATTATTATTTGAAAATTTTATACGTACATCTCAAAATATATATAGATCTGATATGTCACTCCATTTCAATTACATAAATGAAATGATTTTGTATTATAACGTATAGAACATAAATTTGCATTTAATATGTAAGAATCTAAATATTGAAAATTATTAAGGAAAAGCGAAGGTGGGAGAGAAGGAATGGTACTACTTCAGCATAAAGGACAGGAAGTATCCCACTGGAGTGAGAACGAATCGTGCAACGAAAGCTGGATATTGGAAGACAACAGGAAAGGACAAGGAGATATATGACAGCACTCATCGCTTTGAGCTCATCGGGATGAAGAAGACGCTCGTGTTCTATAAGGGTAGAGCTCCGAGGGGAGAGAAGACTAATTGGGTCATGCATGAGTACCGCCTACAGCCTAAATCTAATATTCTTAGAGAAAACAAGGTTTGGCTCATAAACTAGATCTCTTATTATATTTAGTTTTTAATAGGCCAAAAATTAAAGTGACTACTAAATTTAAAATAATTAATAAATTAATTTTTATCTGATCATATATATTTTTAATATAAAAATAATTATTTTATTTCATATTTTATACTATAAATAAATGCTCTTGAAAATTGATCTATTTTTTACACACGTATTATGTATTTTAACATACATAATATATAATTAATATTTATACATTATCTATATTATACATATTAAAATACAAAATAAGAGTTCCATCAATATATTTATATATTATATTATGCGTACGTAAGAGCTTTTAGAAATTAATCACATCCATTTATTTATATTGAAATCATAACCTTTATATTAAATTTCATGAACGTGCAAATATGTACTAAAATGTAATTTTTATGTTTAATATGCAATATTAAAAATTTAAATTTTAAATATGTAAAAAAATTAGATCAGTGGCATGAATGTAATTCTCTCACAAAATTGGGATATTTATATAAATTGAATTTAATGCTTCAAATTGTTGTCTTTTGGCAGCATCAGGACGAGTGGGTGGTGTGCCGCGTCTTCCAGAAGAGCTCGGCCGCCGGCGGGAAAAAACAGTTGGCCGCCGGCCAACTCCACCACCGGCTAATCCCCTACGCACTCAACGTGGCCTCCCGGCCGGCTGTCATCCCTTCCCTCCTCGCTACCAGCAGCACCTACTGTCACCCACCGACCTTGAACCGCGGCACCGCTGCCACCACCACGGCCGAGACGGTGGACCTCATCCGCTATCGCAACATGCAGCCCATCCTGCAGACCCAGCTCGACTTCCCCGCCGGCAACTTCTCGCCGCTGCCAGCAGCCACCCTCAACCTCAACCTTGGAGGTCCGCCGCCACCGCCTGTGGTGGTTGGCTGCATTCCTGTGGCCGAACCAGAGCTTGCCGGCGACGGTGGCGGCGGCGCTAACGGCCGCAGCACTAGGTATCTGAATGTGGAACCCTGCATGGATCTGGAGGGGTACTGGAATCGTAATAATTACTCATAACAATGATAAAGGTAAATTACTGACTGGTCTCTATATTTTGATTTTATTAATTAAATGGTCCATCATTTTAAAATATTTTATTTAAATTCCTTATTAATTATTTCTTTTTCTCTCTCTCTAAAGTGAGGAAGAAAACACGGATATACATATATGCATTAATAGACCTGGGCATTGGGCGGGTGGCCCAACGGGCTAGCCAAAGCCCGATAAATTTTAAACGGGTTTGGTCATTCATTTTGGCCCGATATTCGGATTTTTCCCTGCCCTAGCCCGATTTGACTTAGTCAAAGCCCGATTAAGCCTGACCCGCGCCACACCCGACCCACTCATGTTGAAAATGATGATGTTGCCATATATGTTTTTTTTTTATAATGTTTATATTATAATAGATATTATTGAAATTATATTTATTAGGTTCTAATTTTTTTCTTTGATTATTGAAGAAATTGAATGAAAATATAGAGCTTACTAGCTTAGAGTTCTCATTAATTTGTTTAACTATTTTAAATTAATATCCTAGCAAAGATACTATTAGATTTTGTAATTATCAACTTAAATAAAATTATATTAATATGTAATTATGAAAAGCGTAAATAGCAATATTATAGTATGCTAGAATGCCTAAGACTTAAATTATGTTTGGATATAAATTTCAGACACTTTGACTTCGTTTAGTTAGAGATATTTTTTGGCATAACAAAACTTTTAATTACAAAAATCAACTTTATTACATCTAACACTAATATGAATATTAAAATTAATTATATTTTATATATTTTATAATATAAAAATAAAGTTCTTTGATATTAAACTTAAAAAATAAAATATTTTTTCTCTCGTCCAAAAACAAATTTTGAACCAAATAAAGCCTGTGGGTAGCCCGGCCCCCACATTGGGCGGGCTAGGTAATAAAAGTAGGCCCGTAACCCGAGTTAAGCCCGACCTGAGCCCGATTTGACTTAGTCAAAGCCCGATTAAGCTCAGCCCATGTCAAGCCCGGCCCGCCCATTGCCCAGGTCTACATACAAATATATGTTAATAAATAATATTTAATAATTAAAGCCTCAAAGGTGCATTTTAAAAATGAAGCTTATTAAATTAAAGAATACAATACCTAGTTACAATGAGGAAACTGTTATAATATTAGTGCTACTATACATGATCTTTTCGACGTTAGATTAGCGAGCATAAAAGTTAACATACCTAAAATATTTGATTATTATAGAAAGAGGGGGACAAGTAGAAGAGAGAAAGAAAGAGCGATCTAGAGAGGGCGAGAGAAGGGGAACAACCAACCAACATTAGAGAGATAGAGAGGAATGGAGGCCGAGAAATATTTAAGGGAGAAATTAGAATTTAATCGGTTAACCGAAAAGGAATAATAGGACTCAACATAATTAAATAAAGATTTTAAAAAATATGAACCTTCGATTAATAAAATCAAACTATAAATACTCATGTCATTAGTTTGCCATGTTAGTTGTAATAAATGGAATATGATTTTGTAGTCACATGCCCCATATAATTAATTGTAATCCTAGTTCTTGGGCAGTGTTGTTCATTATAAAATAATGAATGACTAAACTTTTATGTCATTAATTAAGTGAAATTGATTATATGAATTTTTATTTTTTATACATACAAAGTCATTTCAAATAATTAATTATCATGCTTTTTTTTGATATTTTTTTTCCCTTTTTATTTAAGTAAAATTTAATAACACAATTCTTTTTCTGCTAATAACATCATTATTTATTTCTAACTGATTACTTTTTTTGATGCATATATATATATATATATTTAAAATTGAGTTTTTATATAATATAATAAGAAAATTTATAGTCAAACTTGTTTCCTTGAGAGGTGTAATTGAGCTATAACAAGCTCGATTTTATATCAAGTATGAAAATTTTTTATTTGTTAAGAGGTTTAATAAAAAAATTTAAAGAAAAAAATATATCTACATTTCGTATTTATTGATTAAGGAATTTATGATAAAGTTCTTAAGAATTTCATAAAAAATTTAAAAAAGAAAATAATTTATAGGTTTTTATGTTAATTTTTTGTAAGCAGGATGACATATCCCAATAATAATCAAATTAAATATAATAATTTCAAAAATTAAAAGGAGAAATAATTCAAAATTCATAAACTAATATAAAAAATCTCTTAGATATCAGGAACCTATAAGTAATTTACTCTACATTGTACTAATACTGTCACTCTGCTTTAGTTTGTAGTAGAGAGCACTTCTTGGCATGGGAAGATCTAAAGGCTAACATCTAGAAAGCCTAGCACTGTAAAAGAAATCTTTCGCACCGAGTTTAATTCAAGTCGAGTATAAAATAAACAACTTAATTCCGAATTGGCAAGTTAATTCAGAGTTACAAACCTTTCATTTGTAACATCGCCTACATTCTAAATCAAAAACAATCTGCAGAAACACTAATCTCTCTACACCGACTATCTCACGATGCAAATCATATTGTATACGTGCAAGTAGACAAGTCGTCTTTCGAGTTGATTTCAACTCGTAAGAAAATTGAATTGAAAATCTTATCGAACTGAAAAAATAGAATCTAACTAAAGGCAACTGAAGAGCCAGATGGTAAGAGCAGGAGGGTCCATTTCACCAGTCAGAATACATTCATCTACTTAAATTCAAATTCCAACAATAAAAATAACAATAACATTTCTGTTCAAGGACATAAATTTCTGCATTGAATTCTTGCCAAATAAAAAAAAAAGAAATTCAATGACTTAAGCTTCAAGAATTCAAGGGAATTTATCTACAGATAGGAGAAGTTATTGATGAAACTGCTTGCATTCATAACACTAAACTATTAAGTATGGGTGACCAGAAAGTAAACACAACATTCAATTAGCAGTGTAATGGTTTCAGTATTAAAACAGGAACAAAGACTGGTTATAAGTTAAAGCTTAGGCAACAGGCAACTATGGTAACTCATAAATAAATAAATTTAACCTATTTGTCATGAATGCAATAATCTTGGAATTCAAAGTTCAAAGGTGAAATTGACTCAAATAACAACATAATCCTTGTTTGGCAAGTAATTTTGGAGTATGAAAGATTGAGACCTGTCACAAAGGAGAAAATTTACAAATTGGAAGAACAAATATCAATGATCCATATAAACTGCTTCAGACTGAAAACACTAGCAGCAAGACATAGAAGCTAAGGCCAAAAATGTAACATGGCATACATGAATACATGATTGGTAAATAATCTGCTGAAATAATTACTTATGACAAACAAATCCTGCCCCCTCAAAAAGTTATTAAGCTTGCATTAAAAAAAAAGGAAAAAATGTCAACACACAATACCAAATACGATGAGCAAATATCGGAATAAATATCATATAAGGTCAGCAACATTTGATGGCAGCTCCTCGACCACCACATTGTAGAATTTCTGGATATCTTGAAGCATCCTCACGTCATCCAAGGTGATAAAATTGATGGCTACACCTTTCCTCCCAAACCTTCCACTTCGACCAATACGATGGAGATAGTTCTCTGGTTGAGTCGGCAAATCATAGTTTATGACCAAGGAGACCTGCTGCACATCGATACCTCGAGCGAGGAGATCGGTTGTTATGAGGACCCGAGACGACCCGGATCGGAATTCACGCATGATGATATCTCTCGTATTCTGATCCATGTCACCGTGAGTTGCTGAAACAGTGTGATCCTTGCTTCTCATCTTGTCAGTGAGCCAATCAACCTTGCGACGTGTGTTCACAAATATAACACTCTGGGTGATGGCTAGAGTTTCATAGAGGTCACAGAGGGTATCAAGTTTCCATTCCTCCTTCTCAACATTAACATAGAATTGCTTGATACCTTCCAGGGTAAGTTCATCCCTCTTCACAAGAATTCTCACAGGTTTGTTCATAAACTTGCGGGTGATCTCAAGGGCCTCAGGTGGCATGGTAGCAGAGAACACACCAACCTGGATTTTCTGAGGAAGGAGCTGAAAGATATCATAGATCTGCAAGGATGATTTAAAAAGAATGCATGTTAAACAAATTAAAGATGACAAGTTTAAAAAATAGCCTCAAAAGCAAGAAAAAACAATCCGTGTTCTTCTGTTTAGTAGTGAATTATTTACCAGCTCAAACAAAGTATTTATGAAAGCCACTTTTTGGAAGATGATTGAAATCAATGACTAAACGAGTTTTGTTTGGTGTTTCAGGTTACATGCAAACATTAGAGACATGTAATACCTGATTCAGACAGTAAAATCTATATTCCACGTATTCAAATGATTTAAGAAATAAAGTTTTATTAAATGTTTGTAAACAAATCAATATATTAGTAGAAGCCGACATAAGAACTACCATGCTGATAACAGCTTTACTCCTGGGCTATATTGCCCTTGAAAACCACCATAAACATTTTGACGACGGGATCAATAACTGTGTCAAGTGCTTGGAATTAGCAGCTAGTAAAACAACAGAAAATGGAGAAAAATTAAGTTACCGAAAAATAGACACAGAACCTGATCTTTAAAACCACGTGAAAGCATCTCATCAGCTTCATCCAAAACAAACATCCTGATGTAGTCAGGTCTGAGGGATTGCCTTCTCAGCATATCAAATACACGCCCAGGTGTGCCCACAACAACGTGAACACCAGCCGACAAGATCCTTTGGTCCTCACGAACACTAGTTCCTCCCACACAAGCATGGACTTTGACACCTAAATAATCGCCAAGTGCCCGCATGACCTTTTCGATCTGCTGAGCAAGTTCCCGAGTTGGTGCGAGAACAAGAGCCTGGCATTCGACCAATCCATAATCAAGTTGCTGCAGAATTCCAGAGCAAAATGTTGCAGTTTTCCCAGTTCCAGATTGTGCTTGCTGAATGACATCAAGCCCCTTACAGAAAGGAACAATTCCTCTTTGCTGAATTGCAGATGGTTTTTCAAAACCTATGAAAAAAAGTAAACAAAACATATTAGCCCATATATGAAGCCATCTGAAACAAAACATATTAGCCCATATATGAAGCCATCTGAACCAATGGCTCCTGAATAGGTTGTAGTCTAAGGCATACCATAAGCATAAATGCCTCTCAGAAGGTTTTCATTGAGGCCCATATCATCAAAATTTTCATAAACTTCATCATATGATGTGAAGAAGTCCTGACCATCTTGTGTAAGTCTAAGTCATCCATGTAAAATTAGGCAAAATCATATTAAAACTACTTCCATGAAATCCAAATGGGGAACCTGAAAATAAATACATATAAGTAGGATATGCATTACAATTCATTCATTTTAACGTCATATTTCTGAGCATCAAACTGAGATCCTTCTGGTGCTAGTCCCGCCATGTCTGCAGAATATATTGATACCTAAAGTTATAGATGAGAAATGCAAACTAAAAAAATGCAGGTTTAAGCATCAAATGCACCATCCCCCAACCCAACTAATAAGAAAAAAAAAAAAAAAATAAAAAAAAAACATACAGAAAATTGAAGTATATAAAAAAAAATCCAGAAGAAAAAACGAAAATGATAATGAAATGAATGCTGCACGACTGCACGGCCCTTGAAATGGGAGGAAAATAAACTGAGATCACCAAGTAGCACTTTTATTACTTTTCTACTTCAAATAATTACATACAAAAGCCAACAGGAAATGATGACGAGCCATATAAAATGTGTTCACATGATTTTCTTAGAATAAAAAGAAAGACCTAGTGGTTCACTACATATTAATTGACAATAGCACAACGACAACAACCACAACCAAGCCTTAATCCCACAAAGTAGGTTTGTCTATATGAATACTTTGTTTTCATTGCACTCTATCAAATATTACCTCAATTAGCTCCAAGTAAGTAAGGTCATTCCTCACTAAATATTTATCGAGCAAGAAAATCACTTAGGCATAGTTAATTAGATGGCCTAATGGCCTTGCAAATGAAGGCAAGCTTGTCAAAGCAAATACGGGGCTCAAATCCACATAGAATCAAACCTAGTCTAGGAGAGCCCAAGCCCAAGCTTTACCAAAACAACTTTGGAAGTCCAACATGGAAATAAAGGAATACTATGCGAGAAAGTGCGAAAGAGTACGCCATTAAATTCCTGAGGTAATTAAGTAAATATCGAACATCACTGTATTGACATTGATGTCAAAACTGAATGAGGAAGAGAGCATTATTTTAAATAGAGCTAAACAAGAAGAAATTCATGTAGCTAACCACTGCTAGTTTAGATGCAATAAAATAGTTAAAAAGAAACAAGATCTCATCATCTTCCTTAGTATAAATTCACACCAATCCCTCAGGTAGCAGTTGATTTCACAATGACAGCATAAAAGAAAATAGTTCAGAACAGTATATCATCGAACATACTCCATATAGATCAGTCAGTTCCTGATATTCTGGAAGCGATGTAGCTGTATGAAAAGCATGTTAAACACACTGATGATACATAATAAAAGAACAAAACGCTACGGCGCTAAAAAGATATAACTTTCTTAGTTCAAGCTACCTCTAATCCATTCACCAGATATTGGAGCAAAATTTAGGATGAGATAGAACGGGAAAAAAAAATAATACATCAAGCACCATAAGCAGCTGCATTATCATGGGCCAGGTTTCCTGCTTTTAGGGACTGGCTTGTGGTAAAAAAAACTTTTTTGAAATTTTTTTGGCTTTTTGAAAATACATGTAAGGTTGGAAATAAAATAATTTACTTACATTAAAAATTATGTAGGAAGTGAAATAAATTTAATTGATGTTTTGAGAATTAAGTAGTATATAATATAAAGTGAATTCTTTTTATATTAGAATTTGTGTAGAATAAGATAAATTTTTTTTTTATTATGTAATATATTTTTAAATTGTATGGCGAATTTGGCAATGGCATTTGGCTTTTTTGCCAAATGCAAACAGGCTCTTAGAATTAATATCATACAACTTTAGAATTCTTTAAGTTGCATACTACCTAAACATGCAAATCAAGCTTCTAATTGGTGATTCCATTTTTCTGTTAGTATTCTACAATCTGGCTTGTAATCCAAAACATGCTAATATATTTAGAAATCTTTGAACCAATCATCAAATAAAAAAACTACCTGTTTGGTTTGAGGGTAAACATAGAGTAACATAAGTTACCCCAAGTTAACTAACCTACTACATTTATCCTACACCAACAAACCCAACTATTTCCTACCCCCAGGCTATCTCTCGCCTCTCTTATTTTTATATTCTTACATTGGGTTAAAGTTATTAAACTGCTAAACAGAATCCCCATAAAAAACTCCCATCGTAGTGGGGTTAAGAAGCTGCTCCATGTTTAGTCGGAACTGATAATAATAAAGCAAAAAAAAAAAAAAGAATCTTTACACCAGTAGTATAATATCCTCGTAATCATTCTTAGGATGTTACTTTCTAACATTCATATAAAATAACCTATTAAAATGGCCGAACAGCTTCCTCTGGACGCTTTTGCGCCCAACTTAAAAATCTTCCACGATGGAAACTTCAGTCAAGAAATCGAGTATTAAGATAATAACGTAATAGGAAGACCTTCATCTAAGATGCAAAAAGACAAAAGATTGGCCCAAAATCGAAAACTGCAAAACGATGTTAAAAAGGAAAGGAGAAATAAATCTTACACTGAAAGGAGCTCAGGGATCTATCCCGGCTCTTCAAATTCCGAGCAAATCACAAGCATCGTAAACCCCAGATAAGAGCCCTATCTACTAAATCAAGTGCAAGAGATGGGGAAGATCAAAAAACCTTCGAATCAGATCGAAGAGGAGCCGATCGCTTGAGGTAGTTGAATCGCTGGGCTGCTGAATCCGAGATCACGCCTCGGATTCAACGGCAGCTTGCGTCCCCGTAGCCTACCGCGTCTTCGGAGAGAGGAGAGAGAGAGAGATAGAGCGCGAGCCTTAAAAGCGAACGTGGTTTTAGAAGGGTGGGATGGTCTAGGGTAAGCTTGAAACTCGGCCAAATCACCGGTCCAAGCCGGTTTGGAAACTCAGACCAAACGGCCCGGTCGACCACCGGTTCACATAAGACGTTCTCAGCCGTTGGATCAACCTGACTGATAGAATAATCGTCTTTTCAATTTCTATTTGTTTTTATTCTACATTTATTTTTATATAACAATAATTTTACATGTTATATCATATAATTAAATAATGTTACGTAATACGTTTTGTTTGTTAATTTCCTAATGTTATTTATTTATTTATTTTTATTAATATGGTCTACCTTAGGGGTTTGTCAATTTAACAGAATTACGGCTCAAATTAGTATGAAATGAAATAAATTATAATTAAGAGACTATTAAAATATACAAAGTCAACAATCAACATGGTGTGAAAATAACAAAAAAAATAAATATATATATATATATATTTATTTTATATAAAAAATAGCAATTTTTGTTAGGGAATAAAGCCAAGTACATCCGAACTACATTTTTGCCGACAAATCTAAAAACTTAAAAGGCCGTTTAGATTTCGTAACTCGATTATATTGAGAAGTGCATGTCATTGATAATATAATATTTTATAATAAATTTTTTACAATGTAATGTGAAAACATAAATTCAAAGCAAAGATCAAAATAAAATGAGAAAACCTTATACAAATAGCGTAGAAATGACAAACTAGAAAAATACTAAGAATTACGTAAAAATCTAAGGAAAAGCTACGAAAATAAGAAAAATTTTACTATCTTTAAAGTATTTCCAAAAGAAAATTATAAGAGATCATGCTTTAATACTCTCAAAGAATAAAAGATGAAAATTAATGTGAACATGAAAATATTTATAGAGAAATCTATATAACAAATGAAGTAACAAAAATAGCTGAGTTATTATGGTTCATTAAACGACAAAATCGAATGCTTCGACCCATCAAAAGTTTTATTTAATGTTCGATCATCAGTCTAATAGTCTTTTATTTGGTTTGTTCATTTGCCACATGGATGGTTCGTTATTTAGCAATTTCATTAGATTGTCAAATCCTCTACTAGATTTTGATCATTCTATATATCGTTGATTTCTCCAATACATTTGATCATCCACCTTATAAATTATCGTTCGTCTAAGCTTCACACATTCATCGCTTCATAGATGACGTGACTTAAAATTTTATAAAACTTATACATATAATTTTATTTATGTCGTTTTCAAATGCCTTGTTGGTAGGGCTCTTGACTGAAACAATGGTAAAATTAAATTTTTAGAAAAATCAAATCTATAAAATATTAGGACCTCAAATTATAATATAAAAAATCGAGTTATAAGATTCAACAAGACCAACAGGGGTATGATGGTAGACTGTAAGAAGTGGGGAGTACTATAAGAGGATAATTGACGAAAAATTGTGTAATCGAGTGCTGAATGACGATAAAAGCATATGGTAAGGAGCGAAAGCTCTCGAATGCTAGGCTTACCCAAAAGAGACCCATTTTTGTTGACTATGCATTGTATAGAATAGACAAATAATTTTTTCATTAGTTGATCATAAGTCAAGCTCTGCCCTAATCTTGTGACACGTGGATAATTATTGTACACTTGGGTGATTAACGCATAGAAAAAAATCTGCGGGTACATTTTTGGTCTGCCTCAGAATTACCACAACTATTCCCCAATTTCCATCGGCCTTCCCGCCCCCTTCTCTCTCTCTCTCTCGCGCGCGCGAGCGCGCTCAGTCAGTCGGAAGGAGCTCTCTTTCCTTCCTCAGTCCTCATCAGGTATATTTGCTTTTCTGATTCTCCCCGTTTATCGTTTTCAACTTTTGACCTCAATTTCGCTCTGTACCTGGTTCATGTCCCCATACATATTCCATTTGCTTTTTGTTAGTCTTTTATTCCCGTAGCATGTCCTTTTACAGATTAGAGGTTCCATTTTAATAAGGATTCTATTCGATTGTTTGAAGCAAAGGTAATTTGATTCCTGGTGGTAGTTATTTGTTTGATTTTCAGAGCTGAACGATAGGTTTTTGGCTCTTTTTGATTTGATCATGTACTTGATGGATATGCTCGTGCCAATTGAAATTTTTTTTTTCCCTTTTCTTGCTTGTTCGAACAGAGCTTGGTTTTTTTAATTTGGGTTGCTGTTTTTCTTCTCTCTTCTGAGTGATTTACTTCAAAGTGTTAAGAGAAATGATAAAGAGTGGATTTGTTTGTTCTGACCTGAAGTTACAATTCAGGGCTGAGGTTTTATGAATCCATATGTTCTCTTGATGTTCATCTGGGGGTTATGCTGGCTTCTGCATAAAACTTAAGTTGTAGGTCCTAGCAATTCTCGATGTGTTGCAAAGTTCTTGGAGAAGTTTTTTTGTTTTTGTTGTGAAATAGTATTAATTGGATTGCTAGATTTTTTTTTATATAAATTTTTTTATTAAAACCCATGATCTCTATTATAATCTTATGGATCACTGAACAAATAAATTTCAAAAGGTACCTGGATTTGATGATGAATAAGTTTGAAATTAGAGTCCATGTAACGGTTTTCTCCTTATTCCCACCTCTGCATTCATCAAATTGTAGTGTAATTTTGTGTCAATTATGAGACAGAGAGAGTTCATCGTCAAGTACGCAAAATTTGTAAATGAATGGACCAGATTTGTTGAACGTCATAAACATAAAAGGAGTTTGGGTTGTAATCACTCATAATTATTAAAATAACAATGATCGAATTATTTCGAATGATTTCTAACACATTCAACACTGATGAGATCGGGTCAAAGAAAGACTTAGCTTGCTTCATTCTAAAGATCATGACAACCTTTCTACTGTGCAGGATGTTAACATTAACCCTGGTTAGACTTCTTACTAGTAGAAGCCCCATGCACTTCATATATTTCTAAGATTGAAAGCATCGCAGTTCTTCATTTGCTGTTGCCCGCATAAGTGTTTTCAAAACAATATAAAACGTGAAAATGGCTCTCATATATTATAGTGTATTCCTCTGATCACAACCAAGGTTCTAAAGTAGTAGTTCGTGTTGTCATGAGGGCTATTGTAATACTTTGGTGAATGATCAACAAAGATATTGTTACCCACTCCATAAATTCTCAAATTTAAAAAGATGCACCATCATGGTAGAATAAGTTGTGCATAATAAAGATGATGTATGATTTAGTTGAGATTTTTTTTTGATAGAAGATTTAGTTGAGATTTTTACCTGACTGGGTTCCAGTTTTTCATCTGCATTTTTGGTCTGTTTATTTTGTGAAACATGAAAGGTAGGCTTTTGGTTTTTTGGAGGCATTATTTACTTATTTTGTTGGAGGTTTTGTATTAATTGGCATTTGTGGCACTATGAGTTACTTCTTCATTGCCCTTTCACTGGTTGTGTTTCTTCTAGATATGCAATCCAAAGGAAGAAGTTCACTAATGGCCATCCAAAGGACAAATAAACACCCCTTGGTTGTTTTCTTTCATAGTTCTTTCCTCATTTTTGCTGGAAAACTAGTGAAGTTTGCAATTGTTTATGAACAGTACAAAGTCGATCATGCCTCTTGTGAGAAGGATGGAGTCCCAAACTGTGGTCAGACCTTTTTTCGTTTCGAAGGCTAAAAAAACGTAGGTTCAATGAGGATGAAAATGCCATCTAAAAGACATAGGAAAAAAGTTGATATGTCGAATCAAATAGGTAATTTTTGGAATCAAGATATACAGTATGAGATACAGAACGAGTCATGAAGTGCATGACAAATATTGTTCATGAAATAATCTTGTAAATGGGCCAGTGAAGTTGTTACATACAAATTTGTTGACTTTAATCTGACAGGTCATTTCCTTAATGTTATAATGCAAGTTAGTGATCTTTATTTCAGGAGAAATGGAGGTCGGAAAGCTTCCGGATCATGTCCTTATTGAAATATTTGTCCGAGTGCCTATTTGCGATTGGGTTCATATTGCATGTGCTAGTAAGCAATGGGCTGCCTTTTTTCGTGGAGAATGCTTATGGAAAATGGCCATAGCCCGTACTTGGCCTTTCGCTATCCTCAGGAAACGCTGGCCTGGACCTATTTTTAGAGGTTTAGCAAGGAGGTGAGAGTTCTAAGCTCCTCTAGAAAATTCATCTCTTAATATGGATGCTTGAGTATGTTATATATTAGACGTATAATATATGGTGTGTTATGTAAACCCCAAACCAGTGTAAACTCGTAAACAGAAATTTTTACGTAGATATCGGCATGAATTTTTCTCTTATATGCATATCTCAATATAATATCATCTTGTTTGAATTTTTTATTCATATTCCACAAAAAATAGAGTATTATAGAGTAATACCTAACCTAGATGTCAAGCCTTAAATCCTAAATCTTGAACTCTAAATTGAGAACCCTAGTCTCAATCATTTTTAATGCATTCCGTTTTGATTATTACTATAAATATTTCTTAATGTAAAAGGATGAAATTCTACTCTCTCATCCATGGTTGTGGAATAGACTTCTATTTTCTTCTTGGATAGCAAATAAATTATCTGGTATCCATGTATTCGCTTTTACATGGAAGAAGGCAGTTTAGATTTTGAATTTCATTGTTAGGTATCCAAAATTTCTTTTTTAACTTAATGTTGTTCAACATTTTAAAGTACTCATTTTTAAACTAATTTTAGAAGTCCATTTGGAGTTGATAACTTCTGAAAGAGATTCATTGGCTTGAGAGATGTGGCCAGAAAGAGCTGTAATGGGAATTCAATTTCTCAAACCAGTGATGGAAATTTCATTATCAAAAGATTGCTGCTTGAATTTCAGCTCCAATTTCCTCCACTCAAACAGAATCCTGAATTTCATATCAAGTTTTCTTGTTCCAGTGGAAATATTCAACGGTCAAACCTGGTTGTTTTCTTTGTTGTATTAGCTTTTGAACGTTAGCTTTCTGAACTCTTCTCAAGTATATACTTCCCTCTCGTGCTGCTTATTTTATATGTGTATTGTTGACTTAATAGTTTTAGCATTATCTTGTCACTTGATGTAGCATTCTTTTTGTGGTTTTTAGGAAATTAAATAGTAAAGGGTAAATAGCATTCCCTTTTGTTTGCTCTTATGTGCATATGGGTCTCTTTAGTTTTCGAATTAAGTGGATTGATCCACCAGTTTGAGTAAAAGGAGAAATAGGTCCTTTTTTGTAACAAATATTATATTTATAATAAAAAAACCTATGAAAATAGTTACCTTTATAGCAGGATTAGATGAGAAGCGCAATAGAACAATGGTCACTACCAAAAAAGCTATAAAATAGTTACTATTTTTTGCTATAGATGTATTAGTTCTTATCAAAAAAGGACCAATCTGTACTTTTACTCAAACTAATAGACTAATCTACTTAATTCGAAACAAGAGAACTTCTATGCATGCAAAGGAAAACAAGAGAGAACTAAATGCTATTTACCCAATATTAACTTATTATTATTATTATTTTTTAATTGGTTGAAACTCTTGATCCAAAGAAGTATTGTTACTTACATTTACTTTTCTTCTGTAGGAGGTTCATGGCATTATATGTTAGTGAAAACATTATATCGTTAGATGGTGAAGTTGATGAACTTGTAGGCCATGCTTTTTTGTTTCTAAAAGAACAGCTTGAGCTCTCAACTATGCTGCCTCCATCTAGTATACTTCATGGAACTATGATTGGTAAGCATTTTTTTTGTGCCAAACATTTTAGGATAAGAT
The DNA here is from genome assembly GCA_002786265.1 of Apostasia shenzhenica. Classification (NCBI taxonomy): domain Eukaryota; kingdom Viridiplantae; phylum Streptophyta; class Magnoliopsida; order Asparagales; family Orchidaceae; genus Apostasia; species Apostasia shenzhenica. The sequence continues at coordinate 433,096 of KZ451889.1, forward strand.
ATGGTGTATGTTTTTGAAGGTACTAAACTTGTTTTTGACTCTTTTGATTTTGAACTTAGTGCAATTATATGTTTATTCAATTGATTTTGGTAAACGGTTTTAGGTAGTCCTAACACAAAGTCCATACTTAGAACAGCCCAAGGGAAATATACTAGGGCAAGATATGTAATAAGGCCAGTGTTTTGTTTCTTAGCTTTGGCGACCTAACAAATGTGTTGGGACACTATACGAGCAACATCTCTATGTAAACCGGGCTAGCAAAACCTATCCAAAACTAAGGCAAAAGTTTTATCCCTCCCAAAATTATCTACAAGACCACAGACATGCAACTCCCAAACTAGATATTCTTTAAAAAGTGTACCTGAGATGCACAATAGGTCTCATTATGTAATTTCGGTGCTTTTTTAACTGCTTGTTTATTTCATTTTTTACTTTTTTGGACTTTCTTGGTTAGTATATTATTGAATTAGATTTTGTTTTTAAAGTTACAATTTCTTAATGTGTTTATATCTAAGTACAAAAATACTTCAGGATTTTTCTTAGTCAATAATAGCACAAAACTCTGAGGGAAGAAGCATTCCCTTCTCCCAAACAAAATCACCTAAGGTGGGTATATGTGCATTATAATCAGCTGCACTATTCATTATTTGTGGTAAAAAACTGATTTTATAAGCATGAATTAAAGCAAAGAGTTAGATATGTTTTGCATCATTCTCGGGTAGGCTGGGGACTTGCTCTTGGTTTAGCCTTTGTGCACCAACCATTTGAAGCACTGCCATGGACTTTGAGCTGCAAATTTTGTACCTCCAATGCTCTCTCTGCTACAGCCTTAACACCTTCAAAAGCAACCCATTTATCTGTTATGATGACTGCACTAGTGAGTGCTGACTTTTCCCTCCTCCGCTGCAGATTCATCTCGAGGAGTAAATCTTGAGGACAACTGATACATTTTCAGTAATGCAAGAAAAAATGCTGATTCTATATGTGTTTTCCCTCATTCTGAAGGCACCTTTTCATCCAAATAATTAGCTGCAGAGATTTCTAACTTTCCAAGCCCAAAAAATATGGCTTTGAGATTGACGATTATAGTTGCTCCTCTTGACCTGGTTTTATGTTCTGGCCATGCAGATCAGTTCCTTGCCTGTGGAAAGTCAAGAGAGAAGGCTCATGAGCTTGCTTCAGTGATCTGGTTGGCAGTAATTAACAGTTTGGAAGAGAATGAGCACACTTTTACACTGCTTAAACGCCTTGCAGAAGAAGGAGATGTAAGCCTTGTGTTCTAACCAGGCCCTTTTATTATGGTTTCATAAGAAAAAGAATCAATGGCGTTAAAGTTTTTCATGAGTGAAATATATCAAAGTTTTAGAAGATTCCATCAGACTTAGATAATCAAGCTTAAGGAAGATTTTACAAATTTTTTGTTAAATTGTTTTGCAGAGCTTTTATATTTGCTATAATTAATCAATTATGATTTTGAACTTTAATCAATTAGATTATTCAGTGGATTAAATTATAACCCAATGGATAACCAATTGACTAAAGCTTAAAACCATAATTGACAATGGGGCTGTAAAGTTTTTTCTTTTACAGAAAGTTAATCAATTTCTGCTATTACTTAGAAGTATTTTTCAATTTAAAATCTTGTGCACAACATTAAGAGTTTGTTTGTTTATAAGGTTAAGTTTAAGAAGGTTAAAATTAAACGTGAATAGAAATATTTTTTTTTTAAAATTATGAATGATGTGAAATAAAGTTAGTTATTATGTTGGGACATGTGAGGAATGTGATATAAAATTAGTTATTATTTTTGTAATATGTGTAGGATGTGAAATAAATTTAATTTTTAATATTAAATTTTATGTGTGATGTGATATGACTGGTTAAAATTAAACCAGATTAAGTTTAAACTTCTAGACAAACGGGGCCTAAGTCTCTAGGAATAACTTATAATTACATTTCATTGCAAATCATCGAAATATTAAGATCAAAGGTTGAAGTACTATGTTTGCCACAACCTTTGAAATAAAAGGGTGTCACAATAAAGATAAAACATGGTGATGTTGAGAAAGCCAAAATTACTTCTCTTCTATATTAATGGTGTAAGTCTCTCAATATATCAAGTTTCCTTGGAACCCCCAATTTTTAGAGCCTCGCATTACATAATTGGCTATATGCAATGTGTACTTGTTTAGTTAAAGTGGTTTTTTTAGGCTAGTGAGCAAATATATTAGTAAATGTGTTATATGTGCAAGATGTGAATTAAAGTTATTTTAATATGAAATTTATGTAGGACACGAAATAAATATTAAAAAAGAAATTTGAGCTCATTTTAAACTAGAACAAGGCAAAGAATCCAATCTTGAACATTATTGAGATCTTTCAAACGAGGAATTTCTCTACCGAACTATATTCTTCTGCTGCTCTTCATCCAGAATGAATGAATCTGTTTGTGCAGTCCTTCCTCCCGTATCCATACTCCAGGTCTTACAAAGTTCTATGGCGAGTTTTCGAGAAGCTGTTCACAGACTTCCGCGATTGCTTTACGCATGTCGACTTCTATGAGGTGCTGGCCTGTGCCAAAACAAGGTTCCAGCCGATACCCTCAACCTGGTTGGGCTACTGAAACTCTAACTGTAGATATTGAGCTTGTAATGTTGTGCTATCAGTTCACCACAGTCTATGCCATGTTGAACATGAAGGGTTCATACCACCATTAAAGCATCAGAAAGCATGTATATGAATGATGACAATAGCAAATCTGTATTCATAGATGCAGTTACAAATTTACAAGCGCAATATATAGCTTCCTCATTATCATGATGATAGACTCTTCAATTATTAATTATCATCAAAGTTTTGTTTTGCACTGTATGTAGTATTATTCCTGGTTGCAACTTTTTCTTGGGATAATCACATATTAAACACTTTTATGTTCGATTATCAAATATTTATATCAGCATACTCTGAATTTCTTGCATGTAATTAGGCCCTTTTGTAATTTTAGTAATTTAGGTGAGATAGAGAACACGGTTTTCATATTGGTCTGATCTAAATGTAGAAGTATTGTCTGCTTTGACTTTAGAGAATTACATAACTTAATATTTTCTAGGAGGTCGTTTATTCCAGTATTATTTCTCTTTAAATTCGCTTAACTACAGAGTTTTTCATCATTAGCCTTACAGTTTTGCTCTAAAAGATGATTATACCATATTATGTTATTTACTTAGACAACTCAAAAATTTACCTCTTTTCTGATGCCGATCGATTTATTCCTGTGCTACTCTTATCTGTATTTTGCTTCAGTGATCCTCTTTTTTTTTGGGATATCCCCTGCAATACTTTCAGCTCCCCTCGGCCACCGGACATCACCCGTAAAAATAATTACGATATTGGATCGAGGATGTAGTCCTATTAATGATTTTTGAACAATCTCCTGTCTATACTTGTCGTCGTATATCTGACGATGTGGCCCGACTCTATGATGAATCTTGTTAAGTTTGTATCTGCGCTGCATGTATTTGCTCTATACTTGGATTGATTGTTCTTAACAAAGAACAAGTTTGCACTGTTCTGCTTCAGAAAAATCTGTTAAACAAAGGAATCATTGTTAAACATGGCGACAAGAACTCTAATCTCTACTGCTGTCATTGAAGAGAGGCTTGAATCCAACATCAAAGCCCCGTTTGTTTGGCCGTTGAAAATTAACCTAGTTTAATTTTAACCAGGCATATCACATCACATATAAAATTTAATATTAAAAGTTAACTTTATTCACATCCTACACACATTACTAAAATAATAACTAACTTATATCACATCCCTCACATATCCCAACATAATAATTAACTTTATTTTACATTATTCATAACTTTCAATAAAAAAATATTTTCATCCAAGTTTAATTTTAATCTTATTAAATTTAACCTTACAAACAAATGTGGAGCATTGAACAACAGACATCTTTTTGATGAGATCAAGATCATTGATTTTGTGAGAGAAGAGTCCATCTAACCCTTTAAATTTTTTTCTTCTTTTTGAACAGACCCATTTGATTTCAGCACACATAGCAATTTTACCCCTTAAGATCTCTTTTAATTCACTAGAACAGTATACATTTTTTTACAATGCCTTCATTGAGGCGGTGAAACAGTTAAACTGCTGTTAAAAGAGAAACTTTAGACGACAGTTGATTGGCGGCAGTTGATCCAGTCAAATGTCGTCTAACGTTCAGCCTCGCTTTAGACTTATTTTACACAGCGATTGAATTTATTCAACTGCCTTCTAAAGTAAGCTATTACAACGGTTTACAATCGCTGTAAAAAGCCTATCGATTACTACGACGTTTGAATATGCGGCGATTGCTTCAGATATTTTAAAGCGATTTTTAACCGCTGTAAAAGAGTTATTCTGTACTAGTAGTGGAAATAAGTTTTAATGATATTTTAATTTTTTTGAGATAAAAAAAAAGAAAATTATTTTAATATTATGATATGAAAAAAAATTATTTTGTTATTGAGAATTATATTGGATTAAAATAAAATTGATTTTTTTATTAAAATAATATAGAATATGAAATAAAATTTATTTTTAAATATTTAGATTTATATATGATGTGAAATAAATATAAAATATTGATGTAATTATTTTTGGAGGAGTTTGGTGGTTTTTCAAACTTCAACTAAACGAGGCCTAAAACTCTCTCTTGCATGTGCTTCGCAAGCATTAGGGAGGAAACTCGGAAACTCGGAAACTCTAGCCGGCCAAAGAGGGTGGTTGGCAAAAGTGCGAGGGATGAGGTATTTTAAGAAGGCGTTTCGTTTATTTTTTTAGATAATAATGTAACATTGAGATAGCATTGAACCAAACAATCTTTTCATGTTTCTTCTCGAGAAAACAACAATTAATTTAGGATGAGTTTTGTTCTAAAGGGCCATAAAAAAATAAATTAAAAAACCCATTGGAGCTATTTGAAATCAAAAACATCCTATGCATGAAAAATATTTGAAAAAAAATCCTCTAATTAAGTTAATTTGAGGAATCTGAGAATAATTTTCCCTACAATATAGTGGTTGACTTTGTGTATACATCATTTCATTAATTAATTGTTTTATTATTATTATTATTTGGTAGAATTTCATTTTTTTTTTGACCAATCCAATTGTATAAAATTTGATGTACAAGTTCTATTATATAGTAATTTTCATCAATCTAATTATGATAATTATTTATTATTTATACATACTTAATTATTATTATTATTATTATTTTAATCTAAGATATATAAATTTACGTCCCCTTGATACAGTCATACAACGAGAAGAAATTGATGGGTTTATTATGCTAATCCAAATACTACATGATGATGTTCATCCATCATCCAACATCCATCATCCATCATCCATCATCCATCATCCATCATCCATCATCCATCATCCATCATCCATCATCCATCATCCATCATCCATGCATGCATAAACACAACGACTTGCACGGAGCCGGCAGACGGCAGACGGCAGACGGCAGACGGCATGCATCATGGATGCGCATGCATGGCGTTCGTCTTCGGCGTCCCCATAGTTTCTGTAATATTCGTGCGCAGAGTCCCCATAGTTTCTGTAATATTCGTGCTGCAGATTAAGCAGCACGTCTCGCAGCAGGTGCATTGATGGCAGCAATCGCCGAGCTGCAGCAACTTCCGGTGGTTCGTTGGCAATAGTGGATGCGCCGCCTGGCACTTCTCGCCGACGACCACCAGACAGATCAGGAGGATCAGGAACGCGGCTGCCGGCGAGGAGGAGGAAGAAGGAGAAGAAGCCATGTTTTGATGATGATCTTTCAATTAATTCTATGGGTGGTCAGCATTATAAGTTAGCATTCTTTATATATAGATGAGTGGAAATGTAGAGTTCGTCTCTGAGAATAATTATTCCAAAAAGAAGACTACAAAGAATTAGCTGGCCAGCCGATTTTTTTTTTTTTTTTTTGTAATTTATTTTTTGATCAAAGGCATCTGAATTTTTAATTCAACTGTGGAGGGGAGGCCTTGGAAAAATTTCTAGGCTTTGGGTTTGACACCAAATATCAATATAATAAATTGTATATATATATATATATATATATATATATAATTGAGATTTTTGATCAAAATTGTAAAGATGGTTGAGTTTTCGATCAGTCTTGATGGAAATCAATCAAAATGAAACAATTGAACTGATAATTTTACCCAAAACTTAATACCATGATATGCATGATAGAATAATGATATAATAACAACTATTAATCTTTCATCCTATTAGGTGCAAGGAGTAGGCTATGTTTAATTTTTTATTTTTAATTAATACACTTTATTATGCTCTGATTTGATCTCCATTCGTTTCACACTCCGCATTTTCTCATTCTCCTACACGCTTCCCTTATGTGGCATCAATATTAATGCTCATCGAGGTTTTCAGATGAAATAATTATTGAATTCGGCTAGCTAATTGGTGGAAACTTATACGTCAACACTTACTAATAGTTAAGATGGATGATTTCTGATTAATAGTTAAAGAGTTATCACAGTTATAGTCAGGTGACTAGTTGCTAGTTTTGTAGATTAAATTTCGGTCAACTAAAAGATCAAATGTGTAACGCCTCAAATTCGATGAGTGATTAACCTTAAAATGATTGTTTTTATTTTAATGCCATGATTTTCACGTTAAAATATTTTGAAAAAATGTTAAGGTTTGTTTGACAGACTTATTTTCTTGGGATAATACATGCAGATCTAGGATTCTAGAATGAATGTAAGAGAAAAATATTGGACCAAAAAAGCAATTTCCCAAAACAAAATTTAATTTATCAGTTTGGCAAATATTAATAGCAAATTGTTGTTAAAATGCTATTAATTAAAAGATGAATTATTTGAAAATACTTTAAAAAATTCATAATTTTGATCAAATTAAATATATAAATAAAATTATTATTATTATTATTATATATATTTTATTAATAAATAATAAAATTTAAAAAATATAATTTAATATTTTATTATGTATATTATTTTTATATGATAAATATTATTATATATAATAATTATATTTATACTTTATAAATTTTAAAAATATATATTTAATGAAGTAATTTTATATAATAATTTAAATTATAAATTAATTTTATATTATTAATAATAGTTTAAAATTTATACTTATTATTTTAAAAGATATTAAAATAATATATAATTATTTAATCTAATTTATATATTATATATTTATTATATAATGAATAAACATAATTATTAAAATTTAATTATTTTGAGGGTATTTTCATCCTTGATTAGTTATGATATGCAAAAATACTTTTTTAAATAAATATTTTTTTAGCTTTCTCTTACAGCAGTTTTTTTTTTTCTAAAACTTTTCTATTGAACATATTTTCTAGAAAAGATCATAAATTTTTTTAAAATTATTATTATTATTTTTTTGCGAAATGCAAATAGCTAGCATGCTCAAGACAACAAAAAATTTGAAGTGCCAACTGCACGATAGACTATAAATTCGGAAGTCTTGCTTAAAACTTGAAAATTTTGAATCCAAATAAGATATTATTTAAATTAATTATTTTTGAGAATTTACATAATTTTTGGGAATAATAAAAAATTATGTATTTTACCATTAAAAATAAAATATTATGTATATTATTATAAAATTATAGATCTTATATGATGTTTATGAATTTGCATTATATTCTAATTCCTGAAAAATTATAACCTTTAATCCAAAGTATTAAAACTTAGGTTCTAAATTACTTTAACAAATAAAAACTGAATCATAAATCTTAAAGCCTTAACACTATCTTCAAATACATTTGTTTCGTAAATTAGTTATACATAAAATTTACATAGACTCATAATATATGGAATTATGAATCATATATATTAGGATAAGTTTTATGAAAATATATTAGTTTTTTTTTCAGAAAATATAATATACATTATATTTTTATAAAATTTTGATAGGATATATATAATATTAATTTATTTTGACAGTGAAATTCATAAATATTTATAGTTAAGATATCTTTCATATAAATTTTTTATTATTTTTTCATAATTTCTACATCAAAGGATTTGGACTTTCATCTTGATGTATTGGATAAGGACAAGCCTTTTTTTTTTTAAAATTTTTTTGGGATAAGAAGAAGGTTAAGATATCAAGTATTTGGAAGGCCATAGATGAAGTGAGTCTTACTTGGAGGTCTAAATTAAATTAATTTGAAATTTTCTTTTCCAAATGAGATAAAATTTAAATTAATAATTTTTCAACCCAAGTAGTTTTGGCTTTTTATCTTGATGATAAATTGATATTAGATAAGAAACTAAATAAATAAATATGTCAATTAAAGTTATCCTTTAACTACTATATTCATATGCCTCTTTCAGTCGATGACAGTATAGAAGGAAAAGTTTCCTTGACATTTTTTTTCATCTGATTTTCTTTTTACTCCACATTATTTAGTTATGACTTATGAAAAAATTTACTGTGTTTAAATCAATAGTTTCATATTCATGAATCTCTGAATTTATACTTTCTAATTTGAGTACTGATATTACGGTCGAGTAGATAGCATATTGGAGCAACTCTTCTCTACTTTTTTTTTTGTTAGAAAAGAGGGCGGTTATTTTTTTGAGGTTGAAGGACTTGCTACTAATTGTTTTTCTCTAGAGAGTGAAAACCCAAACAGGGTAGACTAATACATTATATATATACACGATATCGTCTCGCAGCTCTTAATAATACTCTTTCATGATATTGTCCTTCAATGCGGAGCTTGATGATTTCATTATACGTACATTACTCCTTTGATATGGATGCATGCATGATTTTCATCTTCTAGCTCAAGTTCCTTTTGCCCTACATCACTTACTCCAATGGTATCTCCTTAGTTGGAATAATGATACAAAAAAACTAGAAAGAAAACTAAAAGGGTGAAAAGAAAAAATGTGAAGTGTGACAATATTTCAGTGTAGAGAATATAAATGATAGGAAGAGTAAGGTTTTATTTAACATGGTGGCAATATGAACATTACTTTAAAACTTATAAATATCGACAATTTGTGTCTATGTCTAATGCAATTAAACACATCAAAGATTTATTATCAAAAAAAAAAAAAAAAAAACACTTCAAAGATTGATACAATAGAAGGAGAATAAAAAGCTTTTCAATCTAGAGAAGATTAATGTGCTGCTGCTAATGATGATGTTGATGATGCAGCCACTTTCTCAAATTATTTCAATATTAAAAATTATTTTGAATATAAAATAAAAATTAATTTATTAAAAATTATGTTGAATATAAAATAAAATAATTGTTTTTTTAAATTTATATAAAATAATTTTTAATTTTTTTAAATTAAATTAAAATTTTTTGTGACGACTATTTTAGCCGACTCTTTTTTCCTCCGATCAAACAGGACCATAATCAAAAAGCAAGAAAATTCCAACTTTCAGATTGAAACATGTAATAATAGGGATAATTACATACATGCCACACAATTTAATTTTATTTATATCTTATCCATTCATTCTTAGTTAATTATGCTATGCACACTCAAAACATTACAAAATCTTACATACATATATTTGAGTTAAAACTTAATCAAAATCTATTTGAAAAAAAAATCTGTTAGTAAATTATTAAAATTATATTTTTACTCTTAATAGTACATATTTTTTCTCTTCCTCAATACCACACTAAAGCGTTGATTTGTTCTAAAATCAATTCACGTCGCAGATATTTCATTCCTTTGCCGCCACCTAAAACATTAAGATTTTAAGATTTTCACTCAAAATATATTTAAAAATCCTTGAAATAATATGATGAACGGCCCAAATGTTTTATAATCTAACTATAATTAGGTTATTGAAAAATTATGATTACTCATTATAATAAAAATAAATTAAAATGTGTGTAGTAAAATTTTATAATGTTTTGAGTGTGCATAACATAATTAACTAAGAATGAATAGGTAAGGCATAAATAAAATTAAATTGTGTGACATGTAGGTAATTATCCTTAAAAATAATAACAGATATTTTACTCAAAATCTAAATTAAGGGTACTTCAAACAGTTTTTCCAATTTCAATACTCCATCGTGGATATGTGTTATTAAAGCTATTCATTTTGCTTGAGATTGAAAATCATCGATTAAAAGTTGAATGGGACAACGAATTGAATCTAAATTAATGACTTAATCAAAATGAGTTGACTAATGATCCTCTTCTATGGATTAGGGTTCTCATCAAGCTAATCTTGAGCCAGTATAAAATTCAATTATCAAACTGAAATAAAATTCAATAACTCAAACTAAAATAAATTATAAAAAAATATTCACACTCACACAGACACACACATATATAATTTGCTTAACTATGTTATTTTCAAACAAAAACCTAGTGAATACATTAAAATTTTCTACCATGTCAAAAATATTAACTTTGAATCAAATTTCTTTTTTGTTTTTCATCTTTAGTCGTCAGAACAAAAATAATTGGTCAGAACATATCTAAAGTTTCGACTAAAAGATTAGAAATTAATTGAAAATTAAATCGAAAATTACTTGCATTGAGTTTGAATCAATAATCAATAAGCCAAACCTAGCTCAGATTGATATCAAATTGAACTATCTTCATTCAAATCTTGTATCGAATCGAAAAATTTTGATTCAATAATGAGCAGTAGACAGATCGTTAACAAAACAAGATGTCACTCCCTTCCCAAACGAAGAAATTATTTCTTCCAATTCATATATTCACATTTCTGCAATCAACACTTATTCAAAAATATCTATTTGTTTCTACAGATAATCATCATAAATTCTTTCTGCAAATGTTTGCACCTCCCAAGATCAAAAATACAAAAGAAGCGTAAAATTTACACTAAACCGCAAGATTGGATCGTGTAATAATATCACTAGTTCTAATAAGTTCAAAGAGAATTAACAGTCAGAACTTCAAAAGAACATAACTCAAAAAAAAAAAAAAAAAAATGAACAGCACAACAGAAAATGCTGAAGAAATTTATAGGCGCTTGGACTAGTTACTGTTCTTTCTACAGTTACTAGTAGACATATAACATTAATAAAAGTATTGACTAACAGTTTTCAAGGTTCAATGATTTTTAAGCAAAAGGTAAACTAAAACATGTACTTACACAAGTTTCACCATGACTTCGACCACATAGCATTCAGCATGAAAGCCTCTGAAGCAGCTGCAACAATGGAAATCAACAGATTACTAAAGGTTTCTTCTTCCCATCAATCAAGTAAAATAAAGACAGTTCGACAGCTGATTAAATGATAAAAACTTCCTTTAATGCAACAAAGGATAGAGATTGGATGAGCAACTCGCCCACCGAAAATGGGAGCTGCGCACGTTCTGCAAATCAAAAGAACTGAATCTAATTGGAATGCTCAACTAAGAAATCAACTGAGGAGAATGAATGAGAGCATAAAAGCCACATAAATTGCAGCCTATTATCATGCAAGCTAAATGGCAGGACATTAATCCATCCAACAAGTCGCAAGAATAAAAATATTAAAGTAAACTGTGGGCAAAAGATATACAATGTTCTAAGCACGTTGCAAAACAAAAACAATTCAAAGTGAAAAAAAAAAAAAAATGAGGTGCTGAATAAAATAAATATGATAGAGCAATTGCACACCTGGAAAAAGTATCAAGACTAAAAAGAGCACTTCCATTACAGTAACGTGCTATGACAATAACATGAGCCACGGTAAACAGCTAATTGCTTCTTATATTATTAAGATTGATCTAAAACTTCCTTCTTTCTTTTCCTCTGTTATTTCACATTAATTAATTTCAGCTCCATACAATTAACTAGGCCAGCAGGTACATGAGCCCAATTTACACCACCAAATCAATTTGTAATACACTCTTTGTCTCATGAGCCCAATTTGGACTTATTAACAAACTTAACTTTGAGGCATGTAATAGTTCATAGTCTCAACATGAAGGCTAATTTTTTTTTTCTTGATTGTAGAACATGAAGGCTAATTTTGAAAATGAACAAGGATGCAAAAGAAAACTTGTGGAGGAAAGCACAAATTGTAAAACTTGAATGTGGAGTCTTCAAGGTTTGGAATTTTCAGTTCTTTAACTAGGACCCAGATGTACTGATTGGAAAATAGGTTCTTACTGAATTAAAGAAAAAGCCTCTAGATTTTTTTGTTTGTTTGTTTTTTGAGTCAATACAACAACAACAACCAAGTCTTAATCCCACTAGGTGGGGTCGGCTATACGAATCCTTTGTTTCCATTGCGTTCTATCAGTTACTAAATTCTTATCTAAGTTTAAGTAACTAAGATCACTCCTTATAATTTCTTGTCATGTCTTTTTCGGTCTCCCTCTTCCTCTTTGTACATGGACAAAATTTAATAACTCAATTTTTCTAACTGGAGCTTCAATCGGCCTACGATTTAGATGTCCAAACCATCTAAGCCGACTTTCTCTAAGTTTATCCTCAATTGGTGCAACACTAACTTTCTTTTGGATATACTCATTTCTCATTCTATCCTTTCGTGTATATCTACACATCCACTTTAACATCCTCATTTCTGCAATATTTATTTTATTTGTATGTTTCCTCTTTGCAGGCCAGCATTCTGCACCATATATCATCGCTGGTCTTACTACAGTTTTATAAAATTTACCCTTGACTCTGGATGAGATTTTTCTATCGCACAATACACTAGAAGCATTTCTCCATTTTACTCATCCTGCTTGAATCCTGCTAATAATGTCATTATCTATTTCACCATCATTTTGTATGATTGATCCAAGGTATCTAAAGCGCTGACTCTTCTTGATAATTTGATCACCAATTGTCAATTCACCAATATAAGTATTTCTTTCTTCACTAAATATGCACTCCATATATTCAATTTTTGATCTATTGAGATGAAAACCTTTAAATTCTACCAAAACTCTAGTTTCTCTTTAGCTCTCTTTAGTTTTCTCAATAAGGACAATATAATCTACGAAGAGCATACACCAAGACACCTCATCTTGGATATGTCCAGTCATAACTTCCATAATCAAAGAAAAAAGATACGGACTTAAAGCCAAGCCTTGGTGTAATCCAACTGTAATAGAAAAATCCTTAATCAAACTTCCTTGTGTCCGAACACAGGTAACAACTCCTTTATACATATCTTTAATAACTTGAATATAAACAGTATAAATCTCTTTCTTTTCTAAAACTCTCCAAAGTACTTCTCTTGAGACTTTATCATAAGTTTTTTTCAAATCAAGAAAAACCAAATATAGGTTTTCCTTTCTCTCTTAAAGTTTTTCCATTAAACTTCTTAATAAATGAATGGCTTCTATAGTAGATCTACCTAGCATAAAACCAAATTGATTCTCTGATACCTTAATATTATAGCGTAACCTTTGTTCGATCATACTTTCCTAAAGTTTTTAAAGTATGACTCATTAATTTAATTTCTCTATAACTGGCACAATTTTGTACATCGCCTTTATTCTTATAAATAAGTATTAATATACTCTTTCTTCATTCATTTGACATCCTTTTAGTTTTCAAAATTATATTAAACAATCTAGTGAGCCAAGAACTCCTTCATCTCCTACGCACTTCCAAACATCTATTGGGATGTTATGTGGTACTACTGCTTTTTTATGCTTCATCTTCTTTAAAGGTTTTCAGACACCAGCTTTACTAATACGTCGAATGTAAGAATAAGTTTTACTTTCTTTTGAGGTGTTGAATTTCGTAAAATTAATTGAATTTTCACAACCTTCATTGAAAAACTGTTGAAAGTAACTCATTCATCTATCTTTGATATCTTCTTCCATGAAAAGTACTTTTTGATCTTCATCTTTAATACATTTTACTTCAATTAAATCTTTAATTTTTCTATCTCTTGACAATTTGATCCCAATTGTTACATCTCCAATATAAATATTTTTTTTGCCTAAATGTGCATTCTATATATTCAATTTTTGATCTACTGAGATAAAATCTTTAGATTTTAGAGCATTCCTCCAAACCTCGAGTTTCGCTTTAACTCTCTCTTTAGTTTTCTCAATAAGAACAATATCATCTGTGAAGAGCATATACCAAGGCACATCATTTTAGATATGTCAAGTCAGGACTTCCATAATCAAAGCAAAAAGATATGAACTTAAAACCGAGCCTTGGTGTAATCCAACTGTAATAGGAAAATCTTTAGTCAAACTTCTTTGTATCCGAACACAAGTAACAGCTCCTTTATATATATCTTTAATGTGGATCTTTTTTGTCTTATTTGCTCCTATTTTTTTGAAACTTGTTCACTCCTATTTTTTGGGCATGAAATTAACTAGGGCACAACCAAGTACAAATTTAATAGATAACTTGTATCTAATGGATTGCGATGGCCTTGTCTATGCTCGAAATTAATGTTGAACCTTTGGTGTGATCTACATGCATAGGTAAGTAAATGCAGCTGAACATAATTTTTCCTACTTCCAACAGGAAAAATCTCATTTTTGTTAAAACTATTTTTATGTGACAAGATTAGAATGGTGTAGGCACAACCCGAGATGGGGTTGAATTGGTGTATTTTAAATATTAGAATGAAATCTTATAAAAAAAGTTCAATTTAAATAGATCATCTTAATATGGAAGTGCTATACAGATAAATGAGAAAAATAAGATAGAAAGCATAAAGATGATAAAGTGATATATGATATAGAAGAATGAAATAGCGTCAAGAATACTAAAGAAGATTTGTAGTGATTTGACAAGTCCTCTTGGCTACATTCACTTCCAAGTCAAAACATTTTTTCTAATCAATGTTGGCCAAACTGTGTAACATTACTTCTCTTTAGTAGAAATCCTCAAGTCTTATTTGGTTGGGGGCTCAAAAAATTATCAAACTTCTCCAACCATGCTTTCATTAATATTTATATTTATTTCATATTATATATAAATTTAAATATTAAACATTAATTTTATTTTATGTTTTACGCAAATTTTAACATTAAAAAGTAATTTCATTTCACATCTTACACTTTTTAATTAAAAAATTAACTTATTTCACATCCAATATAATCCTTAATAATAAAATAATTTTATTTTACTTATCAATATAAAAATAATTCTTATTCTATGTCTTTATCTAAACAAAAATTAAAACATTTACAAAATATGCTTCAACCAAACGAGAGCTTAGAACCTCTTTTTACAAGATTTGTTTGGTTGGAATATATTTTTTGGATGTTTTGATTGTTTTGGCGCTAGAGAAAGAAATAAATTTATTTTCATGTCATAATCTGAAATAAAATTATTTTATTATTAAGAATTGGATTGGAAATGAAATAAAGTTTATTTTTCTATTGAAAAATGTGTAAGGTGTGAATAAATTTGATATTTGTGTAGAATGTAAAATAAAATTAATTTTTTAATATTTAAATTTTTATATGATATGAAATTTATAAAAAATATTAGTGGAGCTGTTTTTGTGTAGGTTTGAGGTCCCCCAACTAAACAAAGGCACAATGTTTGCTGCTAGCACACTCTTGTTTACCCCTTGGCCTTATTGAACCAATTCAACCTCGATGAAGGTGTTATTATAAGATGAGCATTCAAAGGTGGAGAAAAGAGGATTGCTAAGTTTGAGAAATCTAAAAATGTTGAAGAATTTCAATTGTGAGAGCATTCTAGATTTTGTAACAGCATTTATAACTGGCATACACAATCAAACCATCAAATTCAAAACACTCATTTGTTGGTTGCTAAAGTTCAAATATTCAATTAGTTGTTAGGAAATATTAAACAAATTTTGGTCAAAAGATGTACTGTCTAGAGATTGTGATTACGATGTAAATAAGATGGTTATGATGTTTAATATGATTGTTAGAAAACATTAAACCCAATAGATGTAAGCGTTGCAACTACATTGCCTTAGACATAAAATGGTATAGGTATACTGTAATTCTCATTAAAAGTCATAGTGATGCTAATATTTAAGAAAAAACTCTTCTTAAGTCTTGTGTTATTAATCATAATTATGGTTATAAAGAAGGCATGATTATTATTGGAGACAACTTTATGGCAATCGTAGTTACTGTATGTAAAGAGTATAACTTGAATATAAGCAGTGTAAATCCCTTTTTTTCCTAAAACTCTCCAGAGTAATAAACAATAAATTTAGTTGTCAACTTTGTTTATCATTTTTGATTACTCCAATACTTCGTAAATTAAGCATAGTTCCACATTCAAGCTTCTTTACTTGATCCATAGTATAGAACATCAAGTTAGTAATAAAACCAAAAACTTACATTAAACTCAATAACTCATTTGTCACCAACTAACTTAAATATTATGACAAATATCAAAACACATGATTATATCATAATCACAATTTAGGAACTTACATAACTATTGATCTTTGATAAAACTCGTAATATGGATTCAGTTAAAATTATATTTGTTAGAAAGAGTTATAAGGATATGATATATATATATATATATATATATATATATATATATATATCAGTTAAAACTAATTAAAAGAAATAAATTTCAAATTATTGTGTTTCTATTTTTCAGGGTGAACGTGTGAATAGATTATCAGACAGCTAAGAGGTAGGGGGAAACCAACTCATTATGATCTGGTTGTTGTTTGTTTAGATTTAATTTTTAAAATTATTATTTGGTGAGAATGATTATATATATTGGGTTGGATATTTCTATGCATGTTAAATTACTGTTAAAGTTACTATTACACCACCAAATGTTCTCCATAAGGCACCCTTCAGTTTTGCGCATCTTCCTTAGAACTACATCTACAGCTTTCTGTATTACATACCCTAAAACCTAAATAAATATGCTACTTCAGTTCCACAATATGCCACCTTCTAATAT
Source organism: Apostasia shenzhenica (assembly GCA_002786265.1). NCBI lineage: Eukaryota > Viridiplantae > Streptophyta > Magnoliopsida > Asparagales > Orchidaceae > Apostasia > Apostasia shenzhenica. The sequence goes on from KZ451889.1 coordinate 450,023, forward strand.
AACCATTTGTACCCTACTTCTAATCCCACATGTTCATCTCTCTATTCCTTTCATTATATTTTAGAGAAATTTACATAAATACTCCTCAATTCTTCTTCAATACATATTAAACTCATTCTTTTATTTTTCAACTTAATCCCAAATCTTCTAAAAACAACAAATTTAGGCCTTTTACAATATATTTGAAGAATTTTTTTGGTTAATTATGATTATTTATATGATTATTACCAATGACATGCATAACAAAATATACTAAATATATTTGTGAATACATGCGTGCCACTAGTTTTCATTTTTAAAAGATTTAGAAATTTAAGTTGTAAAATAAAAAGATATGAGATTTAATATGAAATTGAAGAATAATTAAAAAATGGGTATGTAAATGCTCCTATATTTTAAATTAGGGTAAATTGCACAGGTGCCCCTGAAGTTAGAATGACGCTGCAAATAGGTCCCACGTTTTGAAAAGCCCAGATTTGAGTATCCGAGTTTGTGTTTGAGCTGCCGTTTGGTCCCACATCTGAAATTTGTTGGTTTCTTACTATTTTATCCTCAGATTTTTACTCATTCTCCACATTATTTTAAAGAATTTTGAGAGAGTTACAAGGACATTTTGGTCCATATAAATATGATTAACAGTCAAATTTGACCATTACTATCTAATCGGAACCATACCAAAAAGCGATATTTTAAACTTAGGGACAATGATAGCGCAAACACAAATCAAGGATACCAAAATCTAGGTTTTTATTAATCATTATTTTAAAGAATTTTTGGAGAGAGTTACAAGGTACAATTTTTGGTCCATATAAATATGATTAACAGTCAAATTTGACCATTACTATCTAATCGGACCATCCAAAAAAGCGATATTTAAACTAAGGGACCAAATGACAGCGCAAACACAAAAATTCAAGGACCAAAATCTAGGCTTTTAAAAAAGTGAGACCTATTTGCAGCGCCATTCTAACCGCAAGAGCCCCTGTGCAATTTACCCTTTAAATCATCTTCCTTAAAATTGCATCAACAGCATCTACATCTATAGCTTCCTGTATTATATGCTGAACCACCTAAAAGAACATGAAACTTCATTTTCAGTACATACAACCCTCTAATATAATTGCTTAGTACTGCATTTTCTAATTCCATCACGTGTTTATCTCAGGATTCTCATTTTTGTAACTCAACTTTGCAAGTTAGCATCAGTAATCAAATGTAAAATAATTAACAAAAGAAAATTAATATTGAGTTATACGGACATACCTATGAATATATAGCACCATATGCTTAACATTTGTTTCAAGTGTTAAACATCCCCCTACTTAGACATTAGTTCACTAGACAAACATAGATAATTCAGGCCTGCTGTAGATATTTGCGCTCTCATCCTCGAGCAATGGATAAGCAGCAACAAGTGCATCTTGAGATCCAATATACAGAGAGTTGTAGATCTTCCAGTAAACCTCACGGACCTTCCTTGCCGGATGAAACAAACCCTGGAGGCAGTAGTTAAGAATAACGGCAGCACCCAAAGCAACTCTCATCCCTTCAATGGCCTCCATTACTGCATTTATAACATGGGGTGAAGTCTCAAATATGTTTGGCCACACATAGTTCAGCAGATGGACCAAAGCATCCTCACAGCCCAAACCAGCAACACCCAATGCCATGTGCTTCACAGCCGAAGCAGCAGTCTGTCTATGAACAAGATCTCTATCCATTAGGGCATCTTCTAGCAATGGAGTCACAGCATAGATGTAATCCTTTCCCATCTCTCCGATGTACTCAAAGAGAAATGAAAGAGATTTCAGCACTCCATTCTGAACATTCAGTTCTGGCACACGATACTCATTCATAAGAGCTGGAAGAACAGTGAAGGGTGAGCAGGTTTCTGCAACAATAGCAATAGCCACGGTCGTGCAGACACGATTTTGGCGTTCCTGCACTTTCAGGTTGTTTAATAAAGTTGCCAAAACATCCTGCGGACCAATGGCTTTTGCAATGTAGCCAAAGGTGTTCACAGTTGCTCTCCTAATTCCTTTCTTGTGAGCCTTCAGCATCTCAAGAAGTTCGAAGCAAATCCTCATCCATTCCCTGGCAGGGACAAACTCAGCACCACGATCAGCGATTCTACCAACAAGATCAATACAGTTCTCCTGGACTTTTTCATGCCTGTTCTTCAGAATAGGAGTCAGCCGAGGGAGCAAGTCTTTAATAGGAGGAGTCATTTTGGTCATACCAATAACATTAACTATTGCTTTCAGAGCTCCTAAAATTGAACCCAAGACCTCAGGGTACTCTTCTCCGAGGTACTCATACAGAACAACACCCAGATGACCCATCAGCTGCTCTTCATGACATTGTTTCATAACAACAGCAATCCGTGATATTAGATCAGCTGCTTGCTGCCTAACTTTCGCGCTCTTGTTGTTCAATCTCCATTTGATTGTACCACATATCTGAGGAAGGTAGGGCTTCACTCTCTGCCCAAGTGCATTCACCACGGCACCAAAACCATTGAGCATCACATTAGCATCATCACTGGTCTGCTCTTGGAAGGCATAAAGAATACCGTCAATGAGAAGCTCTTCCAACCGGGCATCAATATCTGAAGCCCCCAGGTTAGAGACCACTTTTTCGATAGTTTCCATCACCATACGCCGATAAGGTTCACTCTCATCTTTCAGATCTTCTACTATTCTACCTACAATATCAGTAACACCTACCTTATTTGCTATCTCAAAAGTGGTTTCCACAAGCTGTTTGTAGTTCCTGCGATCCAAAGCCATTCTCCTGACCCAGAAATTTCTGAAAAACTCAGGAAGAATGTCATTCCGTATGTATTCAGCCTCTACACCTTCAGTGCTCACACACTGCTTAACAACTTTAAGCACGATTTTCTTCATTTCTTCATCGGGTGACTGGAATTCACGAATAAGAATGACCATCACTTCCTTTGTGTAGTAACTTGCATACAGTGCATCCATGAGGGGAATAATAAAGCCAATGGCCTTCAAGAAGGCAGCAAGCACCTTTCCACGGTGTGATCGAATGCCCTTCCAAAGAGGTTTCAAAACTGAATCGAAGCTCTCTATACCATAAGGAGCAGCTGCCTCTGCCAATGCTGCAAGAGACAGTGCAGTAATTGTTCTGACCTTCTGATTCTCATCCCCCAGACCGTGTTCTATAATTTCAACTAGAGACCTCAGGTGGGGAAGAACCGCACAACCCATAAGAATTGCAATCTGTTGCACAATTTTAATACCAGTATGCCGAGCTTGCCAAGATTTTTTACTCTGACATACAGCCTTCAGAAAGGGCAAAAGAGCGGGAATCCCCAATGCCGAAGCCACCACACTAAAGGCCCTCGCAGTAGTATTCCTCACATACTCATCAATGTTATCAATATCAGGCCTCATTGCTGCAATCATAGTGGCTAAACCAGCAGCTTTGCTCAGATTAGAAATGATCTCTCTTCCTTCAACACGCGCATAATAGTCCTCATCAATCAACAGAGGCTCTATAACAACAAGGATCTTATGTACAAAAGGACGGACCAGTTCATCCAACTTATACAGCACCCTATCAATAACCTTAACCAACAGATGCCTCTCCTGGTCTTCAAGAGTCGGTTGCATTAGCAAAGGAAGGATTTTGTTAAACAACGGACCTGCTCCAAACTCCCGAGCCTTATCAGTGAGCTGCCTCAGCGCCGTTTTTCTCTGTGGTGGAGTGCCATTCTTTACCTTCAGTAACAGCTTCATAATCTTCCTCTCCTTCTGCTCCTCAGGAGAAAGTTGCTCCTCCTCCTCCTCATTCAGAAGAGCCCCAAAGTACTGATAATCCTCTGGCTTCATGAAAGGCAATCCACCAGGTGCCTCCTTTGGAACATCAAACTGCTGCCCACGATTCTCTTCAGGGATTGCGTAAAGCGGCGTACCAAGAGGAGTAGGAGTGGCTAGAAGTTTCCTTGCCGGAGTCCTGATGGGAACATAAGAAGCCGGAGGCTCGAGTATCTTGTACCCCTCCTGAGGGAACATGGCATCTAGCTCTTCATCAGTCAATGGTCTGTTCCTCTCCTCGATGTCTCTTTCCCATCTCAGGAGATTATACTGCTCCGGTGTCATAGCACCACGGAGATTAAGAGCTCCAGGAGTCGGAGTTGCCAGATCAACCCCACCGATAGGAGTGATCCCAGGGGTAAAGGCAGCAGCTGGGGTTGCAGCGCCAGGAAGCGGTGTCGCACTTCCCATGGTAGCTGGAGTCTCATCCCACCTTGATCTTTGCCGCTTTGGAGTTGGGGTGGCAAGACCACCCAGCTTGGGCGTTGCATCCCATGTCATCCCCGCCGGGGTCGCACCAGGAGTGGCCGCAGCTGGAGTAGCATCAGAATCAGCAAGCCGCCCAGGGGTCGGCGTCTCATCCCACCGGTTTCTTCGAGAAACTGATGGAGTTGCATCTCCAACTCTTCCTGGAGTTGGGGTCGCATCCCATCTCCCGATCCCTGGGGTCGAATCCGGCGCATCCCAATCGGAGCTTGTTTTCGACTTTTTCACAGCAGAAGCACCGTCAGCCTCCTGAGATTGATCCCATCTGTTCCTTCTCTTCTGGGCGGCAGCAGCTGGAGGAGCCTGAGCCTCAGCCGCAGCAGCCTTATTGCTCTTCTCTTCCTCATGCTTCTTGGCAACCGCTTTAAGCATCTCTTCCTTCTGGCGCTGAAGGGCTTGCTCTTTCATCACATCGGCGTACGTACGAACAGACGCGTCAGGAGTCGCCTCCCCAGATGCAAAGGGGTCATTTCTCTCAGGAGAGATAATCCGGTTGAGGCGGCGCCGGCGGTAGTCATCCTCGCGGTCGATGATGCGTGAAGGCTTCTTGAATCCAGAATCGTCCTCACCATCGGCGCGCGGGACGTCAAGGAGCGACTTTGGACCCGTGTAGGAGGCCATGCGGCGGGCGAGGACGGACGCATCCCCATCGCCTTCTTCCTCGTCCTCGTTGACGGCAATCGACCGCTCGTAGCCCTCGAATCGGTTGCCATCGTAAAGATCGGCGTCGAAAGTCACCGACGACAGCGGTGCCACGTTCTCCATCTTCCGCCGATCCTCCTGTGCCTTCTTGATCTCGATGTCGATGCTATCCATCTATGACGAAGCCGAAACAAACAAATTAACTAAATGGTAAACGAGGGCTCAAAAGCAGAACAGGAATTCAGAAAACAAACGCAAATATGGGAAGGTTTTTGGGGAGGAGAAGGCGAAGGTATACCTTCAGAGCTAGGGTTTTTGGCGGTCTTCCGAGCGGCAGTTGTGTCGGCGTGTCATTACATGCGATAGAAAGATGCTTTCTTATACAAATTTTTTGGGTAAATTACAGATAGGTTTCAATAATTTATTTACAATTATACTTTGATTTTTATTTTTTCAAACAATTTCACTTAAATTCTTACTATTTTAAAAAAATTCACTTAAATTCCTTTAATTTAAAATAAAACCTAAAATCAAAATAAAAATCTAACAAGCTAATTTAGTAGTAATATTATTGATGAGTAAAAAAATATTAATATATAAATTTGATAGAAATTAATATTATTTTAAAATTAAAAATAATTTTAATATTAAAATTTATATTTTTTATAATAAAATTTTAAAATTTATATTAAATGTAAAATAAAATTATTTTTTATATTAAAATTTATATTAATTAAGAAATAAAATTATTAAAATCTAAAATTAATAAAATAATAACTGACATATTTTTTTTGACTTGAATCCTAAATAACTCCTTGCATTTTTTAATTAAGAATATAAGTGGCAAGTTTTACAAAAATATAAATCAAAACATAAATATAACAAAACAATAAAAATCTATTAGCAATATATTTTAATTTATTTTTAAAAAATATATTCAATTTAACAAATTAATCCATTCCTAATCTAAGATATCTCAAAAACTAATAATCAAAATACTTATACCCAATGAGAAAAGAGCTTATCTAAAAACTAAGAGGATCCAGATTCAAACTACATTATCATCATAATTTTTTTAAACATAATTGAAAAAATTATAAACTTAAAAAGTTATAGGTAATATCTTTACAAAAAAAAAAAAATTACAGGCAATAAATTGAACAATAACTTTCTAAAATCTTTTGAACAATAATTCAATAAGACTGCAATTGAAGATTAACAAACACCTCATTGATACTTCAATATTTATCTACTAGATTGAAAATCAAAAACCACCTTTTGTAGCCAAGGTTTTGAAAACAACCAGTAGACTGAAAGATTTAAGGTTCAATGATCGAATCGGGATCGAACCGAAATAAAGTAAAAATTAAAAAAACTAATAAAATATAATACAAATATAATTAAGATATATATCATTCACACATCAATATAATAATTAGACATAAAATGAATATTTAATAATTAAATTTAACAAATAATATCTTATGTCAATAACCTAATAAATAATTTCAAGCAAATCAAAATAACAATAACCCAACAAAATATTCGCAAATCACAAATTGAGTATAATATTTAGTACATCATTAAAAAATCTGAACAAATGTATGCTTTATCAATATTAAAATACTAAATCATTTCATTATTTCATATCACTAAAATTAGGGGTGGCAATATATGACCCGACCCGTGAACCCGACCCGAACCCGACCCGAACCCGACCCGCAAATTTCGAGTATGGGTCATAAATTTTGACCCATTTCTTAAACGGGTTGGGTTCGGGTTGGGCATAATCGGGTCGGGTAGGGTTCGGGTTGAGCATTTATCAAAAAATACTCTATAAATGGGTCGGGTCGACCCGCTAACCCGACCCATTTATTAATCGGATCGAGTTCGGGTCATGGATTTTGACCCATTTAATAAATGTGTCGGGTTCGGGTTGAAGCTATTCGGGTCGGGTCGGGTCAGATTCGGGTTCGACCCGAACCCGACCCGCCGACCCTTTTTGCCACCCTTAACTAAAATACTAAAATACTAAATCATTTCGAAAGGATGAGACTGGAGAGGAGAGTGCGCGGCAAGAGAAATCGCGAGTTTGTGACTGTCGCGCGAGTAGAGGCCGCACAACGGAGGTTGAGTTAGGGATCTAAAGTTTAGGATTTTTTTTTTTTAAATTATAAACTCAACCGGTCTAACCGTACCAGTTCACCGGTTGACTGGTTGAACCGCAGTTTAGACCGGTTCTGGCCGGTTTTAAGCGGATCCGATTATAAAATTAAACCAGACCGGTTGGCTGACCGGTTCACGGTTCGACCGGTTGAACCGGTCGGTCCAGTCCGACTTTTAAAACCTTGCTCGTAGCTATAAAAAAAAAAAAAAAACACACACATCTTAATATAAAGTGGAACGTAGGAGGAAATAAATAAATAAATATATATTTCCAATGGAAGTAAATGCGCTGAGTAAGAAAACATGCAGGCACAGCAGCAGTTCAAATAAAAAAATTACAGTAATAGAAGTGTTTCATCATACTAACAACATAATATTGTGGCCAAAATTTTTATCTCATAGCAAACAACCCCTACTCCAATGAATAATAAGAAGCTACACAAAAACAATTTAATCACCACAAATATGAAAAGATTCTTTACACGAATCAACTGCACACATTGGAGTATCAAGTTTTCATTTAGGGGGCGTTTGGTTCAATGTTATGTTATATTATCTTTAGAAATTAATTGTTTGGTTTAATGACATCTTTAAATAATATTACAATTAATTATAAAAATGCCATTACATGATGACATCTAGATGTCACTCCAAATTGGGCGACATCTCAAGATAACACCATCAATTTGTCATTATAATGCCAATAACTTCCAACTAAACAAAAATAATTTGGATAACATTGATATTTTCTAATATCATAACATTGAACCAAACAAATATCTATTGATGAATAACAATGATATTTAGATAACATGACATCTAAATAACATTGACATTGAGATAACACTGAACCAAACACCCCCTTAGAAAATATGCGCCCCCTTAGAAAATATGCAAAGAACGGATCATTGAAATATCAACACAAAGAAAAGAAGAGAAGATGCTGCAAAAATTTGTGCAGAGCATTAGATTAGACTGACAAAAAATCGAAAAAATCGACAGACATACAACACTAAGAAGAAGAGCTGAAGGGTGTGTACAAAAAACTACAAGAGAAAAGAAAATGCAAGAATGAAAGGGAAGAAATCAGTGCAAAAAGACACCAAACGGGTATATGGGCCGGGGAAATTATGTTTACTCAGATCTATTTTGGTCTTTTGCCAAACAAAATCTAAGTTATTATGATAAACGAGTAACGGATTAACAAGAATTGCATGAGATCCTCAAGACAATAAATACACTAAGGGGCCTTTGGTTCATGTTATCTTGATACTATATCATGTTATTTAGAAAAAATAACTGTTTAATTTGACCGACATCTTTAATATCTAAATGTCATGATATTTAGATAACATAACATAATATCAAGATAACATCGAACCAAATGCATTAAATTCTATTTATTCCCAAGATGCAAAGATGAGTAAAGATGAAACCAATTCCAATCCTAAATTTTCAAGTTCACAACCAACCTGCCATCCAATGTCCTTGGCGACGTGAATGTGATATTTCGATCCATTCCTTAAGAATCCTTCTACAGCCATCATATATAGGTGTGTGATTTCTGCATTTGTACATATTAGATGATGCAAGAAGTTAGAGTATATGCACCCATGACCATCATACATATAACTTTTATGAATATATCAAAAATAAAAAAGCAATTTAAAACAAATATTTTTTTGAAATGTATTTAAAATAAATATTTTATTCATAAAATAAGATCTAAAAAATAAATAGGAATCAACTTGACAAACCTACTTGAAACAGATTATATTTGGCTAAATAAACCGAGATTAGAAATCATGTCAAATTGAAGCCAACTAAATACATTTTATGAAATATACAAAATTTGCCGACTAATTACAACAGAATACATATGATCATGAAAACATCATATTTTAATCATGTTGATCTTTCAGCATCCAAGAGATTGGAGGCCATGAAGCGCAGAAGAATATTACAAATTCGAGATGCTATTATTAAGCTTGGAGAACTGCTTTCTTAGAACTCTTCTCATGACTTTATTTGAAGCTGTTCGCGGAAGTGATGGTACAGTGACAACTGAAGCAACCTGGCAAAAACCAGAACATTATAAGAAAAAGAGAAGCCTTACATTCAATGTTCAAAATTAAATCGCTTCAAGCAAAAGAAAAAAAATGGAAAAATCAACAAAGTACTTTGAATAAAGGATTCAATTTCCTTTGCAAGGCAGAGTTGAATGCCAATTTCAAATGCTTCAAGCTTTCATCTGAAGCACTCTTATCATCTCTGAAGACGACTGCAACGAACAGCTGCTCAGGGCCACCACCTGATGGAGGCACACCAATTGCTGCAGTCTCAAGAATCACCTCATCAACATCATTGCATATCCGCTCAATCTCAATGGAACTAATCTGGAATTAGATCAGCAAGGTACACTAAATATCTGATATGATTAGAAGATACCTTAATTACAAATTAATGTCATATTGAAATGCTAATTAGTTTTCCCAAATGGAGCCATAATTTTATTTTAATTAAGCATAAACACAAGAAAAATTTAAGAACTAGTACTATTGAGTTTAACTTTTGTCAATTTTAAAGCTAAACAAGTTGGCAAAAAATGACCTTAATTCCACCAAGATTCATTGTATCATCAGTACGGCCATGTGCCCTGTAGTATCCATCAGCAGTGCGCTCAAACTCATCACCATGCCTACGGAGAACCTGCAATATTGCAATGGTAGACAAGGCACATTATGACGAAAGAAAAGAAACTGCATATTAATTGATTCTGTAGCGGCATGAATTACCTTCCCTTCCCAAACTGGCATTCCTTTGAAGTAGACATCATAGTGGTCAGCATTTAGTAATGTTGACGATGCCCCAAGCATCGTGGGAACAAGTGCAAGTTCCCCGACTGCTGGTATTTTTTGTGGCTGCATATGGGTAAGAAAGTTCAAAATCAGTACTTACACAAGACATATTATGGATATACTATTCAATAAAAAAAAGATATCATGGATGTCGCATTTGGAAACAGCTTAAAATAAGTTCAACTTTTTTTGAAATAAAAATAAGTTCAAGTTGCTCAGTCCATTTACACTACCAAATGCTAAACTTCCCTTTAAGCTGTATTTGAGTAATAAAGCAGCTTAAACCACTTAAAGTAGCATAAAGCTGAAACTATCTAGTAGACAACTCAAAATTTTAAACTGTTTTTAAACAGAGCCGAAGTGCAATAGAAGTCAAAGATTCGAATTAAGAGTTCGACTTAAAATTCATTTTATCAATTGAAGGAGCATGAATTGTTGTCAATGTGCACTAGATGAGTCAAACTCCATGACATTGTGGCACATAATGTAAGTGTTACTAGTAAACAATCAGTGCCAAAATTGTGTCTAAATTGCACTTGGGTTTACAACAACAACAAACAATAACAACCAAACCTTTACCCCGCTAAGTAGGATTGGCTATATAAATTCTTTATTTCCATTGCACTCTATCAAATAACAAATTCTTATTTAGCTCTAACTATATAAGATCATTCCTTATAGTCATTTGCCATATTTTTTTTTAACCATTTTCTCTTTCTATATGGGCTAGATCCAATAATTTAGCTTTCCTCACTAGAGCTTCTATCGGCCTACGATTTATATGTCCAAACCATCTAAGCCGACTCTCTTTGAGCGTATCCCCAATTGAGGCTACTCTAACTTTCTCGCAAATATATTCGTTTTTCATCTTGTCATTTCGCTTATATCCACTCATCTACCAAGCATTATCATTTCTGCAATACTTATCTTATTTGTGTGTTTATGCTTCGTAAATTAGCATTTAACACCATATAACAGTACTGATTTTACAATTAGTCTATAAAATATACTTTTAAATATGAGTGAAATTTTTTTATCACACAACACACTAGAAGTATTTATCTACTTTATCCATTCTGCTTAGATTTTACTAATAACATCATTATTTATTTCACCATTAGTTTGTATAATCTAATGTATCTAAAATACTTACTCTTCTTGATAATTTAATCATCAATTGTAACATTGCCAATGTGACTGCTTCTTTTCTAACTAAATGGGTACTCCATATATTTAGTTTTTGATCTACTAAAATAAAATTTTTTAAACTTTAAAGTATTCCTCCATAACTTGAGTTTCACCTTAGCCTCCTACTTAGTCTTATTCACAAGTAAAATATCATCTATAAAAATCAAATACTAAGAGATCTCATCTTGAATGTGTTCAGTCAAAACTTTCATAGCCAATAGAAAAAATATGGACTTAAAGTTGAGTTTAGTATAATTCAACTGTAATAGAAAAATCCTTAATTAAACCGTCTAAGCAAAAGTAACAACTCCTTTATATCTTTCATAACTTGAATATAAGCAATGTAAACCTCTTTCTTTACTAAAAGTTTCTAGAGCACTTCCCTTAGGATTTTATCATAAATTTTTTTTAAATCAATAAAAACCAAATGCATATTTTCTTTTCTCCCTTAATATCTCCATAAAACTTCTTAATAAATGAATAACTTTTATAGTAAATCTACCTTGTATAAAATCAAACTATTTTGAAACAACAACATCAACACATAGTCCAGATGAGATTTATGGATGCATACCAATCCTTGACAACAGATCATTAGCGCAGTCTTCTAGCATTGGTGATGAAACAGTGATGCTGGTATACCCTTAAAATCGCCAATTGAAGTTCAAGACCTCATGCTCCATCATGAGAATCTAGCCATAGGAACTGTCACTGAGGAATAGCACCAGAATTTAAACTTGGGTCTCCTTCCACTTCAAAGCACATTCTTGTTTTAAAGGGCTTTCAACCTTGCACTGATGGCCCTACGGAATTTGACAGGTGACCGACAACATTTGCTTGGGCAACAATCTACGCCCACAAGGCCTTCATCTCCACCAACAGCTCGATAATGTAAGCCTCCATGTCCAACACCGTTGAATCTTGCATATAGACCATTTTCATCTCTTCTGTCATAGGATAGAAAAGGCAAGTGAAACTGCCTTCTTCGCATGCCCTAGTTCCTAGATCTTATGCTGCACGGCCTTGAGGTCTTCAGTTAACTTCGATCTTTACATGCTAAAAGATTCCTAGGGCTCGTTTGACCAAGTCCAAGCCTCCCCTTTAAGGCATTCCACAACAGCAGTAAGTATGAGGGCCCTTTCCTTGAGCTTCTCCACGAGACCAAATGCTCCTGAAGGAAGGTCCTGACAGCGGAAACCCCGCAATCCTGACAATCCTTTAGCTCCACAATTCGTCTAAGGATAGCTTCGGAGCTAAGTCGAGGAGCCCCATTCCTTGATTGGCCTTGTTGGAGCCCAATGGACTACCCCTAACTTGAACGAGAAACTGTCTTCACGACCTGTTCCCCAGGTGATCTACCAAATCCTTGCGATGATCTCGAAAACATTAGTGCCATGGGCATGTCTCTGCCTGCGATTTGGCACGTCACTTTTTTCAGCTCCCAAAGGTCCTGCTTCTCCTTGCGGGCCTCGAATAGGGGTGACATCGAAACAATGTTATTCCTTGCTGACTTGTTTGGTGGGAGCGACAACTTGCTAGATGGCAATGCCCTGCCACCTTCATTAATTCAAAGATAGAAATAAATCAAGGAGAACCAAGCCTCAGCAGTAGCCTTAAGAGAGTTGTGACATACTGTGCTAGAGGGGTTGCCATCGAAGATGCCTCACAATCATTGCCAGCACGTGATGTTTCTCCCTCTGCAGAATCATTGCCAGCACGTGATGTTTCTCCCAAAGGTCCTGCTTCTCCTTGAACTTATTTTCTCCACACTTGCCAACTTAGCACATCATTATCGACACCATAGATGTCTCTGGCTTAGCCTAGCGTTTTGCTCTCAGCCTTACGAATGTGTCGGCAAAATAATGACGTGTTGAGCCCTCCATCTCGACAGTGCTGGAAGTCACAACCATCTTCTCATGCACGCATGGATGGAGGAAGAACGATGACAGCGACTCCTCGATCCCCCATTTCATACAATTATTATTTTTCTCTCAGACAGCACGTGTCAGATGTGACTCCCATTAATTGCATATTGCTTCGATAAATTGGGAGAAGGGTTGTTTACACATGGAATTCCCACTTCGCTTTGGCAATCCATGTGGCAGTCAAGCAAAACCACAGTATCTAGCACGATCAACACTTTTCCTGTGACCTAAGCTACTTGGCCTCGCCAGACCAAGCCTTCAAACTAATCTCATGCATATAGCTTGATAACGACTCTTAAAATGGAAGATCCGTGTGTCTCAGGTTCTTCTCGGCATCTTCCATCTCTAGTTCACCCCAACGTTGTCTCTCACATTTCCCCTGGTATACTTAACATTTAAGATCGTCACTACAGCCCGATGGTCTCCTTAGCCCAAAGACTGCTTTGCCTGACATCTGGTGCTAGGGCACAATAATTGCTCTCAACGCATCACCTTCAACCAGTCCCCACTGGCTAACTCACACAGCATACTCGACCACAACCAAGTGAATCTGTGGCATTATTCTTCCACAAGTGGTGTTAGCGTACGTGGGCTACAAAGGACTACAGGAGTGCCACAGGATAGCACGATAGAGCATGCTCCCCCACTCGCCAAGAAAGATCACTTGTCTCTGCCACACCAGGATCTTCGGATTATGTGTGAACATCCCCTCAGCACAATAATAGGGAATCCATGGTCAGAAGTAGCCCACTATGGCTATAAATTGAGTCTATCAAAGCATGAAGCTAGACTTTGGATCTTCTTAGCTTTTCTTTAATCCTTAGACTTGAGCCACCCTAATGCTTGGATAAGGATTTCCTTATCTTTTCTTCTCTGACTTTCAAGTTGGCTTTTCTTTGGTTTGAAGGTCCTCTACTGTCACTCTCTTTTTCTTTTTCCCTTGAACCCTGGGCAGGCCTTCTGACCTCAAGCAAACTCCTACAATCCTCTGCGACTGATTGTATTCACCTTTGACTCATTGTATTTACCTCCGAAGACCACCTTTATCTTGTTTAATGGATCTTCCCCAGCAATGACATGTGGACATAGGAGACTCGCTCCAAATCACGTAAATTCTTGGTGTTTTTTGATTTTTGGATAACTCTAGCATGCTTGATTTCACCCTTTCTCTACCATCACAGTTGATCACAACTGCTAGCTCAACTTGGTGGTTTTTTGTTGTCAATAGTAGTGGTTAGTGGTCAATGTAAACATCTTTTCCAAATTAGTAATGATGCCAATATTTTATTTTTTAATGGAGTGCTAGCAACTTCCTATCACCTATGCCCTTTTAAGTGTCTCAAAATAGTATGCTACAGGCCTTCTTCTCACACTATAATTGCCTCAATAACATATCTCGATGCGTCAGCGGCGATCTCAAATAGCTTTTGTAGATTTGGTAATGCAAAAAAGTTGCTTCAACTATCCTTCTACTTAGCAGATGAATGTGTCCTCGTGTTTCTTTCCCCATGTGAACTTTTGTTTGCCTTTGCAAGATCATGTAGAGAAGCAGGAAGATAAGTTTTAGATGGCCTTTCTTACATATTGGCATGCCCTAATAAAACTGCTCATAGCGTTGACATTCCTTAGGTAAGGCCACTCATTATATATTTTTTATCTTATTTTGATCAATCCTTATTTCTCAGTTATTGATTTTGAAACCAAGGTAAAGTAGATTTTCTTTCCAAAATCACACTTCCTAAAGTTGAGTTGCAGTTGGTGTTTTGCTAAGACATGAAACACTTTCACATGCTCGAAGTGTTCCTTTCATGCTTGGCCATAGATAGGAATATTATTCAAATAAACTATGATAAGCTCCTCTATGTAGGGCCTCATGATACCATTCATAAGAAGCATGAAGTTGTTGGTGCATTAAAAAATCTA
Organism: Apostasia shenzhenica; assembly: GCA_002786265.1. Lineage (NCBI taxonomy): Eukaryota > Viridiplantae > Streptophyta > Magnoliopsida > Asparagales > Orchidaceae > Apostasia > Apostasia shenzhenica. The sequence goes on from KZ451889.1 coordinate 465,053, forward strand.
AATGACAGTACCAACCATCAGTATAGTTATTGTCTTATCTTGCCTGTAGTTTTTTGATGTCATCTTATCAAATACGGACTTGGAGATATCCTAACTTCCATTTTGGAATTGAGGAAGGTATCCTAACTTGAGATCAAGTTTGGTGAAGACAATAGCATATTTCAATTGGTCAAGAAGACCACCAATAGGTGGGAGTGGAGACCTATTTTTGATTGTGATTTTGTTTAGGGCCCAATAGTTCACACATAGTCGCCATGTGCCATCTTTCTTTGGTAACATGATGGTGGGAGATCTGCATGGCAAGCTATTTGGTTTGATCATTCTAGTGTCAAGTGATTTAGCCACCTGCTTTTTTTATCCCAACTAATGGGAATATGAGAATGAGAAGCATCAAAACACCTCCAAACTCAACCTTTCTGTAATCATGTAGCCTACAGCCCTTCTTCTATTCCCAACTAACGCAATGGCATAGTACAATGAATTTAGCAAATGACCATGTCAACTAAGAAAGAACTTTATTTGGCACATCTTGAAGCCAACCAATATTGGTAATGCAACAAATTCATAAGGATATCCATTTTCATGATCAGCTCATTTTCCAGTTTTGAAGCATATCATCAACCACATTGTTGGGCTGCAAAAAGACAGTTGACGCCACTAAGAAGGTAAATATTTCAAAACATAAGCACTAAAACACAGCAAGTTCAAAATGATATTCTTACAAGAGGTATGCCATTACTGTCAAGGATCAACAAATTGCAGCCCATTGCAGGTGTACTGAATGCCGCTAAAGATTGAGGCTGTAATAACGATCCAGTAACAAAGGCACCACCAATTTCAGTGCCGCCACAATACTCAATTACCGGCTTGTAATTAGCTCTTCCCATAAGCCATAGATAATCGTCTACAGTAGATGCCTCGCCTGTGGAACCAAAGCAGCTGCATTTTTCATAAACAATGGTGAAAGTCAAGGTTCACAAAGTGCAAATTTGCAGTATATTCTTCTCTCACGTTTCCCCTAAAAGATGTTCATCTTAGGTATATTGAAAATTCAAAAAAAAAAGTACTTGAAGTTCAAATCAACGAACTGGAAAAGCAATGTCTAACAATTGAACTTACCGTATAGTGGACCAGTCAAGGTCAGCAGTGCAATTTGTATTTTTCCAAGCTCGAACTATACTGGGAACGACACCAAGCATTGTTACTTTTGCATCCTAGGAAAATCACAAAGCCATCACACAAAAGTGGACATCTATAGATGCTGTCTTAGTTCCAGAAACATGTCAAAATCATACAGAATCGGAAGGCTAATAAATTATCAGTTGGCAATAACGGCACTAAGTAGCCACTAACTAGCAAACACGAAATTCAACGCAAAGGAACAGAGTACAATGAGAGCTAATATGAAATTCAATCCATATCTTTCTAATGCTTTTGACACATGACTGCATATGGATAATGGGCTAGTATAGGAGACAGAAAACTTATGGTAAATATTTTAGGTAAATAATTTATTTTCTAAATTCTGTTCAGAGTGATGTAGAAGTACTGTTAAAAAACTATGGCTGCAGCCCATAGTAAAATATTCTGTTTCCATTAAGTTAAAATTACAAGTAAAAATTTGCATGGACTTCTACAAGTTGTTTTATTGGATGGCTAAGACATATATTATTTAAAATGATTTAAATGAATTTAAATTAGCATTATAGTTTCATAAGGAGCCCATGCATACCCTTTGAACATTCAAAGAAAGACAGTTTCTTTAATTTCCATAGTGGATTCACTGATATTGACAATTGACTAAAGCGATTGATTCTTAGCTTAGTTTCTTCTTTACACTGGTGCTAGCAATTAGTTTTCTTCATACTTGCAATCAAATCAAGATCAACTTCAAATGTGAATTTTCCAATACCATCCTACATAAAAAAAATCTTTCCTGCAATGTAGGCTATTAAAGTATCTTTCATTGGGTAGCTAACTGGTTATCTTATCACCCAAACTCAGAAACAAACTGGCTATATGCGAATTTTCAATTTCACAGAACTTATAAGAAATTTATGAAGTGTTGATACTATCCATGACATGGAGCTTTCATGCATACCTCCAAAGTGCAGCCAACGCAGTAAATTTATTTGCTTTTGCTATACAAGGTGTGAAAGAGTAAGGCTAATGTGCCAAATGTCATTTAAACAATTGCGAATAATTCCCCCTACATTATGTACAACACAACAGCTCTTATTTAAGACACATCAGCAAGACTATTTGTCGCAAAGAAAAGGACTGCTAACCAGACTAGATTGGCTATGAGCTAGTTTGGTTGGTTCTCATTACTGAAGTGGAACTGGACTGAACCAGTTCCTTATCAAATTGGATTAGGTACAACACCAATAATAATTTTGTCAGTAACGACCCAATGAACCATTTCCTTACTGGATTAGTTCAAGTTCAGTTTTTATTGTAATTTTGTCAAAACTGATTATGTTTGCAAAACCAGATATTAGTTAATAATTTGGAGCGTTTCTAGTATTGAGCTAGTTCAAAAAAGAGGGGGGGGAGCAAGAGAAAGAAAGAAAGAGAGAGAGAGAGAGAGAGAGAATTCTTTTAAGATTCTCACAATAATTGACAGTCTTCCAAAAAATTTAATATATACACAGATGTTATAACAATACAACTCGTCCACCTTAGTGCCAGAGTCTGAGATTCAGCATTGGACGAATCAATAACATGAAAAATGAACAAGATTTACTTAGTCGTATGGTTAAAAGCTAAAGTTGAGGAGTGCTAGCCCCCAATATCATCCACAAAGAAAGACAGTGGCATTATCGCTTAAACAATCCGCATGCCCAAGTACGTTTGCATTCAAAATAATTTTCCAATAATTAATATTTTTTAAAAATTTTCATTTCATCATTTAAACAAAAGGAAAGGAATATTTAGAATGAAAAACGACGATGGATTGCTTTATCTCTGGACAGACAATATTTCTTTTTTTTTCTTATCCCTTGGATTGAAATAAGAGATAAAATGATTCAACCTCAGACTTTTTTGAATGTAGCAGATAATAGCGGAGCTCGAGAATTGATGTATAAGGAGTGATCTTAGTTAAATACAAAGAGGAAGAGGAAGAGGGAGATACAAAGAGGGAGACCAAAGAAGACATGGCAAGAAACTATAAGGAGTAATCTTAGTTACTTAGACTTAGATAAGAATTTGGTAACTGATAGAGCGCAATGGAAACAAAGAATTTATGTAGCCGACCCCACCTAGTGGGATTAAGGCTTGGTTGTTGTTGTTGTATCATTTCTCAACACACCTATATTTTTGATAAGTTGGGTGTGAAAAATAAGGAACATAATCAAGAAAACCTCTTAATCATACATAGCAAAATTTGTTTTAATTATAAGCCAAGTCGAACCTCTTTGTGTTTTCTAATTTCGAAAACTTGAAGATGTAAATTTACTTTGTTATTGGGGTTTGAGTATCCTCTACAGCTGTAGGTTGATATGTTTCTGCATCATAATTACAAAACTTAATTTAAGCATTTTTTAAACATTATTTGCATCAGAATTTTAGCAATAATAAATCCAATCCAAATAAATTCTTTTGGTACAAAGGTTTAAGGCTAGTGACTGTGGTCAACAATTGCGTTGAATAGGCAGCATTGGGATCTTGGAACCATCCTCTTGCTCTGAATGAAGGTGGGCTTGCATTTCATCGAAATTAACAAAGTGTGCTTAAGGAAGGACAATCTCAACATTCTTCGAAAATAATTGAATGGATGATGACGAAAACGAGATGGGATCGAAACAGAGGAAATAGAGGATTACGATTTGAGAAGAATTTTTGCCTAAAGAAAGTCCTAAGAACTCAAGAACTATATGACTTGTCTGAAAGAATATATCTGAGAAAGGACAATGACCAAAGTCAAGTAGACAGATAGCATTGTAAGGACCAATCAAACTAAAAGTAACCAATCGGTCCCCTCTTAATCACTACAGTCTAAGTGGGGAACGATGATTAGACGAAGGATTGCTCCTACGATCAAGTGAATTAGACTCTTGCTTTACCATAAGGAATAAAGCATGATGAAAGAGTGCACTAGATCTCAATAAATGTTTTATTACTAAAGTAATTTTTAGAATTCCAAAAATTGAAAAATTTATCTATCAAAATTAGATTTAATAGTCAAAGAATGCCGACAAGAAAGTTGTTGCTAAAGTAATTTTTAAAACTTCCAAAAAAAGTTGGAAAGACACCTCTAGAAACAAAGTAGACAAGAATAGAAATGATTATTCAAAATTGAAATGGGCAATGTTACTTGAAGCACTAGCATTAGGGTAACAGAATAGTATTTCTCAAGTCCCATATATTGGAATCAACAAGAATAAGATTTGATTTGACACACGATAATATTTGAAAGAAATACCTGCACAAATTTTGCAAATCCAAATCCAAGAGGGGAACCATTGTATAAAGCCATTGAAGCACCATTTAACAAAGTAGCATAAACTAACCAAGGCCCCATCATCCAACCAAGATTAGTAGGCCATGCAACGACATCCCTGCTATGAATGTCCATATGAGACCATGCATCAGCAGCAGCTTTCAGAGGCGTTGCATGGGTCCAGGGAATAGCCTTGGGCTCCCCTGTATGGAAGTCAACAATTAATAGCGACAAGGACCTGTAAATTCTTAAAGGATAAATCATAATATTTTACAAACATAAAAAATATTCCTTTAACCATAAAATGAAACGGTCATGCTCAGCCATTAGAAGGAGATGACCAAATTATGCAATTTCTCATAATTCTCATATGGATTTCAAGTTGTTTAATAGGACAATCATGTAATCCTTCTATCAATACCTCAAGTTGTTGAAATCTTAATAGGAAACCACCCTTAAAATTTTTTATGACAACGTGCATGATTAAATGGTGTATCACATCAAAAGAGACAATGAGTGCAGACGAGAAACATGTACTTTTCAGGATCCTTTTAGCCAAAAATAGGAAAAAAATAACTTATTCTGGCAGTCCGATGTTAGTTTTGTATTTTGGGAGAGGAAAGATGGGTCTGTATCTTTCATTGTTTTTATAACATGAAGCCTAAAGATGAAAGAGAATTAAGTGTATTTTCAGCACCAAAGCCCCTCAGCTCCCGCAAAAAATTATTTGACATTCAGCTTAGAGATGTTTTTTGATCATAAAGTTGGCCATTTTTTATTTTTCTACACATTTGGAGCTTCAACTTCATTTAAGATTCATGAGAACTGACAATCAGAACAAGAAAATGTAAAAACAGAACATTAAACCAAAGGAGGAAGAGTAGGAATACAATTAATAATGATGAAAACTAGCAGATAAATATATTAATAATCCAATGCATTCATATTTTTTAATACTTGCAGCTGTTATGAGCCAATAAGCACTACCTGTGGTTCCAGAAGAGAAAAGAATATTGCTGAAGGAATCGATTTCTTTTTCCTTGGCCAAATACTCCTTACTGCTACAGTTTCAGAAAATAAGAGAATCATAAATTTAAATTATTTGCAACAAAGAAGCTAGTTTATTACATTAGAATACAAGTCATTAGAATTACACTAGACACTTGAAAAATAGGTACCCAGACTGGCAAGTTTATAGAGTTGATAGATATTATCATTTACAGAAGATTAATATTTTGCGGCTTCAGTAAATAAAATGGGTGAGGGAGAAAGCCAAAAAATTAATAATTTAAGTTTCAAACTTGAGCACACCGGTAAGAATAAACTAGAAATAGAATGAGTCTAATTCTAAACAAGAGTTTGAAGGATCATTAAGTAGAAGTCGACGGAAAAAAAAATAAAATTATGGCTCTAAAAATTATAATTAATGAAACGGTTATTAATATTGTAAATGTGTGTCCCTCAAGTAGATTTGAATGCAAATATAAAGAAAAAATTTTGAATTGATTTAGAAGAATTAATATAAGGGATAGCTCAGTAGTAAAGAACATTTATCAAAAAAATCTAAACAAATATGTTAGAAGTATTACTAAGGAATTTAATAGGGTATGATTTTGAAGAGACTAATAAGGAGAGAAACTATTTTAGAGTTTTCCTTATCCCATGATTTCATAATTGTTATTACTTTATTCAAGAAAAGAAATGAGCATATTATTACTTACAATAATTGGTATTTAAGAGCGTAATTTGATTATTTCCTTATAAAGAATTAATATTACTTTGATTGTAAAGATTATAAGATTATTCAGTAATGTTACAGACTAAATCAGACGGTCCCATTCGGAGATCGAATAGTCGAACCATTTATCATAGTCGAGGTTGAAGCAGTGTTACGTGAGTTTAATGGTGCATTAATCAATTCAATAGTAAAAAACATATAAAGGTATGATACAAGGATCAAAGGTCCATTTAGTATATCCAGGCAATTAATAAATAGACTAACATGCTACCTATTTCTATCCTAAAGGCATCACAAGTTACTTCAAAAATCATACTTTTTTTTTTCCACAAAATAACCCTTGAATAAGAAAATTTAAAAAGGAAATGAAAACTTGAAAACATGTATAAATGAGAAGCATACAGAAAAATTTAAGCAGAGAATAATATGAAAACACAAATAAAATAGTCCATACTTGCAATGGTCTACCGTCCCAAGGAAGTCATGCCAAGACATGTCACCACTACGCAAGCTCCCAGATAAGGTCATGCCTCTTGCAGGAATTACAACTGTTAAGGGAGCTTGAGCATCAATGACCTTACTGTAACAAAAGAAAAACTTAAAAATTGACCCTGGAAGGAATTTTTTGCAACTCATGTCTAGCAGAAACAACAAGAGCAAAGACTTCATCTCAATGTCAAACTAGTTGTAGTTCGCTACATGAATTTGTCCTCTCCATTAAGCTTTATGTAAAACAACACCATCCATAAGTGCAAGTTTGTCAAGGTCATGTGTAATGGCCATATTAAAAGTCAATCTCCGGCTTCCTTTTCATCACTTTTATGTTGCAACTTGGATCCATTAACATAATGTATAGGAGACTATATAAGTTAATGATGGAAATGACCAAACCACCTTAAAATTCCTACTTCACTTATCCTCTGCAAGTCCTTGCAATCATTTCTAATGTGGCCCACAATAACACCAGCATCTCAACTACATTAATCTTAGGGATGTTTAGCCACTAAGTAGCCCAAAATTCATTCCTATATAGCAACATCTAGTAAATAAAGCATGAGAATCATACCTGTATAAAGGAAGTTCCTTTTTCCCACGAATCATAAAATCCTAAAAACAGAGTTAAGATGGTAACCAAAATCAAGGTGTTAAGTAGTTGCACTAACACATAACAAAAAAACACTTATAAATACATAAAAATTACAGCCAACAATATACAACATAAAAGGTTACTACTCAAAATAGAGAGGTTCAACATAATCATTAGAAGCATCTAACGTAGGTAACAAAGGTCCAATCAAAAAAAAAAAGAGATACCAAACAAGTTAAATGAAGATCAACTGTTAAATCATGCAAACCTGCGTAAAAACAGCCTGAGCCTTTGAGATTCTAAGCCTCGTTGTTATTTCTGTAGGTGTAAAGCTATCTGCAACAGAAACCACAACGTATCCAGCTAGAACAACGGCAAGGTATGTGACAACAGAAAGCACTGTCATAGGCATATAGATTGCAACAGCAGACCCTTCGGCTAGTCCCATAGAATCAAGAGCATGTGCAACACGCCTGTCAAATATAATAGCAAAATAACTGGCCACCACAACAAAGTAAATCTATGAAAGCGGGCTGGCTGATTTGTCAGATCCCTGCCTAGTTGAATACGACAGAATAAAATATCTACCAAGACACAAGGAAGAGTTCAATTTTTTGAACCCAATCTTCTACTTAAAAAAATATTCTAAATTATGTATCAACATTTGCTAGCAAGAATAAAAGAAGCCATTTCACAGTGATGAATGTAACAAATAGTTCACATAGCAATTTTGATGGAGTTCAACATCACCATACTAGCTAGTTTGCTATAAAAGATCCATTAATGATATTGATTCATTTTTATGATATTAAATAACTGTAAATACAACCAGCTCAGATATCATAAGATAGTGCAAGTTCGATTATGGCTCAGTTTGAGAGTTAAATTTGAGTGTCCTTGAAAACATATCTTATTAAACTTCTTTTAGAAGATGGCCAAAATTTGAAATATGCATATATTCAAGTACTAGGATTTCATTCCTAAAGTTTTATGTAAACCATGATCTGCCTTGCTTCATGAAATTAACACAAGGATGAAAGAAAACAGTTTAAAAATTATCAATTGCAAACTACAAAATGCTTTCCAACAACTCATCTTTTTGTGGTGATTAGAATCACACGTGGTGCCTAAGATCTTCTTTCCTACAGCATTCCAAAAAGACCCCACAATATTTCTCAGGGAACACAAATAGTTTATCAGGTTAGAGCGAAGGTGAGCAATGCATTGTAATCTGCAGTTCCATAATCGTAAACAGGACATAAACCTGGGAAGATGTCAAAATGTGGAATGCTTAGCCACAGGTTGCTAATGGTTGGATCCTACAAGCACCCCACTAATCATTTGTATTTATTTCACAATCAACACAAATTATAATATATAAAATCAATTTTATTTCCCATCTTATACAACGAACCAATTTTATTTCACATACAACACAAATTGCCATATGAAAATAATTTTATTTCACATCATTACTTAAAATAAGTTTCTTTCTTTGACTCTCTAATCCAAAAACTACTCTAGTCAGCCAAAACGTATAACAAAACAGAGGCTTAAAGTCAATAAATGGAGAATCCAACATCGAATATGCCATTTCTGCCAAGTAGACCAATACTAAGGACTAGCTTTTATAACTCAAGATACTAAACCTTTTGGGGAAAAAATAGAATTGATGATACTAAGCAATTATCTTTATATCAAAACAGAACCACATAATTTGTTCTTAGCATACTCCAAGAGGTGTGCTTGATTTTGCAAATGAGAAGTAACACGCTTTAAACTTTGGAGTAATAATTTCTATAAAGCATGATGCAAATACAATAACAAATTACAAAGACAAAATCTTCAAAACTATTCCAATATTACAAAATAATGACCAGAAATTAGTGGAACAAACAAAAGAATGCTAGAAGAACCCTGCAAAAATCCTGCCTATTTAAATATGTAAATAAGTAAATGTACGTAAAGGAAACTTTTCTAGGAAAGTCAACCTGGTCCATAATACCCATCAAAAAAAAGAAAGGGGTCCATTATAACACCAAGAAACAGTGTGGTGCATAAGAAGCTCACCAAGAAACTTCCATGAATTTATAAATCAGACACCTCACATATTATACTCATACCATTGACATAAATTATCAAGCACTGAAAGACCATTTACGTTCAACATCTTATTTAGTTAACAACTATAATTTTTTATCCAAGTATTCAGATGAAAAAATCTCATGTATAACGTGATGTGAATACAAAGTCAGCATTACAAACCAGATATCTACTTGTAGGTCCTTCAAGGTCATGCTTTGCACTGGCAAATAATCATCTTCCTCATCTCTCCATAAAAGCACAATGTCATTCGGGCCTTTTTTATTACTTACACACAAGCAATTGGCAGCAGCATTTATGGAAGCCCCAGTTAACCATTGGCCTCCAGGATAAGAAGCATGCTCCCCCACAATATGTGAAGGGGGTTTGAAGAATGATATGCACATCTCCTCAAAGAGCAATTTCCAATAGACCTACAAATATACGTGAAAGAGTCTACATAACAAGCTTCACTCAATCATATCCTTGATATTAAAAATAAAAAAAAAAGCAAAAGAAGCATACTTCAGGATTTGAGACTGAAAACTCCTGAAAAGCAGAAAAGCTTGAGATTGGGTCCACATAGTTTGAACCAAGAATGTCACGTCCTCTTCTCTCCAGCAACTGCCCAATGTTTGTCAAGGCAGCCTTGTCCCTGTTGGTATAAACTCAGGAACCTTACTATGCTGAGGGACACTACATAAGTAACATAAAGAATAATGCCAATTTACACAAGAACATCTTCAACCATGACATTGCAAAGGCATCAACTAGTGTCATCATGTCTAACAGCGAGTGAAAGCTTCACATGTACCAAAACTTATCTTGCAGGTCCCCCCCAACCTAGGTAAACTTCATCATCAGAAATTTCATGTAGAAATTTGAAATCATGACCAGTTCAAAGGTTCGCCAAAAGATTGGGTTTCTCATTGAACACCTCACACCTCAGTAAACAGTCGGAAGCCTCCATCGCCAACACATCAACCTAGAACTTTTCGAATATGGAAATTGTTATATTTCCAGGAAGAATACTAATCTAATTTAAAAGGTTGAACACCAAATGTGAAATGGGCCCTAACCCCTAGGAAGCTCCAAGACTCGACCTTAATCACGAAATTGAGTCAAAACAAAATAGGCAATGAGATTTCCATAGGCAAAAGCTAGAAAAGTAATAAACAATTCTCGAAGGACGCATTCCCTATCCACAACAAAAATTAACAATGAATCAAAAAAGTTGCATATTTCAACAGGGATGGAGAGAGGGAGATCAAGTACAGGTCGGGCACCCAAGCTGGAGGGGTAGCGGTACCGAAGTCTCTATAGCATCCGTAGTACATCATCCGGTGGAAGGAGAACGGGAGACTAGGGTTCAGGAGGCGCTTCGAGATGCTTTTCCAAACAGCGGGGCCGGAGCTCCCATGCTCTCCGAGAATTGAACCCAGCTCGCGAAAGAGCCTAACAGCCTCAGTCGACGGCACGCCGGTTGCCAAGATTTCCTCCGCCGTGATCTCGTCCAGCGACAAGTACGACATCGTCTCTCACTCTTAGCTTCGACTCTCTCTCTCTCTCTCTTTCGCCCTTCCTCCCTCCCTCCCTCTCCTTCACTCCTACATCGTCCCGCGGCGTTCGTCGCATGAAATTATAGGACCAGAAACTAATTATTCATAAAGTTAAAAAAAAAAAAGAAATTAACTATTCATTAATTAACTAATTAAGTATTAATTAATATAAATTATAAAAAATCACCTCTTAGTGAGACAAGCTTTCCAAATGTGCGACTCAGAAAAGAGTCCTGTCAGTCTGTTACACTGTCTAATAATTAAATAATAAATTAATCAATATAATTTAAGTTTTTAATTTATTAAATTATTTAATAAACTAAATTCTAATGATAATTTGATAAATTTAAAATTTAATTTATAATTAAACAATTAATTATTAATTGTTAAAGATGCACAACATTTTTCTTAACAAATAAAAAAGATTACATAAAAATTGAGCCACTCAATGCTTGGGGAGGCAGCTCACAAATTTAAAAAAAATTAAGAGATAATTAGACCCATCAGTAGCCACTGGGCCGCTGGCCGGTCGCGCAACCGTTGCTTTTTTCCGGGCATCAAAAAGAGAGAGATCGAGGAGTATAATGATAATTTTAAAAATATTTTAATAATAATTTTTTTTAAAAAAAACTATTTAATATTTTATTAAGACTCAAAAATTTGATATTATAATTTTAAAAATATAAATCTATTCATTATTAAATAAGCATTAAATTCAAAATCTTGAATGTAATTATCTTCTAGGGTGTGTTTGTTTGTAAGGTTAAATTTAAAAAGGTTAAAATTAAATTTAGATAGAGATATTTTTTTATTAAAAGTTGTGAATGATGTGAAATAAAGTTAATTATTATATTGAGATATGTGAAGGATGTGATATAAAGTTAGTTATTATGTTGGAATATATGAGGGATGTGATATAAGTTAGTTATTATTTTAATAATATGTGTAGGATGTGAAATAAATTTAATTTTTAATATTAAATTTTATGTGTGATGTGATATGTCTGATTAAAATTAAACCAGATTAATTTTAAACTCTTTAGGCAAACATGGCCCTAGGGATTAGATGGCACAGCTGAAATTATTTTTTTTTAATTTTTTTTTTGAATCGCAAGGACTAAAAAATTTTCATGTCATAATCACTTTAAAAAATATACATAACCGTTTTCATACAAAATTAAAAAACAACATTACATACCAAAAATATAATAAACTTGTTTATTATATTAATTCATTGCCTCCAAAAAAAAAAAAAAGAGTAAATATCACAAAAAATAAAATTTATTATTATTTAATCTAATTTGACATCGAACCAACTTGTTAGACATATCATTTCACCTACAAACCAATCTAGCTAAGCAATTTGGTCTACTTTTACATACATGATTCTAATTTTCAAAGTTAAACAAATGAAATGCCCTCTTTTTTTTTTTTTTTTTTTGTTGAAAGTCGACCGTAGCCTACGCATTAAAGCAATAAAAACAAAGTATCAAATACAGGATAAGCAATCCTTAAGGAAGTGACATGCATGACCACTAAAACTAATAAGGCCTACATTACTATCAAAATAAACATCCAATATAAAATAAAATTATTTTTTAATATTTAATTATATGTATATATATATATATATATATATATATATATACATATATATATATACATGATGTGAAATAAATATAAATTATTAATATTTTTTTTAAAAAAAAAAGAATTTATCCATATGCTATAATAACTACAACAATAATCAGATTTTCTCTTTTTCCACCTAGTCAGTTTGTTGTAAACCTGTGCATTTTTCTATAGCAGCAGTTCTATATATGAAATTTGGCTGAACTAGAGTGAGCTGAAATAGTCTTTAATCAGGGAGAAAATACTCAAAATAGGGTTAGCATTGGATGCATTCTCCAGCCTTTCAAACAGTATGCCATCCATCCTTGCTTGAATGGCAACAGATGAGGCCACCTCCTGCAGCATTTCCTTCATAGTTCTCTCAAAGCCATAAAGGGAGCTTCCAATGCCACTGAGAATTTCTACAAGGGAAGGTGAGGGCTTCGACATCTCAACTAACCGAACCTGAGATACAAAGAGAAGATTTAGAAGGTCAGTATCTAAAAACAATGCTAGTTTCTCGTATAATGAACTTATTTGCAGTGCCGTGAAAATCAGATCGGGCCACCTGGTCTAAAAATGAACTGGCGTATCATCTGATTCGGTTCGATGCTAAAACCGTTCTACATATCAGATTATATTAAATCATAATAAATTAATTTTTTTTTATAATATTTAGAGTTTTAATATGATAATAAATCATATAACAAATAAGTTTGTTATTATAAACATTCCAAAGAATGACAGCAGCTTTCCCATTGAAAACGGTTTAGAGTGACTTTGAACCTAGGCTCAAACTTCATCTCATCCTCGTTAGAGGATCAATGAGTTTTAAATAGTACTCTTGGCGGACAATATTATTCTAATGAATTTTTTAAAAAATATTAATTTATTGGTTCAACCAATTCGATGACTGGTTTAACTAGTTCGATCATGAACCGAACAGTAGAGCTTACTGAGTATCACATGTATATAAACTCGCTAATAGAGTGACAAAATTTGTTGTATCATTTGCTGTTGATGATGATGTAGTGTGGGAAGGGAGTATGTCCTCTAGCATCATTTTTGCTCATTCCTTTGGTTTACAGTGACACAATCGCAATCCAAGCCAATCTAACTTGATTGCGATGTCGCATCCTACACAACGAGTATCCATTTGAGAGGAAAAATGAATGATGTCATAGATTAGAAGAAAATGCTAGTGGGTTTAATTAGGAAGTGCAAAAAAACAAAATTAAAAAAAGTACAACTTTTGACAAGCTCCGTGACGAATGACTACCTAAAATCAGTCAACAGTAATTACTATATATCAAGCAAATGGAACCAAAGCAAATGCATGATCTTCTTATATACAAGATTTCAACGTTAACTGTTAAAAAAAAATAAAACTATTTTTCTTAACGGTAAAAAATAGAACTTTTAGTTGATTACTAAAAGTGAAATTAAGTAAATTAAAAATGGGACCCTAAAACAAAAAGAAACCAAATATAAGTTTCCTGACAAAGAATTGAGACTTCTAACAAAGAATCAACAGCAAATAGAAAGGAGACTTTGCCTGTATGCATCATGTTACTGCATCTTGCTCAGAATGTAACTAGTAAGGAAAACAATGGAATAAAGAAAAATCACATTGAGCCTTCTTTCAACCCATTTACAAGTTGTTCGAAGAAGAAGCAGGACTGACCTGTGTGTCTTGCGGTATGTTGGCCCTGTGCTTTGCAATTGCAACAGCCCGAGAGAACCCACCAATAGCATCAACCAAGCCTCTAGATGAAGCATCTTTTCCGGTCCATACCCTACCTTGAGCAATCTCTTCCATCTTATCCACCTGATTGCAAGAAACATTTTAATAGACATTGTGCACATATTTTACACCCACAACTCAGTAATAACAAATGAGGACAGTTACCGCCATTGATCTAGAAATAGCTGCTTTATCCCTGAACTGCCGATAAGCATTCTTTGCAGACTTCTCAAAAAGTTCTGCTTCATCTGGTCTGTAGTTTTAGAAACAAAAAAGAACAAAACTTCTAATACAATTCAAAACATACTGATAAATGAGTAAAAACTGTACAATAGCTGAATAGCATATATAGCTTAAAATGAGTTCCACAAGAGCAGTTCTGCAGAATCGCTAGTTTTTTTCGAAAAAAAGAATTGCTCATTGTTATGAGACTGATGAATGAGGCAATTATATGGGGATGGTTATACTACCATCTTTACATGATATGGATGAGAACGTTGATCTTTACATAAACAAACTCTCTAAGAAAGGCCTCACTTTAAAATGCTGACTGAAACGAACCACAAATAACAGTACTTCTACAGCAACATAATGTGCAAGGGAATGACCTACTATAAAATGCATTTATAGAGGATTTCTTATATAAAAATACATGTATAGACCACTTCCAAGTCCGTTAGTTTTTGTAGTAAATACAAGAAAATTTTTATTATTCAAAATTTATGGCCAGTAATCTTTGGCAGACAAAAGGGTTTTAGAAAATAAATATTTCCTGAAATTCGAGAAAATAAATATTTCAGTAGAAGAACTAAGTCAGACAATCAAAGAGATGAAAGAGCAAAATCAGATAATATGCAGCTAGAAATTAAAGTCTGATCACTAATAATCAATCTTAACCTGATTGGATAATGAAAGCAAAAATTACAAAACAGTACTTAGTGTAGTGGTTTGCTTATAGCAAACTGTGGCATGGCATGTGTGCACCTCCAAAAACAAGTGTTCATGATTGTCTGGTATTTTAAGAAGGAAAAACGAAAACCCATTATATAAGAAACTGGACTTATGAATTTGATCATTTCCGTAAATGATAATTCATTCCACTGACAACTGAGAACTAGTCGCACAATGGATATGATGTTACTGTATAGCATTATCTGAAGTTATGTATAAGAAATATGTGGAAAATTAACTTCTATGATGAAAAACAGAATTGCAACTGTAAACCAATTCGTACTGGAAGCATTTATGCTAAATTACAGACTAAGCATTCTATGTTAAACAACAGCAGATATATGGAGTTAAAAGACTAAAATATGAATATATCAATTCTCCCGTTAGGCTGGAGTGCATTTTTTGAATGTTTTAAATTTTTTTGAAATAGAAAGAAAAAGAAAATTATATCAATATTATTATGTGAAATAAAATTATTTAATTATTGAGAATTGTGTTAGATGTGAAATAAAATTAATTTCTAAAATTAGAATTTGTGTAGGAAGTAAAATATAGTTGATTTTTAATATTTAAATTTGTGTATGATGTGAAATAAATATAAAATATTTATGAAAATATTTTTGGAAGAATTTGACATTTTTTGGCACTAACCAAATAAAGCCAAAGGGAGAATAAGGGAGTAAAAACTATTGCCTTATTTGATCTTTTAAATTAAAATATGTAATTATTAGGTCAACCAAAGAATGAAGCGAATGAAAAATTATAGTATTGTCTGTAATTTTTTCTTAGTCTTAAATCCTAATTTTCTATAACAGAAATTATAATTTAGTTTCTTATTTTTCTTAATCTTATTTTAGGTCCTAAAAAACTACAAATTGATCTTCTGATTTCTCTCAGTCTAGACTTTGGTCCTAATACTTTACAGTTGAAATAATAATTCCGAAAAAATTTCTCTTAGTTTAGTCATAAGTCATAATTTCTTACAATTGAAATGGTAATTTGGCCCCCAAATTTTTCTTAGTCTTTATCTTAGGTCCTAAGAAAATAGAGTTTCGTCCCTGATTTCCTTAGTATTGGCCTAGGTCCTAATTTCTTGCAGTGGAAATTACAATTCCTTTTAATGTTAGTCTTGTGTACTAAAAATTTACCGTTTGTTTTCCCGATTTCTCTTAGCATTGGCCTTAGTCCTAAATCATTACAATGAAATTACAATTACCCTTGTTCTTAGGTTCTAAGAAATTATAATTTTTTCTTACGATTTTAGGCCCAAATTCCTTACAATAAAAATTATAATTGATATCCCAATTTTTCCCAATCTAGTTTTAGCGCATAATAAATTACCATTAAGTTCCCTAATTTCTCTTAGTATTAGCCTTAAGTCCTAATACCTTACAATAAAAATTACAATTTCTCCAAGACTTGATTTAGCTCCTAAGAAATTATAATTGAGTCCTCCAGTTTTTTATCTGAATTTTGTAAAATAAAAAATTATAATTTGATCTCCCATTTTCTCTTAAACTTCATCTTAGGTCATAGAAAATGGTAATTTGGATCTTAATTTCTCTTATTCATCTTAGGTCATACAATATAATTTGGTTTTTCAATTTCTCTTAGTTTTTAACTTAAATTCTCAGAATATTACTTAATGGGAGAGAGGAGATCGAGGAGATAAAGGGAGAGATGGTGGGGGACAGAGAGAGCGAGAAGAGAGCAAAGAGAAGATGTCGGAAAATATAAAATTTCATCAATTTAATAGCTAAATCAATGATAATCACGAAAACCATCTATTTAGACCTCTCACATCATAAATTTCATTTTAGGGATCCTCAAGCCTCATTTAATTGGAATATATTTTGATGATGTTTAAGTTTTTGAGATAAATATAAAAGGAAAGTTACTATAATGTTATGAAATAAAATTATTTTTTAATTGAAGTATGTGTAAGATGTGAAATAAAATTATTTTTTAACGTTAAAATTTGTGTTGGATATAAAATAAAGTTGATTTTAATATTTGAATTTGTGTATAATATGAAATAAAAATAAATTATTGATGAAAGCATTTTTGGAGAAATTTGGAAGGTTTTTAAGCCCCAACCAAATGAGGCCTCGATGTAACATTAGGTAGATATAGGGACCTATGCGAAGATTGCAAAAAACATGGACCTTCTCATACTTATGGGCAAACTGTAAATACTTATCAGTAATTTTCTCTTTTTTATATTATGAAATACATTCATTCAACCTAAATTCAGTAAGTTACAAAGACTTCTTACATATAGCCCACAACAAAGTGTATTATTACTAATTAATTAATAAATTATGTTGTAATATGTTATGATATTTTATAAAATATATACTGTAAGCATGATTACACAAAAATCTACATGAATCACTTTTCAAAAAAAAAAAATCTACATGAATTCAATAATGAATAGGGCCAACAAACATAATTTTAGAAGAAAACTTTCAAGAAAGAAACCTTTAGGCATCAGTTTGGATTTCACATTCTGCTCTAGTAAGTGAGCAATTAACAAATACCCTCTCACCTAAAAGGACGTTGCTCAGCAGCCAACAGCTCAGCATATTTCCCCCTTGATAATATTTCTTTGTTGAAGCCAAGCCTTTCATACAACTTACTTAGACTAAACTTACCTGGAAAGTCAAATCTGTAAGAAATTTATTGTGGAAGACAGACCTAATGCAGAATCTTCAAACTGCAAGAGTTTAAAATCAAGAGCTAACTTCAATATGTATCCATTTGTACATCAAAGAAGACAATGTGAAGCTAATATAATAGGCATTTAGGCGCATAAAAATGACTTTTTTAGAAATCATGGAAGATTGAAAATGAAAATCACCAGCTTGGTACACCGTTCAAGAAGTCTATAATATGTCGATCTATTTTATATGCCCTAAGTGAATTCCTAATCAAATTTTTATTTCATTTTTAAAATCTTTATCAATACTAAAACTAAATGTATCTTCCTTGTAGAAGTCGACAATTGATACTATTATCTCGTATTTTATTTCTTCTAGTCTATTTGTAATGACACAACAATAAAGCAATAAACAGAAAACTAGTTCGAATCCACTACATGGATTTTTCTTACTCAATTAGCTTTGTTTTCTAAGTGTAAGTTAAGGTCATGTGTAATGACGATATCAAAGAACATTTTTGGTCTTCCATTCCCTCTCTTTGCCATCACGACATGAATCCTCATATACTTATGCAGTGGAACCTCTATAGGTCGATTATGCGCACAATTAAACCACCTTTAATGCCACATGGATCTGGCAATGTTCATCGTCTTCCTAATACAATCATTTCTAATCGGATAATGTAACTATTCATCCATCTGAGCATTTGCATCTTAGACTCTTGCACTAATCATATGAATTTTTTGCCACTTAATTGTCCAACAATCTTTCCTATTTTGTATATATCATTTTTACCATAGATATCATATCAAGTGCAATCATTCACAACATGACTCACAAGCATATGTCCATTCTCCATAGTACACATATGACTTTAATTTGGGAAAAGAACCAGAACTTTTGGTGCATCCATGTAATGCCTTTACGCACATGAAAGAGAGCAAGCATTAGATCAACATAACAGAGTAAGTACCAGGCATCATCAACGGGTAAGATAAAGCCCTTTGTCCTCCACCGCACCTATTTAATTTATTTAGACATTCTTCCAAATAAAGAATAAGTAAACAAAGTAGGAAAATAATTCCCTATTCACTATCCATAGAACAGGATATATGTTGAAAACAAAGTTAAGGATAAGTAGTTTTTATAAGCATAGAAACCAAGTCAATTTCATAGCACATCAACTTCTTTGATAGACTAGGATGTAAGAGTTTTTTCTATTTAATAGAGCAAGATATAATGAGGTTGCTTATATAGGAGCTTTTACAATAATTTCTAGACTAAGAAATCTCATGGTTTTTATCGGGTTATGATTTGGGTTGGTGCCGTAAGGTTAAGGCCTCTTTAGTTTTCAAGTTGTTTTAACTAACAACCCATTGGTTATACTATACTCACAAGCATTAGCATTAATTGCAAGTTATTATTGGCCATGTGATCAATAGAATTCTACCAATGAAAGTATAAAATTTCCATGACAATTTTCAAGTCTTGCTCGATGGCAGATTATAATGTGATCGCAAGATATTTGATGCAGGACAACGCTGTGATACCAAAATTGATGTGAAACGTCAAAGATGGGGTGGCTAGAATTTAGAGAATGAAGAACAATATGAGAGAAAAAGGTGTATAACTAGAGTTTCTTGAATTCTCACCTAAGGTTTTCTTACCTTTTTTTCTGGGATATCGATCCTTTCCGGTATCCCTAAACTAACCCATTTCAAAGTTAATTTTACACAATGCAAGTTTCATTTGTTTATTAAAAAAATATGTACAAACTTTAACTATTTATAGGCAAATAAACTAAATTAAAAATAAAAAAAGATTAGATAATTATAGTTCTAGATAATTATGAGATAATTTCAACTAAGTTACATTTAATTAAATTTATCCTTTTAAATAGTATCAATTTGGATAATACTTAATTTGGATAAACCTAACCAATTTAAATCTGAAATAAACTTCCTAAAATAGAACAAAAAAGATATAATCAGCATCAATTTCTATACATCCACAGCATCTTGGATCACGATTTGATTTGGACTGTCAATCATCCTAATATCCCTATCAAAATTTGCTCTAGATTTTTTTCTCTATTCTTCCTTCAACCTCCATGTTCTCTGGAGATGCATCATTTTGGTGTTCTATTCAGGTTGAGAAATTTGAAAAATTCTCGCTAAAATGAGTCTTCCATTTAGATATTCAGCTGCATTGCTAGTTATATTCTAGATAATGGCAAATCTGACGTTACTAGCCAATTTATAGAGAGGAGTTAGCTTAACCAATATAATCCTTTTCATGATTTCAAAATACTACTTGTCTTTTCAATGCACAAAAAGTAGTAACAAAAACGATCATGCTTATTTACCTGTAACAACACCTATTGAACCAGTCAAGGTAAGATTCTCGGCAACCAGAGTACTTGCAGCCATAGCCATGTAATATCCTCCACTTGCAGCAACATCAGACATCGACGCAACAACAGGTTTGGAGGCAGCTAAAAGCCTAATCTCTCTCCACATACTGAATAAATGATAGAATCAACAAAAGCTCAGAGATTGACATAAGCATTATGGGAAAAAAAAAGAAATAAAGCTATATCTTAGAAAAATTGAGTTATTTAATAAACATAGATATCTGATGAATATCTCAAGTTATAAATCACAATATACTACTAGCACAATCAGCATTAGGAAAGCTCGAAGCATCAGTTTGTCAGAATGCTAAATGAATTACCAAAAAACCTGCAAGACGTGATTGTACATTCTATATGCACAAACTATGAATTTAAAAGAATAGCAAGAATATAATAATAATCAAGCTTTTATCCTACTAGGTGGGGTCGGCTACATGAATCCTTTGTTTCTATTGCGCTCTATCAAATAATAAGTTCTCATTTATCTCCAAATATATGAGATCCTTTTTTATGATTTCCTGTCATATCATATTTGGTCTTCCTTTTCCTCTTTTAACATAGAGAAAATCTAATAACTCAACTCTCCTTATTAGAGCTTCCATCAACCTACGATTTATATATTCAAAGCATCTAAGCCGCCTCCCCTTGGGCATATCCTCAACTAAGGCTACGCTAATGTTCTCGCAATATACTTATTTCTTATCCTAACTTTTTGTGTATACTGACTCATCCATCCTAGCATTCTTATCTCTACGACACTTACTTTACTTTTGTATTTTTACTTTGCAGGCCAACATTCTGCACCATACAATATTACTGATCTTACACCTGTTCTGTAGAATAAACCTATAAGTTTGAGTGAATTTTTTATCACACAACACATTATAAGCATTTTTTCACTTTAACTAATCTGCTTTGATACTGTTGATAACATCTTATCTATTTCACCGTTATTTATATAATTAATTCAAAGTATTTAAATCGCTCACTCTTCCTGATAACTTGATCATCAATTTCATCTCACTAATATAAGTGCTTCTATCTTAACTAAATTTGCAGTACATATATTTGATTTTTGATTACTGAAATTTGATCTATTAAGATGAAAATTATTAAATTCTAAAGTATTTCTCCATGGCTTAAGTTTTGCCTTGGTTTGCAGTCTTATTAATAAGAATAATATTATTTGTGAAAAGCATATATCAAAGTACTATTTCTTAGATATGCCCAGTCAGGGCTTTCATAACTAATACAAAAATATATGGGCCTAAAGCTGAGCCTTGGGCCCTGTTTGGTTGAAGACCATCTTGGCCATGACTATGACCAAAATAGCCTTCAACTATTTTAATAAATAATTTTTTTATTTTTCATTCTCAATACATAAATTTTAACATAAAAAGTTCACTTTATATTATATCTATATAATTTTTAACACATTATATTTAATTTTTTATTATTATTATTTTTAAATAAAATGGTTGGAGGCCATTTTGGCCATGGCTTGGCCTCCAACCAAACAAGGCCTTGGTATACTCCAACTGTAATTTGAAAAATTCTTAATTAAACCATTTTGTATTCGAACACAAGTAATATCCTCTTTATACATATCTTTGATAATTTAAATATAGACAGTGAAAACTGCTCTCTTTTCTAAAACTTTCCAAAGCACTTCCCTAAGAATTTTATCATAAATTTTTTTAAAATTGATGAAAATCAAATAAAATTTTTTCTCTCCCTAAACTTTTCCATTAAACTCTTCAACAAATGAATAGCTTCCAATAGTGGATCTATCAGACAAAACTAAATTGATTCTGTGACATCTTAATATTACAACATAATCTCTGCTCGATTACCTTCTCCCAAAATTTTAGAATGTAGCTCATTAATTTAATACCTCTGTAACAGGCACAATCCTGTGCATTGCTTTTATTTAATTTCACTGTAGGAATGCGATAAAAAATTTTTAATTCCAATTAAATGAGGTAGTAGACCTATGTAATGGTATAAATCTGATATAGGCGTTTGGCAATGTTATCAGGACTCAATTTGCTGAGAGTAATCAGGTCAGTGGGGAAACAAGGAATCAAAGTGGTCCATCCAGCAAATTTAAATTGCAAGTAGCATAGATTGACTTCAAACAAGCCTCAGTAAGGAAGATCTTTCCACCAAATGCTCTGGGTATGGGAGACTGGGTCAAAGCCTCGTTGAAGACCCAGGCTTCGAAGTGCTTCCATGGCCAAAGCATTCAAGTCTTGTTTCACAGGTCAATTACCAACAAGATGATGCCTTGGATTAATTCAACTATGCAGTAAAGGTTTCCAACATTTTGAGCATGTTCCTATATCTTCTTAAACATATCAAGCTCTATAGGTATGTGGCAATTCATGTTAGCGGGTCGGGTTCGGGTAACCCATTTTTTGACTTGACCCATTTAAATTTGGCCCAAACTAAACTGTTTATTAAATAGGTTAAGTATCAAGATCCGTACTAGACCAGTTTAATAAATGAATTACCTGATCTACCAACTCGTTTATCATAATTTTTGGGATGTCAAAATTTAATAATTCAATATTTTTTAATTTAATTTAATATAACTATAAAGTGTAATTAAGAACTTTGATAATACAACTAAACCACATAATACACATTTAATAATTAAAAATAAAATCAATAAAAAAAGAAAAAAATACTTATTTTGACAAATGAGTCATTACCAGATCATAATCAAGTTAAACAACTGTACCTGAGTCCTCTTTGACGAGTCAAATTCGGGTCAACTTGTTTATGACCCACACTCACATAAGTTCGACCTATACCCAGTTAAGCCGGGTTGCGTTCCGGTCGAGTTCACGGGTCGAGTCAAAAATTATCACCTCTATATTTTGGCTCTAGCCCAAAATGCAAGTATATCCATTAGGCATTTCGTTTAAAAGTATGAAGCAAACTAATTTCCCCCCATCCATCTCTTCTGAACTTTTTTCCATGTAATCGTACTGCAGAACCCAACTTCCAAAAGATTCCTTGGGGAACAATCCACCAAACCCATGTATTGAACGTATAAGAAAATTTTAAAATATTCTTATTTACGAATCTTTTTTAAAATTACTGTAGTTTTGTTCATAGTTTTAGAAAAATGAATTCGGTGCAAGTCATATGTGGAAGATACAACTTACAAATGTTTTTTTCTTTTATGTGTGATGGTGGGGAGTTACTTCAACTCAAGATATTAGGAAGATGACTTAGGTGATTTCACTTTTTACCTACTTCACCTATCACTTTTCCTAATATTTTTTCTAGTATATAATTTGATACGAAATAAAATGAAATGAAATGCAAAATTAAAGATCAATGTCACAAATTATTCACTATTAAGTGCAATTATTTATTAAAAGGAATTACGTCCACAGTATCTCCATCTATTTAATCAAATTGGATCATTTGTAAATAAAGATTTATTTAAGCTGTTGTTTGACAATTGATGATTTTGAGGCTGTCCTATTTAGGGTAAGAAGAAAATAGCCAAAAGGTCATTTTGGGCATTTCTACAACTCTCGATTTGCCATGGAATGGAATTGAGGGCAACGAAGACCAATATTGTAAAAACAAGATTATGTTAAAAACCGGATCATTGTCCAATTCTTGGTCTGACCGATCCTATCTCCAATTCTTGGTTTGACCGATCAAACTGGTAGGACCAATCATCAAACTGCTCAAATTGATAAATAGCCATTTTTTAATAATTCAAAAAAATGATAATATCCATAAAAATACTTACAAATATTCAAAACAACAAATATATTTATTCTATTAATTCATTATTATCATTAAAGAGTAAATATTACACAGTTAGAATAAATTTTTATAATTTGACCAAATTTGATATGCAATCTGATTTTGCCATCAAACCGGACCGGATGACGTGTTAGTTCACAGTCGAACTGCTTAAACCAGAAGGACTGGCTTGGTTCGGTTTTTACAACACTCAGCAAAAATCCAAACCTTATTTTTGCAGACTCTACTATGCTAATTTTTTGCATTTCTCATCCTCCCCGCTCTCCACATTTGCTTTGCTCCACATGCCAGCAATAAAGGGGAAATATTGGCTATTCCAAGCTCTCTAGAAAGGATGCTAGCTAAAACACCTCTTTATGTTTTGTAATTCTCAGCCATAGGTCTTTCATGAGTTTTTGCCAGTGTGAATGCTTTTCTAGGCATATCACCATAGATTTGTCATATTTCTATGCTTCTACATGTGTTTGTTAGCAGATTTATTACTTTGTTAAATTTATTCAATAGATTTCTTGATGATATATCCCTTATTCTTTTAGTTGTAGATATTTGTTGTTCTAGGTCAAAATTTTTAAGAGAAAGAATGAACAAGGAATTTTTAGTCCAATTGGAAATATAATGCATTCTTGATGTCATATTTCTATGTTTCTTAATGCATTCTTGATTCTGTATTTTTGTGTTCCTTGGTTGGTCCTTGACGCGTATTTAACCAGATTTATTTGGTCACGAAAACTAAATATTCATGGCAGATTCTAATATTCCATTAATACGTATCCAACACGTAACGCGATGTGATATTTTTTAAAAAAATTGATAATTGTTTGATACTTAAGTATTTGGATTGAATTTTCAAATCATTTCCTTCAGCAAAATACTGGTTCATCATAATTCAATCAAACTCAAATTTGATTAATGCCTGGATTACAAAAACATTCAAATACAAAACCAAAAAACAGAGAGGGCTAAACCTTCAATGCCCCTAAAACAATACGAGGCAATGTAGGAGTAAATAAGAAAATAATTTTAGAAGGGAAAAAACCAAATTAACTAGTTTAATTTAGCAAGGTTTATAAGTTACCATTTCACTCGAGTCCAAACCAAATAGACTTGACCTAATTAACTTATGAAGACACTTAAAAAGAAATAAATTGGAATCCAACCCATTGGAGTGGCCAAAGTCAAGCATTTCTAGATCATCAATGGGACGCATAGATGAATGGTCGGATGTCCTCATCACATTTATAGGTCAACCATAAATTTGAAAACTATTACCAAAAAAGCTTGTAATAATAAATAGTAATCTCAAAGTCTCTCTTTTATAGGTAATTTTGAATAAACCACAACAATAGAGTTTAAAAAATGATAACTCATAGGAATGTTACTCCTACATTAACAAGGGTGCTAGAAATCTTAAACTTTAGAAATTCAAGAATTTTTTTTTTAAACAAAAGATGACGGTGAAAAGAACACGCAAATATACATGAAAAATAATGATTTAAAGAGAGCATCTCTTACAGATCAGAAGCTAAAGCATCACCTCCAGGGCTATCTATACGTAGTATAACAGCTTTAAACTTCGCAGACTCTGACAAAAATAAAAATGACAATATTTAAGAGAAAAATGCAACTAAAACTTCTAAACACCAATAACTAAGCAAACAAATAAATACAGCATCCTAACAAGAAGTTTGAGTGCTCAAGTATGAAAATTTTGAGGAAAAAAAACTACCATTACACAATCTAATAAAATATTACAAGCACAAACACCTTTATCAGATTCAAACAAAAACTTTTTAGAGTAAACTTATGGATGGAATCAAACTATATTTTCAAACACGTAATGAACATTTTGGGTGACTTAGGCAATAAAGTTTCTTGCTGAATGGACCTTAAAATGAATGAACTAGTCAATTCTTGAAAAAGTGATCCAGTAATCGCATTCTTTAACCTTTATTAGTCACCTACATTACTAACTTGAAGGAAGATTTAGTGAGAAAGTAATAAGTATAATATAAAAATGAAATCACATGCATTCTATATATAACAGTCCAGTAATGTCATTACAAAAGAATTATATGAATTTATTGCAGGTTTCTTGCTATAAAAGCTATTGCAGCATAATGGAGAAAAGGCAAGAAAATTCCGACAGTGATTTAATGGTTTTCCATAGAAAAAAGGAACTAAATCATCATCACATGAACCAGTCACCCACAAGAAGCAATTGTTGCCCTCACTGAAGACTGTATTATTGCATTTTGTTTTTATAAGCATACTCTCAAGGGTCACTATTCATCAAACAAGTTAAATTTGCAAAGTGCAAAGGTCTAATAAGACTTTACTAACTTTTTAGAGTCAATGGAAACCTAGCTCCTGTTATCAAGGTATAGTGCATTACCATACGTTCAGTAGTACGTAATCATGTCATTTACTGTAACTCAAAAAATATTGGAAGCTTTAGGTCCTTATGAATTTACTAATTTGATACACTTGAAGCACATCAAGACGTTCCACATATATGCCATTAGAGTACAACTTGAATCACTTGTCAATAAACAAAACAATGTATAGAAGCAGTCAGTAACAAACAACAAAGTTGACTTCTGCCAATTTCATATTATCAATCGACTGGTCATAGCTTACTTGGCATGCTTTTCACTAGCAACTCAGGCAAAGCATAAAATCCACTCTTAGTTGTCTGTCTATCACACTGAAGTTTAGGAAATTTTCTAATACAAGTATACAAATATGCAAGTATACAAATATACAAGTATAGAACAATATTACAGTATAAACTTTTGCCTTACAACAAGATTTCTAGACTCCAACGAAATGATCACAGATTTATATCTAAAAATTTCAAGATATAATAAAATGTCGAGTTAGTTTGGTTGGAGGAAAAAAGTGATTTGAAAAAGTTTTGTGCAATTTCTCAAAAAACATGTATGAAGGGAAATAAAGTGAACTAGTTATATTAAAAATTGCATTATATGTAAAATAAAATTAATTAATTTATTCAGAATTATGTAGGATATAAAACAAAGTGATATTTAATGTTAGAGTTTGAGAAGGATGAGATATAAAATAGTTTTTAAATATTTTTTGTAAATAAAATAAAGTTTTTAATGATGATTATTTTTTCCTTGGCTGTTTTTTCTATTTACCAAATAGAACCTTAAAGTTCAGATATAAGTATAACTAGTCCTATTAACTGGCTTAAATAAAACAATAACAAAAGATAAAGTGCAGAGAAATAAATGTTAAGAGAGTTAATTAAAAAAAATAGCAATAAAGTAAATGTTCGCAATATGATTAGATAACACGAAGAGAAAATGTGGAATAATAATAAAAGGATAATAAAATGTTAATAAGATTGGACAAGAAAAGAAAACTGCAATAAGGTAGATGTTAGTGGGTTAATAGTTCTTTTTTTGATTTTACAAACTTGGACACCACAATTTTCCCCCAATTTTCCCCTGCCCCACTTGAAAATTGTGATAGTAGCGTGGTTTGAACATAAAATCCCTTGGCACCTAAGCAAACTTCTTCTCCACTGGGCAAGGAGAACACCACCAGTTAGTAGACGTTACATAACAACAAAAGAAAACACAATAATGAAAGTTAATAATGTAAGTCAACGAAAGAAATGTTAGAATGAGAAATAGGATAATTAAAAGATATTAAAAGAATCAATAAGCTCCATTCAAATGGAGCAAGATTTACA
This sequence comes from Apostasia shenzhenica, assembly GCA_002786265.1. NCBI lineage: Eukaryota > Viridiplantae > Streptophyta > Magnoliopsida > Asparagales > Orchidaceae > Apostasia > Apostasia shenzhenica. The sequence continues at coordinate 492,851 of KZ451889.1, forward strand.
AGGTGCTTGAAATATCTTTAGAACTCAATTAAAACAAAGATGTTGTATAGAGGTAGAAATCAAATTGGTATGCAATTAGAAATAATAGTAGGAGCAAACACATGATATATAATAGTCCAAACATAAAAATGACATATGCCTACTCCCCGCTCCTTTCGAGAGACATTAATATAAAAATATAAATTACAAGGAATATAGAAATAGAGCCTCTTTATGAACTCAAAGCTCGCTAACCCCAATTACTCTCCACGCAAGGGAAAATACAAAGAAAGAGCCTCCTTCAATGGCATCAAGGCTCAATAACCTCACACACACCATAAAGGGGATAGAAATTAAAAGGAAAAAAAATGACCACAAGGCTCATAATATGTAAGAGAAAGATGTTAGAGTCAAAACTATTTCTATATTTGACAAGGTAAACTTGAAAACAACTGAAAGAAGAAAGCTAAGTAGAAACACAGTTTAGAGAACTTATAGAAAGAATATAAAAAATAGTTAATTTACTAGCCCAACTGAATAAAGAATTCATGCAGAACCACTTTGGGAAAAAGGGAAATTTTATCACACTTATGTAAGAATGTAGAAAATCAGAGAGCAAGAGAGAATTTCCCACATCTTAGAGCTAGAAGGATTAGAGAAGAATGAAAGTTTGAAGCACTAGCTAAGAGAGATGAGCCACATGAAGAGGGGGAGTATTTATAGGAATGAAAAGGATTTAAAATATGAAAATCATTTTTATCTAAAATAGAACATACTAAAAGACATTAAAGTAGCTGAGAAAGGTTTTCTTAGGTTTTGAAATGTAACAAGTATAGTTAAAGAAAGTTTAAGTCAAAAGTTCATCAAAATCAACTTTCTAAAGACTTATTTGACCATTTAGCATGTTAGGCAATTTTTTTTTATCATTTAAATCATCCAAACAAGAGTTTAGTGCAAAATCTTTGGACAATTTAGTAATTCATCCAAATCACGAATAGGTCAAGAACACAGTATACAGTTACATGTTAAGGCAAAATGTATATATCATGTGATTTTGTAATTCAACTAATACTCAAATCTACAGAACACCCATAAGGCTCTCAAACCTTTGGGAATATTGATTCAGTGACTCGTATTCTATTCATCCATTATAAATGCGTTCATAGGCTCGAGGTGTCTTCTTATTTTATTTTGTATCATTTTAAACTTAATAGTTAATATTAATACAAGACTAATAAATTTGATCATTAGAGTTCAAAATAAAAGTAATTTTTGACCTTTACCATTGTGATATAACTCTCTGGTGGGGACACCATGATCGACCGTCGATTCATTCCTGGCAGAGTTTACCGTCAACGACCGAGATCTAGCTATACTGCTTCGATCTGGATTGATTGACTATTAGGACGGATTTGGAAAGATGGATGCTGCGGATCGCTGACTCGATGGATTGGAAATCTCCTATTCATTCTGATTGATTGGAGATTCCATTTTGAGATGATTTTATTTCTCGCATTTATTTGTATTAATTGTTTCTATTTCGGTGATCATTATTTTAGGCATGTTATCTAATATTTCCTCCTCGTTTGTGTGAGGAATTTATTACATTACGTATTTTTCTTTATTGAGTCAGTCTGTATGGAGGCTTATATAAACGCCTCTCTGTTACTCTTATTTTTCTTAATGCTGAATAAATCTGATCTGTGTTTTCCCTTGGGATTATCTGATTCTGGAATGAATCGATATAACAAATTATCCATAACCAAATTTGAAATATTGTGATGATTTGATAATAAATATTATTGAAGATAATTCGCATATCACCAGCATATTCATCACACATGAAGTTTTTCTTGCATTGATTTACAATTGAAATAGGAAAAAAAGATTAATGAAAGATAAATAAATCACATATGAAACTTCTTCATTATCTACTAGTAAAACAAAAAGGAGGTATCCATAAGTAGGTCTGCCAGATAGTAGAATTACCTCTAATGCTTCGGATCTTTTCAATCAGTTGTTCAGCAATGATGCCACTACCAGGTGCACTCAAGGGACTACGTGAACGGCTAATGCTTCCTGCAGCTCTTATTATAGCCACTTGATCTTTACCCCTTTCCAGCCCAAGTGTCCATTTTCTTACTCTAGAGTATTTACTTGGACATAAAAAACAGTGATAATATCAGCACATTTACATATATCTCAAAGAAAGAAACAGCTTCAAAAAAAAAAAAGAAATCAAATGTTGACATGAACTATTTTTAAGAATTAACATTTTGTCATGTGTAGCCTTTTGAACTTTTATTTATAAAACTTGAAAACATGGAGTACAATTGCTTTTTGAAAAATATAGTCTATGCTTAGCAAAGTGGATTAAGTAAAATGACTGCAAACCTTGGGACTTTGATAAGCTTTCACACCAGAGATTAAAAGTACATTGTATGTGACTGCAAGCATTGTTAATAAATCTTGCTCTTTCAATACAAAATGACTATGCCAACATTTTACCTTTTATGATCCTTTACAGGGAAGCAAGGCAAGTTCATCCTATAGTAGCTAGACTGATAAAACCCAACGAATTTGCCAGGCTTACAATACAATGCAAAACAACAGGGAAAGGACAAGAACATAAAGAATTAAATAAGTTTCCATCACGAATGATATAAATAGATAGAAGAGGCATGTAAACAAGGATGAAATATGCAGAAAGTACAGAACATTTGTTATTACAGCAGTGTAGATGAGAAACAAGATGAGGAATAGGAATGGAACATGCAAGAGGTTACGTGTATGACAATCTATGCAACTGAATTTGGCAAAAACATCAATAATAATAATGTAATGGAAAACAAGCTCCATTTTCAGTTAGAAAATGGATTATGCAATTTGATTAGAAATTTATGAGAAAAGACTTTGACCAAATTCATTAGATAAAGGAGATTGTGCTTTTAACTCCCAAATTCAGAAGATACAAATATGTCCAACTTTTACAATTGTCTCTCCAGCACATTTTAATCCTTCATACGATTTCTAAAGTTGAATGTCCATCACAAATGTGGTCAGTTTTTACACACAAGTCTGCTAGCTTGTAAAAATGTGACCATTCCCACATGTATAGCATATCTTGAGAATTTTATATTTCCAAAATTGCAATTTCACTAGGTCAACATAACCCAAATAAAATAAAACCTAAATCCTGACAGAAAAAGTTGTGGTGACCACTTGAAGGATTTGGAGAGAGACAAAACTACTGGCTAGAAGCTTGCAAACTAGACACGATAAAGGAGACAGTTTCAAAAAAGATGAGTTCAAGTACATTGTTCCAAACATTTTTCCATCCACAATCTTGAGTTTCATAAAGGGACCTTGCTAGCCATGGATGTGCTATTGGTGTTTTCTCACAATTCCTCAGCCCACTATCACAAAAATGGAGTTCCTCCCAGGCACAGGCAACATATGACTTTCATATTTTCTCCCCACCCTCTACAATAGAAAGAAGCCCCTCACAAAAAGAAAAAGGTGAAGAAGGATGTCTTATACCAGAATTTTCGCCCCTCTTTCTTCCCGTTACTAGATTTAACTAGGAAAAAAAAAACTTAAAAAAGTGGAATTAACCTGAGAACTTCGGAACATGGAAGATATGATTGTAACTGTTAATACATCGGGCTTTATCTTCCTTGTTTCTCCTCTAATTTGTACTTAACATCGTTCAGACTTTTAACATGAGTTGCTATCACAACCCAGCACAACACTATCGAGGCAATGTCCTCTTTGTCCTAGCCCAAGCCGGGCCTCATGGATTGTCTTTTAAAAGGTGCCTTGATGTTAGCATGAGATCACGCATATATGACCCAGTAAATTTTCCTTGTTTTCCCATATGGGACAAATGACCCAAGATCCTGACAATCCTAGAACCTTGCGAGTTCCTACCCATGTCATCCTAGAAGCCTAGCAAAAGTTCAAGCCCTTTTTCATGGTAGAAGCCTAACAAAAACCTCTACTCCACACCCACATTAGACTGCATTGTTGCAAGCTATCCCCCCACCCCCTTTGAACAAGGTCATTATAAGTCATTCTCTGATCTATTCGAATCTAGTCATTTCTTCTTTGTCACACACTGACTCGCTAGAAAGAGATTAAAAGTGAAAATCTCAGCAGATCAGGGAGCTTCTACTTTTTTCTTTTTTGAAACTTTATCATTTAAAACAAAGAATATAAACCACATTATCATTTATTTTCTTTTTAAAGACTCATTTCTTTTCTCATTTTAACTCAGTTGGGATAACCCATAGGTTTATCATTGGATGCTATTGTATCAAATCTCATCTTAAACTTATATTCAAGATTTTTGGCACATTTGGCACATTTTCTGTAATATCCTGAAATTTTTATTTTAAGTTAAAAGAAATTGATTTATAAGTTGATTTGAGGCTTAAAAATTAAAACTGATTTGGACTGAAAATGAAAGATTTTTTACCTGAAAATAATATCTTTGGATCTATTTATAAGAGAATGGAAACAGAGGGCTCAAATTGTAATTTCCCATTAACTGAGACAAGGGAAGTCGCGGGAACCGCCTCTGCCAGCCTTTTCCGCGTGTCGTCTGCGCCTGGAGAGAGAAAGGAAAAGCTTCCTCTCTCTCTCTCTCTCCCTCTTTGTTTCTCTGTTCCGCTCGGTGCCGCGCCCTCTGTTCGCCCATCTGCGCCAAGCCGAGCAAGAGCAGCAGCAGCGGTTGTTGCTAGGAACTAGGGAAGAAGGAGAAGAAAGGAAAAAGGAAAAGAGGAAGTTAGGGGATTTCCAAGTTTTGTTTAACAATTAATCGGTAGGTAATTCTTTCCCTAAAATTGATGTTGATTTAATATTGTGTTGAGAATATAATTTACTGTTTCCAGATTATGGGAAAATTATGATATTGTGCCATTGTGGAGAATGAATTAAGTTGGTGGAATTTTGTGATCAATCCTCTGTTTGCTTTTTGTTGATGTTTTGATCTATTAAGTGGATTTCGAATTACAAAGGAATTTTAGTAGACATGTCGATATGGAATTATATTATGCCATGTATGCGGTGTATACTGTTAATTGAACAAGAGAATGAATGTGATATGCTTGTCTGTAAGGTGATGTGGTACTAATGGATTTTTGTATACCAAGAACTGACGAGGGCGGAGAGTTTCCTATATATATGTTATTTCGATGAGGGAGGGGAGTGTACGACGGGTGATGTCCGAAAGTGGAATCACTGATACAAGGTGCGGCTCCTGTCAAGGCTTCTAGAATAACAAGTTGTAGGAACTTTTGTCAAGCTTCTAGGTGAAAGGGTATGGAAATAATAGATTCACATCACTAAACAGAATAATATTATGTTGTGATGAATAAAGTGAGTTCAATGATAAGATAAATTATGATAATTAATATGTATATTACATATGATATTATGCCGTCAAGATTTATGATATGGTATGTAAATGTTATTAATGAGTAATGAGATACTATTTGCATTCATGATTTAAAGGCGCTGATGATTAAAGATAGGTTTCTCACAAGCGATCATACATGCCAGCTCGAGCTTGATTAGGCGTGACGGCGTCCAAGGCCCTTTTGGGCTGATGAGAAAATGATTGTGACATTTGAGGTGATTGGTTGAGAAACCTGGGGCCCAATGGTATAATAACGGAGTTATTATTTCTTGTAAAGACGATTATGATATTGTTTCTCATGTATAATATTTTAAAGTGTATTTTGAATACATGGAATTATTGTAGTAGAGATTGACTTGATTTCTGGTTTGATTCTTAATACATGAGATGTATTCAATCTGTATGCAGTGTTGAGTTGATTATTGTTATTATTTGGGATATTGTTTTATCTATTGGGTCTGTATTAACAGACTCGTCATTTTTGGTGGTCGGTATGGCACTAGAAGGATCACGGGACAAGGGAAGAGAAGTTGAAGGTAATTTTGTATTATACTGTGATATTTAAGAATTTTGAGTCGAGGTTTGTGTAAAAAAAATATATAATTTCTGGCGTCCGGTTAACCGGGACTTCACATTTTCTAACGTCATGCTTCTTATATTTTCAAAGGAATACTAATAAATTCATGCTTTTTCATGCAATTATACCAAGTTGCACCATTTCTTATGCTTCATATAAATAGAAACATTATAAATCAACATACAATCTCAACATTCAACTGTCATCACATACATTTACATCACATTAAACATAATTTGCCAAAGTAGTTAAATCAGTTCTATATTCTCTTAATCAAATTTTTTGTTCCAATGTATAATTTAGATCATCAGAATCATAACAAAATTGATAGAATATTCCTTGAATCAAACCATTCGTTCATGATCGAACCAACCGTTAACAATTGAATTGTCCGATACTAATATCGGAATGTCTGACGGAAATTATACATGTACAATAGAGATGTAAGATCTAGTTCAACTAGGAGATCTAATTGACTGATCCTACATTGAACTGTTTGATCCATATCCATTATGGTATTCAGACAAACAAGACAACAACATTCTTTTATAGACAATATAGATTGGATCGTCTGATCAAGGTGGTCTATATATTATTCTCTAAAACAGTGGTCAAACCATTCGATCATGATGGTTTCTCTAATTCTTCTCCAATAATTTTACTATACTAATCATTATCAAGAGTAAATTCAGTCACGACTCATCCAAGCCAACCACTAGCACTCGAAAAGTTTGAAGGGATGTGTAATAACTTAGTTGGATTGAAATAGAAAATATTGGCAAAAGTTTGAAATTAAGTGAAATAAGAAAGGATCTAAAATGAATGATTTTGGACCTAACATAAAAGCTTTTTGGACCTATTTATAAAGATATGAAAGTTGGGGGACTAATTTGCAGTTTTTCTTTATATACAAAAGATCATTTTAAGGGTTTCCAGCTGCCATGCAGCAGCCAACAACCCGCTAGCGCCCAATCCTCCCCTCTCCTGTTCACTCTCTGACGTGTGGCAGCCAAGAAAAAAAAAAAAAAGAAGAAAAGCAAGTTTTCTCCTCTGTTTTTCAACCTCTGCGTCTATGCCTTCTCCACCTTCTTTGTTCCACCTCCCTCTGCCAAAGCAAACAGCAATAGCAGCGCCAGTTGCTGGAACCAGAGAAAAAGAAAAGGAAAAGGAAGAAGGAAAAGAAGAGAAGGAAAAGAGGAAAACTAAAGAGGAATTCAGCGGATTTAATTAGAGCTCTTTTGTAAGAGGATTTTCATGGCTTATGAATTTATCGACTTTGCTTAGTTTTCATGTGTTAAATAACATGAATATTCTGATATTGATTTAAAAGAATTTCTATTAACTTAAAAATATTTTGATATGTTTTGATGTCTGCCCAAAGAGGTTATTAATTATTGAACTCTAATCACGAGTTATATAATGACTGCTTGTGAATGAATAATATAAGAATATTATAAGTTGAAAAAGAAATGTTTGATTAACATATGGAGCATGTTTATTGCATCTTTGCAAAATGCTTATCTGTTTGGATTTCAGGAATGCTATGAAGACTAGTCAAGTAAATTGTGAGATTTAATCCCAAATTTAAAATATGAGCACCGTAACTCGTCATATGGAATGATTTCTTTGGTGTTGGAAGTCATTTCATGTGGCCCATGCGGGATCTGAATATGGGAGCAAAATCTTGACTAAGATATGTATTTGTTCCTCTTTCGAGGATATCTGAAACCTCTGGCCAGTAGGTTAATTGTGTATTTTAAAAAGTAATTATGAAAGATCAGTTTGATAAACTAAGTCACTTTTTGTATTCATTCCATTTGCTGTGAATAATTCTCTTACTGAGTAGTAAGCTCACTTCTTTACACCAAAATTTTCAGATTGAGAACTATACTTAGGACTGGAGTCTTACTGCTCTTTTTGGAAGCTTTAGGAGAGCTTCTCCTTTTAATAGGAGGTGATGTTTTTTTGTCAGTCGCATGACATTTGGTAGTTATGTGAATAAAACTTGTATACAAATATTTTTGGGACTCATGACAAACAAACATCATTTTGTATGTCAAAGATGTTAGTTTGTCTGAAGTATTTTGTAAATATTTGGAATATAATATTATATATTTTTGGTGGTTATATATTTAATTTGTTTTTATACAGATGTGTTTTAGCTGCTCTGATTAGTCATTAAGATGATAATAGTTTTATATGCTTTCGTTGCTAAATGATTGACCATTGACAATTCACGGCACGGGGTTCATTTATTTGGATCTCGGGTTGTGATAGGATGACTCATGGTCAACTAACAGTCAAACACAAGAACAAGCTTAGTCCAACGGCTTTATGTCTGGACTAATGATATTATACAACATGTACCATGCAGAAAAAGTGACGACCTACCTATCTTTACTAGGTGTTTAGGCATGTTATATCCCAACAAAGACTTGCAAAATGCACCGGGTCTAAAAAGAGGAATTACCAAGGAGTTCACAAATGATCAAAGGCTTCCCAATATAGTTATTCCTAAGACAAATGTGTGCAACAATCAAATAAGTGAGTAAAGCTCATTAGGTAGGCTCCTTTGCCTGGACAACCTCTTCAATTGCTAAGAAAGTCACCTACTCCTTTGGGCTAAGAAAGTCACCCAGTTATTCTCTACATGATATATTGCAACACATTAGCATCCACATGGCTAGCAAATTGTGACAAAAAAAGGTCTCTCACCACCAACTGATCACAACATTTTCACAAGACTACAGCTATCTAACGCCTACATTTCACAGAAACCTCAATCTTCATTGACATATAACGAATCCACATCATCCTCAAGACTCAAGGCCACAGCAGGTGGCAATGGCAGCCAATGAAAGCAAGCACATTGCAGTTTCCAATGGTTAGCAGATAGGATTGTTGCCCCACCTCCTGAAATGACAAAAATACCCAATCAACTATCCTATACTATATGTTCCTTCTAAGAAAACAAAAATAGGATTCTATTTCCGGCTCCAACGACAGCTCACTAATAACTCTCTCTCTCTCTCTCTCTCTCTCTCTCTCTCTCTCTCCTGACTTCGACAAATGCAATTAGTTGGCTAAACAACTAGAAATATAAAATTAAAGATATTAAGAAAGCAAAATGTAACTACAAATATGCCAAAAAATTGCACTGAGCTGTAACATTGGTTCATAATGTATTCCAACTGTATCCAGGAAATATTAATTACCCATAGTCAACCACAAGAAGATTTTTCCTTTTCTTTTGCTCCAATCTATTCTTCAACATTGACAAAACCTACATAATTCACTGTCAAGTCATAAACATTACCTAAGATTTGTACAGAGTTCCAAACAATGAAAATGAGTCACACTCAAAAAAAAGAAAAAAGAAAGCTAATTTAATAGTCAACAAAGAAGAAGAGTAAGCAACGAATATTCTGAAAAAGAAAATAAATGATTTCTATTAACCATCAAATCAGATAAAAGAAATTCCACTTTATACTTTGCAATTGACAAACTAAACATTTACATACACATGTATCATATTAAACAGTACAAGAAAGTTAAGTCATTCTCTCTTTTACCACAACCATAAATATAAGAACATTTAAAAAAGTAGAAATATGACTATCTTTCCTTCAATTTTAGTTAATCACATGTAATAGTGTTTTTGAGCAGTACTCGAATCCTTAGAAGTAACACCTTCATATGATGATAAACACATTTGCAAGGTAAGGGATAGGCAGGCATGATAATAACCAAATAACATTTATTTGCAAAAAAAAAAATCATGAACAATGTTTGTCGGAAGCTTGGGCAACTCTTGACCACATTCAAATTAGCAATCAAATGTGAATAACTGGATAACCATACTAATATTTAATCCTTATAAATGATACACTTCAAGTACAAAGTTTCAATCATTACTGCTGTTTCGAATGCAAAAAGGAATTTGATACCTTGTTTTACTCTCCCTATTATTTTCATCCAACTGGACCTAGTACCAAGTTTCAAGTAAACATGTATCTGAACAAAAGAATCATAGTACATTAGATGGAAATTCTATATCAGCTTTCACATCTAGCTTCATAAACACCTGCACTATATGCCTACAATTTTATACAAACCAATATAGGACTGCAATCCATTAATAGCAAAATATTAGTAAGATAAGTGAAACGGAGATATGCACACTCAAATGGCTGAGTTGTCACATTAGAATAAACCACCATAGAAATTAATGTGGATGAGTTATCACATTAGATTGAACCACATCAGAAATTAATGTGTCAAGGAAAGGGTTTCCATAGCACCTAAAGAGAACAGGATGAGCGAGGGATGTTTAAGGCGGTTCAACCATTCACATGTCAACTAATTCAGAAATTCAAGGGGATGCAACTCACAGATGGTAAAGAGGGGGCAAAGACAAAAAAATGACTCCAATATGGTCGCTAAATCTGACCTTGATTCAATTGCACTTACAAAGAGCGATCCTTTAGATAGATTCGAAAAGATATTAGAATTCCATCTAGATGATCCCAGTCAATTTGGGATTAAGGATTGCCATTGTTGTTGAAGTTGCTATTGTTGTTGTTGCAGCTTTAATTTTTATACATTATTATCCTAGTAAGGATTCGACAAACTAGTATAGAAATGAACCTACATGAGAAGTTCAATTATGAAGGCCCATTGTTAGCATACAGTTAAAACAATGCCTTAGATCTACTATGGAGGGTAGTATATGAATATCAGGATTTCCCATCACAACAGAGCTTACTGTAGACTATGGTTGCATTTTATTAAAGACAACTAAAAAAATCAAAGAAAAAGCCATAGGCTTGTTCAAATTAGTAACAATGGCAGTCATCCTAAATATTGTCATAAAATCTATATCCATGTCATGATTCATGTCTCTCCTCTCATATTAAGCAACAAGACAAATAAGATGAACCTCATCATCATAAAGTGTGTCCGTTATCCAGCCATTTTCCTTGAGCCTTTCAACTTGATAAACTCCTGAATTGAGGAAGTCCTCAATCTCCTCCTTTGTCTTTCCTAAAATACAAAATTCAAAAATAGAAGCATGAATGGAACAGTGAAATGAACATTATAAGGAAGAGTTATGGCACCTTGGGTAGAGGAAATTGTTTCTATCCAGTTTCTGTAAATATCATCCAACAATGATCTCAGCATCTCACAATGCTCTTCTGACATGCTTTTTCTCACCAACTGGTCCCCAGCACTTTTATATCTTCCAATTCGCTGGATTTGCGGCTCAATTCCAACCTTTTCAAGTACACCTGTAGCCAAGTAACAATAAGCCATGGTGATTGAGAACTCGGACTTCTTGAAATAACATTTGCTGGAAAGAAGGTGCACAAGCAAGTTTAGTCATGACCACCACAGAATTATAAGGAACATAATGCCATGATAAAATCAATTCTGCACGCAATTCCAAAACCATGTTAGCTCAAAGGTAAGGTTTGTTGGATCAAAGATGTAGTAGAAGATGGATCAACTGCTCCATTCCCCTACTAGGTGGACAGGCACAGAAGATAAGATCCAAAGTGTTGATTTCCAAATGGTTTGGGGCACAATTGCGGGAGTGAGCAGAAGTTTTCAGTCCCCTCATCTTTCCTTCTTATTTGTCCTTATTTTCATTTTTTTTTGTTTCCCTGGAGTTTTATCATGTTCCATCTATAATTTCATTTACATGAATCGAGCTTCAAGCTTGCATTGAACTTCCTTTAATCGTGACTGTACACATGGCAAGTGGCATGGCTGATGACATGGTGGATGAGGAAAAGACAAGAGGAAAACATGACGGTCGAACTTCTTTGCTCGAAGAACCCTCCACAAACGTAAATTGTCCAGGCCATAGAAAACCCTCAAATCCCCCTAGGAATCTCGAAAGCTCATGTAACATATAGTAAATCCATACTAAATCTGCCAAATTTACTAGAAAAGGGACATATGCATTGCCATATCTCACGAGACCTTCTAGGGAATAGCCCCAGATGTACTTTAGGGGGACAAAACAAGAGGCATTTTAGACTTCCAACTCCACCTTTGCAGCTTCCTGATGACCTCCTTTAGTGTTCTATTTCTGTACAATGAGGGCCCTTCAACCAAAAGTTTTCACCTACAAGAAATGCCTTTTCTCTATGTTCTCTCTCCCTCTCTATCCTTCACTAAAGCCTTGTACTCTCCTTTGGTACACATTTCTGTTCATATGAATTTTTTGAAGTCACCAATATAGGCTACAACGTCATCGTTTTCCTGAATCAACCCAATTTCCATCTAAAATCGCCCGATTAGTTGGCTGATTTTCTACATCACCTTTTGGTGCCCTCATGTAAGACCCCCCACTACATGAGACCCTTCAAGCTCCACCTCCTTTAATTGTCCCTGTACTAAAGCCTCGAATTTTCCCAAATGGCATCCCACAACCACCCTCTCAAAATCCAACTACATAGAACCTATCCATCTTAGATCTTAGGCAATTGAATCAAACCCTGGTCATCTACCACCAACGCAACAAGCATAGCTAATTCGTAGCCATGATATTGCAAACCATGAATGCAATCATGGAGAGGTTACCAACCCTCCTCCAACAATCACAGCAAGGATTGCAGCAACAAGCCACGCCAGCCACCAACCTAGACCCATGTCGAATTCAACCTCTGAATGTAGCAACCCCTTAGCCTTCGAGAATAGAGGTTGGCCCTGAAAAGAACAACACCTTCATTGAGAGAAGGAGATTCAGTCGTTATGAAGCACAAAGACCTCTAAAACCACCTTGTGTCTATGTCAGACACACTTTAGGACACAAATATGGAATACAGTGCGGGACACACAACATGACTAAAGGACACTTCTTGAATACGGGATAACACTTCGGGATACCTCAAAACACCTTTGAAACTCTTCTAGGGTACTCTTCTAGGATAACACTTAGATCTCTTTATCTTTTCACTTCCCTCTCGAAGAAATGAAGCTGCGTCAAGCTAATGTAGAAGCCGGAGGCCAATCTTGGCTCGAATTGCTTATTCCTCCTGCCACAGTGAATTCATTTTTTTCCTGAAGACTGCTGTCTCCAAGTTCTCCAAATTCAGCCAGAGAGTGTCATTTTATTCAAATTTAGCCAATGTTCACCTGCTTGATTTCCACCATAACCTGCATTACCATCTGTTTCCCAAATTGATGCTAAGAATATTCAAAATTCTTCTTGATTGAGATGATAGTTGATGGGCCATGTTTATCCCTTCTATTTTTTTCATGTTTCAATTGAAGTTCCAACTACATCCATCATAATTCTCTGATTAAAGGCACAAATAATTTCCTATTCAATTTCATCATTACAAGTTTATTAGATATTCAAAAATTAAAATTATTGTTCAATTCAATTTTAAAATTTGCTTAAGCTGACGGACCTCATATTAATTTGAGAGAATTAATGTTGGTATTAAATTATAGGAGAATCCAGTTATATTTTTTGAAACCCCTTACATGATTCATTAAATTTTAATTGCCTAACCTAATCTAACTCAGTAAATTATTAATTACCATTGATTCTGCTGAATTTAAATTTTGAATCCGCTAATTTGCAGCATTAAATTTTTTATCTATCACATAACTTCAAAAAATTCATGCATTTATTGTTTTATTCTTTGCCCCAAACACCACAATCCCCCTTTGAATTATGAATTGTAGTGACGTGGATTCGAACCCAGAACTCTCTTATTCCAAGCAAGCTCCCTCCCCACTATTCTAGAAGAAACTCCACAAGTTCATGCATTTATTTGAGTTAATTTGCAATTAAATCTTGCGATTTTTATATTGCATATAAATTTGCATCTGTCTCACATTAGTTTTTAGTATTAAAGTACATCATTCTCTTTCTATCTCTCAAAAGTTTTAGCATCTAAACATATCTACATTTGCCCCGCATCAATATATGTGAGTATGCACTAGCCAAATCTAATTCACTTATCAAGCAGATCAAATAAATCTATGATAAATAGATACTTTTCACTTGAAATTAAATATGAATGATATTTAGATCCACTTTCAAGTGATTTTGTGAATTATGAGGAAAGGGGTTGTAACGGGTTGATAAGACCTCCTGAAGGCACTTGAGAAGAGTTAACTCAAAATGAAGTCAAGTTCTCCCCCAAGGAGATTTGATGGGGACACTAATACAACAAGGCAATCAAAGGCTAGGATCCCACATACTTACTTAAAGCCCACACTGCTCTTGACAATAATAATTACGAGGGAATCCTTTCCTTAATTATAAATTATAGAAGAGAAGCAGAAGATGAGGGGACACTAAATCCGACTTCACTCAGCTTCTTGACTCTCTTAAGCTTTCTTCAGCTTGTTGGTGCTATAGGCAACTCCCCTAAACTACTTGGATTTTTCTAACTTCATTTCATTTCTCTTTTCATTGCACATGTTCTCTCGTACATGTAAAACATTTAAATAGCTTGTGGAATTCAAGCCGCCCCACTCTAGCTCTGCTCTTTTTCTCCCAGAACTCATGTTGTCATGCTAAAATTGTTAGTTTGTTTACATTTTTAGTTGTTTGGCTACACTTGATTTTTATCTATTTAATTCCCATAGACAAATTTTTATATCAGAACCAATAGAAATAGATTAATAAAATTTGGTATGGTCTGGATGAAATTTGATTCTTGTAAATTGATATCCTAGTAAGGAAAAAGTTCATGCCTTACATGAGAAATCCTAAAATATAGCAATCCCAAAAAAAACTCTAATTGTGTTCCTTTCACTATCATCCTAATCAATTTGTTGATTCCAGATATTGAGCATATTGCTTGACATCAAACTCCTCAACATCACTGGATCCACTGATCCCATGATTCAGTTGCACGCACATCATCTTTACCTCTGTCATTTTATCTTTCATCCAAATGTCCTCCAAGGCTTCGTTTGTAAGGTTGCTAATGTCACCAACAAAAATTGCTGAAGTTTTCTTGAGATGCTTCTATAGGACGAATTAAAGATCTGTTAGCTCCCTTTTATCTTCTCCTTCTAATTGCTCAGATCTTCTCCTTCTAATTGCTCTGATTCAGTATGATTCTTTTGGATAATTATTATAGGATAATTCATTTGATTGTAAATTATTTGTTCAATTATATTATCAGGAAAGAGGCCCAATTTAAAACTTTAAAATGCTAAATTTGATTAATTGAACTAAAATTGAGAGCTCTATTCTAACTTGGTAAATTCTGATTTACAAACAATCCCATCAATTCAATTTTTAAATCAATTTAATTTGCAGGATCTTAAATTCTCAATCATCACAATTAATTTCAAAATACTACCAAAAATTGGTGGCAACAAATTAGCCATTGAATCACTGATTTCAAACTAAAGTATCTTTCATACTTCTGTCCTACATCAGCATACTCTTGTTGTCTGCTAACTACATGCATGCTAAACAACGTCACAGTGACTTTCAAAAAAAAAAATTTTTAAATGTCACAGTGCATGCTACAATGACTTGTGGTAATAGTGAAGGCTTACAGTTGCAAATATACATTATCCTTGTTTGAGCATCTTAAATCCATGGCTAGTTGGGAAAAATATTCCTCAGCCCGTTTCACATTTAATTTTGTAAATGGAAATATATGTATGAACACATATGCTACTCTCCATTTCGTAAAGCCTGACCTAGACATTGGCCATGAGACCTGGAAATCTCGATTGTTCAACCCAACCTGAAAAAAAAAAAAAAGAAATGGGCCAGCCAAATATTTAAGCTCCAATATACAGTTGGAACATGGAATAAAGAAAACGCGCAGCATGTAGTTACCTATCCATATTAGAAACCACAAAGGAAATCATGCAATGGGCAGCGACATAAGGAGATTTAGCTAGCAAGTACTAAAAGATCCAGGACATGCAACATGTCTAGCACATTAAACAAAGTTCATCAATTTTCGAATGAAACAGCACTGCAGACACGATTTAATAATTCTATTTAGTAAAATTGGATAATCTGCTCAAACAAATGGCAAAACATCTATAAGACTACTTTAGTTGACATATAGAAACTCACAGAACAGTGATTTAGAAATGACTACATCAAAGAAGGTGAGCATAGCACGTACTGAGGTAAATGAGAGAAATATTTAAGGCAGTTTGATCATGTCTATTGTCAACCTGTAGAAGCCACTATACAAGTCACAATGGTAAAAAACATAAGAGAAAATGGATTTGGAAATAGCTTTTTTTTTAAAGGATTAGGAAATAGTTATTACACCTGACTTGACTCACTTAAGCTTACATGGAATGCTGAGCTGAATAGAAAATTGACAAGCATTTAAGCTTGCCATTGTCTCTAATTAGTAAATCCAAACAAACAGACCTAGACACAAAAGATGCAAAGGTCCATGTGAATCAGAACTGCTCTTCTAGTATTTTTTACTAGTTGGCATCTCCAGCCAAAAAATAGGCACTTTATCTACAACCTTTACAGAAATTTATCCCCAATGAAAAGGTGGACAAAAGATTATAATAATAATAATGAACACTTCACTTTACACCTAAGAAAAAGAAGAAATTCCATATAAAAATATAAATTTCCTCATTTTTTGGGAAATATCTTACAGATTTCACATTATAGATTCTCAGGGAAAAAGAAACGGTAATTATCAACTCTATATATATTTACATCACTTAATTTGAATGACATAAAAGTTTGTTCTTTTAAAGGAACCATAGAAAACAATCAGGAAACTAAGCTTACCCCCAAGGAATGATGCTTGGATGCTTAAACCATACAGCGCAACGTAAGCACTTGGTGGGGCATAGACCTCTCCACAAGCACAAGCAAGATAATATTCTTTCTCTCCACAAATTGGAATGTAGCTTATTATGAATTTTCCTGCAATGAATCATGTGAAGCCATGCACATAAAGAGAGAATGGAACACCTAAAATGGATTTTAACGATTCACATAAACAATCATACAGCATTATCTTGAGCTTTAGTTGGAAGTATTATATTTGTAATAAATGGGACAAAGAAGCATGAAACTCTAAACAGTTAGAATAGCCTATAATTATTTATGTGATATGCATTAACAAGGTGCAATGGAAAGATGAAAATGCTGCCACCATCTGTGTGTAACGTAGCTCTATTGTGCTTTAGACGATTTTTTGGATAAATAGGGGAACTTGACGACAATAAACTCCTTATTACTTGGATGATACAGGTGGATATCTCTATTCTAGAGAGAAAAACAAAGTAGAAGAAGTCACAGTCATGAAGCCGACCGACCTCATGGGCTTCTCTCCATCTTTGCTATCTTTGCTATCTTTTGCTATAAAATACACATAATATGGAGGTTTTTTTATTAATCAAGACTAAAGATTACAATCTCATAATCTGATGCCATGCTCATTATCTCCACCAAGGTCCCTTTATGATGAGACTTGGGCTATAGGAAGATAATAAGCATCAACTCCTATAGTTATCCTCAAAACCCAATTATACAATTTGAAATTGATTTGAAAATAAACCTTGACTCAGTCCCTTAAAATTCTTGCTAACCTCAATGGCTCCATCACATCCTTGAATTTTGGGTGTAATGGCTCCATCACAGCTTTATGATGGGACTTGGACAATAGGAAGACAATAAGCATCAACTCCTATAGTTATCCTCAAAACCCAATTATACAATTTGAAATTGATTTGAAAATAAACCTTGACTCAATCCCTTAAAATTCTTGCTAACCTCAATGGCTCCATCGCATCTTTGAATTTTGAGTGTAATTGCCTCAACCAATATCAGAATCAAATGATTCAAAATGCACTAAGAAGCTAAGACATTTCTCTAGAACTCCCTAGCTTAGTACTCAGTCCAAAACCTCCAATCCATTAGCAACGACTTGTAAAATTCTCAAAAATATACAACATAATCTGGTTTGGGCCTTTTGGCACGTGGCTAAGTGTGTGGGTTAAAAATAACCCTATAATGGTGTTACATACCTTATTACATCATTTACAAGGACTTGTAATTTTAAAGATTGTGGCAAGGTGGGGTGGGGTTTTTTGCGATACAAGGGAGCATGCGGTACGTGTCTTTGATTATTGCCCGAGTACTTACGAGCAGCGGTGACGAGTGAAGGCATTAAACTAACATTTACTACATAACGGAAATAGTCTTGTCATTTGCAATTGCTAGCATGTTATCTTCTGCCACGAAAATGTGTTCTCTCACCTTCCCTTCTATAGATCTCCGATGCAAGCTAGCCTCCATTAGTGACAGTCCACTTGCAACGTCAAATTTCTAGATTGCTCATTTGAAGATTCAGAAATAACTCTTTCGATCCACGTGACTACATTCTTTTCTAATCGATTCACATAGTTTTGAGCATTAATTTAGTGGATCATCATCTTGATCTATGGTTAATTATGATATTAGTCTTCCCAAATTCTATGCTCATTTCAATTTACTCAATTAAACTTCTTTGGCTGATGAGGCTTACTGCCAATGACTTTTGTTTATTATTTCTTGAAGTGAAAAAACCAACATGCAATGCATAAACAATATACTTAGCGCATTGTTCTGGGCACAAAGGGGCAACACAACTCTTTGCACTCTTTTGTTTCTTTTCTTTTTTGTCTTCTCCAAGACTAAACTTAGAAAAAATGACACTAATGTTCCCTGAATTGCTAGATCTCAAGTTCTACATGTTAGTGTTCCCTAATCTTCTACTCATTTCGATTCAATATATTATAGTTCTTTGCTTGATGAGGCGTAATGCCAATAATTTTTTCACTTATTTCGCAATGCAAAAGTATCAATGTGTGCCGCATGACTGCTATCTCTGCATTAATCTTAACACTATAGATTTGTTCTCTGCACTATTTTGCTTCAACATTTTTGTAGCTTCTTTTAGAATAAAATTAGAAAATATAATGGAGTTGATATTTAATTTAGCGGATTTGCATGTGACGCTAGTGGCCGAAGAGGGCAGGGAGTCATCGTCGGGTGATGTTCTAAAAGAAAGAAATCACTAAGGTAAAGTGTGACTCCTAGCAGAATTATAGGCTGATAATTAGTGGTGAGAGGGGAACGGGAATGAATCGTCACACATCAGAAAGGGAGGAAGATCCTGAGCTGTGTAAGTAAATAACATGATCTCAAATGGTAGAAGCGTCTTTTGGGGCAAAACCGTAAGGCTAATGATGAAAAACTCCATAGTTAAGTGTGTTTAAGCTGAAGTAGTACTAGGATAGATGACCTCCTGAGAAGTACTCAAGTCACGCAGTTTTTTTAAAACTAAAGCGAATAATACTTTTACATTGAGATCATGGGACATTGCATCTTCTACTTAACTAAATATGATGTTAGACATTTCTAATTCCTTACACATTTCGATTTAGTAAATTACACTTTTTACTTGATGAGGCTTAGTCTTAATGATATTTTGTAATATTTTGCGATGCAATATAACCATCGAGCACTGCATGGTTGATACTTACTAAATTGTTCTAAACAATGAGGACAATTATCATCTCTACACTCTTTTATTTCTAGTTTTCATTGAGCATCGTTTCTAAGATTAAACTAAGAAAAAAAGGACATTATTGTTTTTTAGTTTGCTAGATCTAAAACTTTTACTTTGGATGATCATGATGTTAGAGTTCTCTAATTCTCTACTCATTTCAGTTCAATTGATTACAGGTCTTTGCTTGATGAGGCTTAATGCCAATTACTTTTTTATTTATTTTGCTATGCAAAAGTACCAACGTGCACTGCATGATTTCTATGTCCGCATTGACCTCGACATTAAGGCCCTGTTTGGCAATAGACTAAAAATCATGGCTAAAATTACCCATGACCAAAATCTTAAATTTATTTTAAAAAAACTTAAAAAATTATTTTATATCTCATCTCACACAAATTCCAACATTAAACAATCACTTTATTTCACATCCAACACAATTCTCAATAAATCAATCAACTTTATTTCACATCATACACAATTTTTAAAATAACCAACTTACTTTATTTCACATCATACACATTTTTCAAAAATCACTAAAAATTCCAACCAAATCTTTTTTCCTATTACCAAACAGAGCCTAAGGGTAGCTCACTTTCTACATTTTAGTGGCTTCTTCAACCAAAATTAGAAAATCTAACAAATTTGACATCGGGTTTGATGGATATGCATTTTCTACTTAGGATGTTAATGATATTAGACTTGCCTGATTTTTACTCATTTTGATCTAATCAATTACAATTCTTTGTTGATGAAGCTTACTGTCGATGATGTTTTCTATTATTTTACTATGCGAAACAACAATTGTACGCTATACGACAAGAGCTACTTCCTCTTGATTTGCAGACTGAGGACAACCTTCATCATTGTGATCTTTTGTTTCTACTATTTTGTTTGAGAGCCCCTTTAACGAATAATCTTTAATAAAATGAGGATACAAGTGGCACAACTGAATTACAATTTTTATTCTTTCATTTAGACTATGCGTATTGCTACTTTCGGTGGTCTAGTATTTCAAGAATACTGATTTCGTCTGACCAAAAACAACAAAGTTGCATTTTAGATGCATAGATTCTAGGCACAAATCTGCACCTATACACAAATTTGCATTCCAAGTCATGTTACTAATTAGAAAAAAGGTGTTTAAAATAATATTTATTGCACTTCAAAATCTATCAGATTGTGAATCCTCCAACGATACAATCATCAAAAAGCTAAGACTTTAACCTTCAAAAAAAGGCAAGGCTTTGCGAAGATTGCAATAGAAATTTGAAGCAGGGATCAATAATTTATTATTTCAATGGTAATTTGGGTTGATTACGTCTTCAATTCCTTTTATGATTAGCTATTATTATTTCTACAACGTTCCACCATTCAACTAAGAAGAAAAGGATGCCAAGTCAAAGACGGCAAAAGAGGTTGGACAACTTGAAGACAATAAGGAAAAAATCGGAAAAAGGTAGGTCGGAGTGGTCAAATTTAGAGAAAGAGTGCCTAATAGAATTAATGCTGACCGCGAATAAAAACGATGAGTTAGAGGGCCTAACCCAATTCAACAACTATGTGGAACAACATTGCCAATCAAATCAATGATACATTTCACAACAATTACATGAAAACCAAAATTACAGATCAATAGCACAATTTAAAATAAAAGTGGAAACATTACCACACGATCTAAAGAATAAGTCAAGTTGGACATAGAGTTACACGATAAATATGTTGGACGATGATGATGAACTATGGAAAGAGAATATAAAAATAATTTCTGCATACATCCTATTTTTTAAGAGAGACATATAATAAATTTCTTCCAAAGGTACTTATGTAACTTTCTCTTCATGTAGGAGCATAAGGATTACGAGCAATGCAGACTAAAGGATTCATGCATTTCAACCAAATAGAGAAACTTTGTGCCAAGGACACTGCTAAGGCTGAATTCAGTTCGCATCATCATCAACATACAATGAACACACTAATGCCAGCAAAAATTGAGATTGTAGGACTGATTCGAGTCCTCCCCCTTTGAAAAGACAAAAGGGGTTTATCGATTTTGCTCTCACGCTTACACGATCACGTTGAAATCCCAAGTGTTCACTCACTCTAACACTTGGTCGATTCATTTTGGGTGTTTTGGCTAGCAATAAAGCGCCGGGTCCTGCCCTCGCCAAAACAAAAGTTTGTGTTGTGGGTCAGTTTCGGGTCGGGGGAGGGGGGCGAAGAGATCCGAATGATTGAACTTCAGCTTCCGCAATGAGACGCTAAAGTCCTTAAATCAAGGAAATCACAATGCTTCTACACTCGAATCCACATCAATATACTCATGAAGGAGAGCGACAGTGCGGTCCTCTGCTTCTTATTCATTGAATAGGAGATGTTTACAATGCTAGGGGACCATCGATAGTTGCATGAATAACTTCTTCACTAGTAGTAGGGTCGAAGGCCTTCTTGGTGAAGGCGGACGCCTTTAGCACAGCTGTTGGGGTGTTTCTCTTGACGCGGACTGAACTTATTTGGATACTTGTTGGGTATTAAGATCAAAGGAGGGAGGTTGATTTCAGCCTCAGCTCCTCAGGCTGAATCGGCGCGTGAAGTCCGCAAAACCGAAAGTGGAGAGGGCCAAGACCTGGAATAAAAAATGGAGGTTGAGGAGGAGGTACAAGTTGAGATCTTAATGATAGATACATTAGGTGCTAACACAAAACCTCATTCAGGTCAAAGCTATGGGAAGAGAAAACCTACTAATGTGCCGCAATAATCACAAAGAAGCGAAATGTGACATCCAAAAATATTGATTTGAGGTTTAAAATTAAAGCTGATTTGGACCTAAAACAAATAATTTTGAATTTAAATGTAAAGATTTTGGACCTATTTATAAGAAAATAAAAGTTGAGGGGCCAAATTGCAATTTTCTTAACAAGGATAAGAATAGTTGCTAGCTGGGCAGCCACCTGTCAGCCGCTGGCTCTCCATCTCTCCCTATCTGCCACATTTAAAAAAAAATGGAGAGAGAGAGAGAAATAATACTCTCTTTCTTCTGTTTTTCTCCGTTCCGTTCTCCGTTTCCGCCTGCCACCTCTCTGCTAAGCCCAAGAAAAGTAATAGCATCAACAGGAAAAAGAAGAAGATGATGAGGAAGAGGAAGAGAAAGAGAAATATATGTGATAAGGTGGAGTAATTTTATCGATCAAATACCTTATATGCTATGGTATGATATATTTGTTGTGCCCAAGAAAGTAATTTTAATATGAAGCATGTCGTCTAATTATATACATGCGAATAGTTATTGAATATCTCAAGATGTTATTTCCATCATTTCTTATAATATTTGTACATTTTTTAAAATTCATGCTATATTATTATTGTTGGGATATTATTTTAGTTACAGAGTCTGTATTAACGAACTCCTGTCATTGTTGGTGGCAAGTATGACACTATAAGAATCACGAGACATGGTGAGAGATATCAAAGATTATGGCAAGTGATTTTTAATTATATATGGCATGTTATTAAAGTGTAAGTTCTAACGTCTCAGCTACTGGTAGCTCAACCAATTGTAAAAGAGAGGTCGAGTATTGGTAGCCAGGACATCATAAGTGGTATCAGAGCAGTTGCGAATCCATATAAAGAATGTGGATAGACATAGTGGGCCGCACTCTCTAATTACTATGTATTTATGAATTGATGTTTACTATTATTTGAAAATTATGATATAAAAATATGATTGAGTTTACTATGAATTTTAGAATTGGAAAAGCTGGGTATTCATTAAGAGAATTATTTATTTGGAAGTTAAAAGTGATAAAATATTTCATAGAGATTAAGTATGAATACTTTATTGATAATTTATGTAATTGATGATTTAGGAACAAAAGAAAACATCAATATGACAAACAAGGATTTAATGTTGATAGAAAAATACAAGATTAAGTTTGAAGAAAGGATTCAACATGAGGGGAAAAGACAGTTGACAGAAAATGAGAAATGTCAAAAATATATTGAAGGTTTACCTACACCAATAAAAAATATCCTAAAAGTACAGCAATATATAGAGTTTGATAAATTAGTGAAAATTTCAAAAATCGCAGCATTAAACTTGTTTATAAGTAAAACAAGAGAATATCTTAGAAGTGAAAAATGATAATTAAGATGTAACATGAGATATTTTGTTAATCTGTTGTACAGATGCTTTGAAACTTTTGTTGTAAAACAAGTTAGAGTGTCTAATAAAAGCCTATATTTATTTATGTAAATTTTCATAATGAAATTTCTAAAAAGTGGGAAGAATTGTGACATCCAAAAATATTGATTTGAAGTTTAAAATTAAAGCTGATTTGGACATAAAATAAATAATTTGGGATCTAGATGTAAAGTTTTCGGATATATTTATAAGAAAATAAAAGTTAAGGGATCAAATTATAATTTTTTCTCAACAAGAATAAGAATGACTGCTAACTGGGCAGCCACCTGTTAGCTGCTGGCTCTCTATCTCTCCCTCTTTACCACGTTAAAAAAAAAACATTTTCTCTCTTTTTCCTCTATTTTTCTCCCTTCCATTCTCTAAACGTAAAAATCACTCTAAACTCACTTGTATTTTATTTGAATTAAATGTAATTTAATTTTCTTAATTGAAAATTAATTTACTCATAATTAAATTGATTCAATTAAAATATATATTTATCTATACATTATTATCACAAATAAATTAAAATATAAAATAATTATATAATTATAGGTAAATTTATTTTATTATATAAATAAATTTATTATATTTTAATATTTTAGAGAGAGAGAGAAGAGCGGCAAGAGAGAGAGGAGAGAGGACAGTGACAAGAGAGAAAAGAGAGGGAGGCTGGGGACTTAGGTGGTGACAGGAGAGAAAGAGAACAAAAAGAGGGGCAAGCAGTGAGAGTGGAGAGGGGGGAGAGAGAGAGAGGAAGAGGAGAGAGAGAAAATAGTTTAAATGTAATTGTTAAAATTAAGAAAAGACATTTTAGGAACTTCAAAAATTGAACCTATATTAATAATATAGTATAGATTTATACACCACAAAATTGTCGAGTTCAACGCCCAATGCAATATGCACATGTCCAACACACTTCCTTCCCAAACTGCCATTACATAATGAAATTGTACATATCACATTAGTCGATTCAAAAATTCGATCAACCAAACCTATGATCATATGAGTTTGTTCATAGCTCGTGAATTATGGGATCATAGAAGATCATAGATAATATTATTTCCAACATAGATAATGTATTCATTAATGAAACAATCGCAAATTTAACTTAATTATACAATGGATTTATAATTATTAGTGAATAATCTTTGGTAAGCATCTTTTTCTATTGAAGCATATGGTTGTCTATGATGATCTCAAAGTCGATGCCGTGGTGTATAATTTAAATGGGAGGATTGTCATGAACAAGTATTTTTTGCTATCCTAGTGCTTTGTATTTCAAGGTATCCCCAAAAAGGAGAATGTAGATTACAGTCTCACTTGGAGAAGAGAATCAGTCCCAATCGTCCGACCATAATTGTAGAGCATCAAGCTCCTATTTAGATGTTGTTGAAGGTACCCATGCTGATTTACACTCTGATTATTCCAAGTCTGTAGGAGTGGCATGTTTGAAATGCTCATACTCATATTATAATTATATATCCTATTGTCTGTTTGTATATATATTAATTAATTTGTTTGTATATATTAATTAATTAGTTATTAGTTATTAATTAGTTTATTAGTTATTAATTAATTATAGTTAATTAGAAAAGAAATGTAATTCTAATAGTTATATGAAAAATATTTATATAAATAGAGAATAAAAGAGATTAAAAAAAAGAATTTCTAAAAAAAGAAAATAAATAAAATTAAAATAAATAAATATAAAATAAATACATATGAAATATAATAGTTAATAATGGTTAAATTGACTGAGCAGTCAAAATCAAAATTATTATACTTTCTTCTCGGTATGTAATCATTTGTATGTAATCATTTTTCTTTTCAATATAAACACGGGAAACGCATGCTTTAGGGAGAGATCTTTTTCCTTTTTTTTTCAACAAGGAAAAATTATGTACTCCATCCGACTAGTTCCGGGTTCGAGTCCCAGGCCGAATCTTTATCTTTATAATCAGCAAGTATTAGCATGTGTATTGGAGACTATTATTTATGCTATGACTTCTTATTTCGTATGTTGTCTTGAATGTTCAGTATTTCCTTTGCTTTGGATATGCACTACATAGTTACATATTTTTATTGGAAATGCAAATTTGATATGCTATTAATGTTTGCTTAAATCTGCAAATTTTTTTGGTTTAAAAGTACTGAAATATATGATAAAGGTTATTGCGTATGAACTTAATTGTCACTTTATTTATGCTCAATGGAATATTTAGTTAATGAAAGTGCTTATGTACGATACAATAACAACAGGATTTTGAAATTGTTTCCAATTTCAAGGTATCCAGTCATCTCAACATAAAATTCTTTAAACCATGTATCTCATTCTCCACTTAAAATTTCACAGCAACTTTCTCCTCTCGTATCTAAGAACCACTTGTAAAGAAATTCTATATACCAAGTATTTTCCCAACTGTTGAGATTAGTACTGAACATTAGCCATCCTCACGATGCCTTTACCATTTAAAAGTAATGCAAGTTGTTGGGAGTGCACCGGTACATAGAAGAATGTTCTACTAAAAGCACCAGAAGAGTGGTGGAACTAAGGTTTCATCATACAGTCAGTGACTCAAAATTTGAAGGTTCAACTATTACTTAATAGCAAAAAACAAACAGAAAGTTTTTCACAAAACCAATATAAGGTACCGGCATCACTAGCTTGAGAAATTCAAATTCACTAAGAAGAATACATACAATCCATCTGCTAATTTATTTAAAATAAAACCAAGTAGGTCATCTTTACCTGACTTTTTAAAATTCAAAATATGCCTTCGTATCTCTTCAAGTTTTCCCCATCCACAACTAATTGGTTCTATGTGAAGATATATACCAGAAATTCGAGGATCATATGCTGTCTTTATAAAATTTTCACAAATTTTTGGCAAGGACAATCCAGAAGAAAAGCGACTTATAAGTTGATCAGTTATCTGCATAAAATATATCTCATTACAATTTCTAAAATACAAACATTAAGTAGCACTTTACAATAAAAAAAAAAACATTAAGTGGCACTTTACAGTATGATTACACACCTGTCCGAGTTTATGAGCAACTTACAAATAAGCAAATCCAAAAACAGTAGAACTTGTGAGATTATTTGTCCAAACTAAGAAAATAATTTTCATATAAACAAAAAATACCAATAATAAGGAAACTTTAAAGATAAAGGTAACATTGGAATCAAACATTCTACAAAAACTGCAAAGCAAAAGGTCATAAGGTAAAATTCTTTGGTCCTCTCAATTATTAACATAAGAAGACTAACAAGCATTTGATTATTGGTTATCTATGTCATGGATATAGATATATACAAATGCATATACCTTTGGGTTAATGTGAGAGGTTCAAGTCAAGGTAGCTAAGAGAGAGTATAACTCCCCATTGCTTTTTAGCATGCTATACCACATTACGCAATTTTTGTTGAGAGAGATATGCCCCTCCCTATTGCATTTTTCAATATCCTCAAGGAGAATGTTGGTTGACTCCTATACTTTTGTATTATTATTTTAGTTTAATGCAATGACAATGCTAACTTTCAGGGTAAGAGAGAGTATAACTAAACATAAGGTTTTCAATAAACATGACTGCTTATAGTGTTACTTAATATATAGCTGAGCAGGACAATCAAATATATATATATATATATATATATATATAGAGAGAGAGAGAGAGAGAGCTAAGCAAAGAAGGGAAATCCATGCACTTTGACCTCAACTAGCTTTGTTATTCTATATTGTCATTCTTGAGTTTCTAACTAATCTATTTTTTTAGTGCGTGCCAAAGTTTTTAAACGAGTATGTTAGCAAACTTTTCTCTAGAATATAGGAGATTTTTTTTATATTTCACTTCTTGACACCACAATGTTCTCTACCTTACTTGAAAATTATGGTAATAGTGTGGTTCAAATTTGAGACCCCCTATTTCACAAGCAAGCTCTTCCCCACTGGACTAGGAGAACACCATGATACAAGAGATTTTTCAGTATAGTTGAGGTCACAAAAACAATGGAACGTATGTACTCTATAAGCAAAAGAACAACAGAAGCAACAATGCTGGTGCATAAAGGAAATTAATTAGGAAGAAACCAACCCGACCGCGGAGCTTCATGGTCAGCACGCTTCCCTTCTTCACCCGTTCCCATGGGAAAGCGAACAGCATCCGCAGCTTCACCATGACCCTCATCCACCAACCAAACTCCTCCATCCGGAAATCCCCCGTGGGATACTCGGCTTCCGTGGCACTCTCGTCCTTAAATGCAGAAGACGAAGCAGCTGAAGGAAGACCAACATCCTCGAACCCCTTCTCCCCTGGCGGCGCCGCCTGTTCGCCGGCCTCGGTCAGAGAAGACTCAGCCGCACGGACGGGTAAGAACCGGCGGAGGCTTGGGACAGCGTCACGAAGAGCAGTGCGAGGAGTCGCCGGGAGAATGGGATAGGTTGAGGACGAGACTGGGAGGGTAGCAGAATGAAAAATGGGGACGATAGATGAAAAACGCCGGCTGCACTTCAAGCCTTGGAGTCCGTCGGAGGGTTTCAGGAGGAGAATCTTCGACATTTTCTTGTATCTCCACTGCCACCTCCTCCTTCTTACTTGCCCAGCCGAGCAAGAATGCAGTAATCCTGTTGAGACCTCCTACAACTACAAGGATCCCGGATGAAGATTTGAGGTTGCAGATGGGCTGATGCGTGGCGCGGAAGACGGGGAAGACGGGGAAGACGGGTTAGGAACCTGCCACGTCACCCTGTTTTTCTCTGTTTTGTCGAACGTTCGTCCGCCATTACCTCCGGGACTTGTGGACTACTTGGTAGGGTTTATTCACTTGCCTGACTGCCTACGGTTAACCAAGCCAAAGTTAGTTGGAGCTTGAAGTTGAATTCCTGAGTTAGTAGGTTACGGGTGAGAGTTCGGCTCAAAGATCAACAAGTCACAAGATGCTCGAATTGATATTTAACTTGAATCAAATTTAGCCTAATAGAATTAACTTAGTGGCTGATAGATGGACTAATTTTCAAAGAAGACTTTTTATTAACTTTATGGCAGTTTTAGATGGATGCCTAAGATTCTTAGAAGCAGTAAATTGTGAAAGAGAATACAAAGATAAATTTTTTATTTTTTAGTTTATTAAAGAAATTATTTGAGATTGGATCAAGTAATGTGGTATAGGTGATAACTGATAATGCACCAGTTTATAAGGCTACATGAGCAATAATAGAAGATCATTTTAATATATTTTTTAGATATTATGTATTGTTCATACATTAAATTTGGCATTAAAATTATTTGCTCTCCAAGAAACACAGAAGAGAATTTTCTGCTTTTGAGAAGTGTCATTGAATAAATGACATAGCAAGTGATGCAAATTTTATTAAAAATTTTATTATGGATTATTTGATGCGACTTTCTATGTTTAATGATAACGTAGAATTGAAGATGTTAGCTATTACAGACACCCGTTTCACTTCTGTGATTGTGATTCTAAGAAGATTTCGACAAATCAAAATTGGTTTACCAAAAATTCTTATATGCGAGAAGTGGAATATGTATCGAAATGATAATGTAGAGAAAGCTCATTTTGTTAAAACAAAAATTGCTAAGTGATTTATGATAGGATAAAACTGATTATATTATTGCCTTCGCTGAATTTATATATAAAATATTACGTATCACAGACACTATCAAACCATGCTTTCACTTAATATATGACACGTGAAATATTATGATTGAAAAAGTGAAAGTAATCATTTATAGGCATAAGAAAAAAGAGAGAAATGAATAATCAAGTTTTTTTAATGTTATATATAATGTTCTTATTCAACGTTGGACCAAGAGCAACTCATCTCTCCATTGTTTGACACATTCTTTAAATCCGAGATAATTTATAACTTGTGAGTCATCTCATTTTAATTTATTTATATTAAAATACTTAAAGTTTTAAAACTTATACTTGTATTGTAGGTTTTATAGTAAAGAGTAGCTCTTTGAAGCTCCAAATCGAGTGTTCCTAATAATGATAAGGAAATACAAATTGAAAGAATAAATTATTTGAAGAGATTATTTTCGGATAATGAGTAATAGAAAATAGTTAATGAAGAATTTGAATTTTTTTTTTAAACATAGATTCATTTAGTGATTCTGATTGCATATCAGATAGAGCAATAATTGATTCAAATATTTGATGGGCTACATATGGTGCTAGCACTCTACTTCTTCAACAATTAACTATGAGATTACTTGGTCAGCCATCGTCATCTTCATATTGTGAAAGAAACTGAATCACTTATTCTTTCATTCACTCAATGAGGAGAAATAAAATTCAGCTATAATGTGTAGAAGATTTAGTATATGTTCATAATAATTTTTAGGGTAAATAGCATCTGGGTCCCTCTAGTTTGGTCGTAAGTGCAAATAGGTCCCTCGAATATTTAAATGTAGCAAACTGGTCCTCTAGTTTGATGAAATGTGCATATAGGTCCTTGGGCCGTAACAGACGTTAGAAAACACTTTCTCTCTCCTCCCTCTCTCTCCTCCCTGCATCTCTCTCTCCTCCCGATCGTAGCGCACGGGCGACACCGCACGACCTCCAGCGGGTTGCACTAGCGTCGCGCGTGCGCGAGATCGGGAGGAGAGAGAGAGGGCCTACTTTCGCTTTTTCTCCTTCTCCGGCACTTCCTCCTAGCCGGCGCCACCTCCGCCTCCCTTGTCGGCGTCAACTACGGCCTGCTCGGCAACAACCTCCCATCGCCAAACAAGGTTGCCCCCCTCCTCCACTCCATCGGTGTTGGTCGCATCAAGCTCTACGACACTGATCCCTCTGTCATGCGCGCCTTCGCCAATACCGGCGTCGAGCTCATCATCGGCGTCCCCGACTGCTGCGTCGACAAGGTCCGCGATCCCGACGGAGCCCTAGTCTGGACCCGCGCCAATGTCCAGGCCTACCTTCCTGGAACCAAGATCCTCACCGGCAACGAGATCCTCACCAGCAACGACACTAATGTTGCTCAATCCCTCCTCTCCGCCATAGAATCCCTTCTCCCCACCCTCACAGAGAGAGAGAGGCCCGCCGCCGGCCACACCTGCGCTCGCATACGCCGGCGCAACCCGCTGGAGGTCGCGTGGTGTCGCCCGTGCAGAGAGATGCAGGGAGGAGAGAGAAAGTGTTTTCTAACGTCTGTTACGGCCCAAGGACCTATATGCACATTTCATCAAACTAGAGGACCAGTTTGCTACATTTAAATATTCGAGGGACCTATTTGCACATACGACCAAACTAGAGGGACCCAGATGCTATACCCTAATTTTTATCTCTTGTCTATAAGGAGTCTACATTATATAGAACAACCTACAAAAATGTGGGATATTTCTCCAAACACATTAGTTTCTATTGAAGATACATGCATGTTTGAGGTGACATTATTATCATTAGATGAGCCTGAACTTGAAGTAATGTTAATGTAGGAACTCAGTGACAAAAGAAACCTTGACAATTGACATAAATGTTGCTTATATGTTTTGTGTTTTTAAAATATGCATATGTTTTAGTTTTTTTTTTTTTTGTTATTATTCGAAGACATTATTACTTATATATCTTGCATCTTAGTTATTACTTAATGTGTATCTCAAAAATAAAATTAGTAATATGATGTTTATGTGAGTGTCTTATATTTTGAAAAATGAATTTTATTATAATGATGCTATAATTTTTAAAATTTTCATAAACTTTTATTTTCTACATTTACAATTACAAATATCTTAATCATTTGACTAAGATGTGAGAATTCGAACCTCATGCCTCTCACTTATTAAAAAGTGAATGTTTTACCATATAATCTACATGTCAAATATAAAAAATTGATAATTTTATATTTTATATATATATATATATATTGTAATTATTTACTATTTTTTGTTATATTTAGTCGTCGTATTCTGACGTATCCGTATCCTACTTTTTTGAGATTTGTCGTATCAACATATCTATATCATATTGTATCTATATCATCGTATCATATTCGTGCTTTATTGGTGCCCATACTATTTAATATATTTCATATATGTTACTATTTAAAGTGATATGCACCCACACTACTTAATTTTTTTATATAATATGATATACGTTTGTGTAGAATATTCTAATTGATGATTAATAATACAAAAAAAAGTGGGAATACAAGTTCATAAGCTTAAGAGCATGAGGAGATGAGCTTCCCTGAGTTTGCTAATGGAGGAGAGGATACTGGTTTGGTGCCACTGACAAACACAGAGAGATAAACTGCTAAGAAAGAAGCTAAAAAGTGTAGAGCAATCAAAGTTGTATAGCCGATTAGTTGTTGAACCAGAACAATTGAGTTATATTTGTTCATTGGGCCTTGAAGCATAATCCCTCCTCCGTCATAAATATAGGTATTTATAATGAAGAAAAAGTAGTTGGAATAAGTACTTTATTAATGCAAAAGAAACTTTGTAATATAGGCAGCTATATGATCAACTTATGCTTGGAGTTAGCCTAAACCTCAATGATAGTCACATCTTTTTAACTCATGACCCTACATTTCATACGAATAAGGTTGATAAGCCAGTTAGAAGAAAGTTATGGGCAAAGGGCCTAGTTCGATACATCTATTTCATTACATTTTTCAATTAAGACTATTTGACTAGCCATGCATCAGTCGACTCTGAAATCTATTTCATCTGGACCCTTTTTGATGTTCGGGAATATGATTTGAGAGGTAGTCAATGTCAACCACGTCACATGTTGATGTGACACATTCCTATCTCCAATAATATATATATATATTCTTTAACTATATATGTATATTTGTATATACATATTTAATCAATATACACAAAATACATTAATATATATACATAAACATATAAATTTATATATTATATTATATATATATATATTTGATTATATATAAATGTATATACATGTATATTTATGTATATAATATACATGTATTTATATACGTGCATTTGAATTTAATTATGTATAAAAATAAAAATTTATTCATATTCTCCTTACCTATTAAAGGAGGAGCTTGTCCACATACATAAACAATATAATAAATTTAAATATTATATAGATAAATATAATTTTTTAAGATTAAATATTTATTATGAAAAGTAAATATCGTAACTTTAAAATACCTCAAAAGAACCACAGTAAAGTAACCCTGTTTGATTGATCGCAACTCGTGAAGCCTAATAATTACTTGAAGCGATATTCCACCAACGCGCGCGAGAGAGAGAGAGCGCGCGCGCGCGCTGAAGGCTGAAGAGCTTGTGTCGCCGATCCGAGCCCGATTTCATCCAGCTACGAGACGCTGGAAGGCCGAGGGTTGCATGCCTCTACCTCCCATTGTCTCTTCCAAGAATTTGCTGCCGACTAGGGTGAGCTCTCTGACATATCGTCCCGTTCCCCGCTGCCTGCATGTTCTACATGTGGATTATTCCGGCGTCCGTCTCCAGAATTTTCGTTCTTGATTGATTCAGCAAAGTTTTTTGCGTAGTGGTGATTTGGTATAGTTCGAGCATCTTATGCGTTTGCTTATGATATCAGCAAGATAGTGTAGGAGGATTAGGTCGTTTTTTCTGCCTTTTTTAAGTTTCGCTTTCGGCTTTACATAAAAGCATTTCTCATGAAAATAGGTAGTGCTGCAGCTTTTCCTGCTAGAAATGTGTGATTATTCTTGTGTTTCAAATCTAATACTAGTAGTCGGTCATGGATCAAACGTGGTTTCATTGATGATAGCGTTATTCTTATGAGTGGCGTGTCTTACTTGTAGGTATGTCTCTGCTTATTTACTTCGTTTTTCATAACGGGTTTGGTTGTTAATATCATTTGAAGATTTTGAATGGATAGTAAATCAGGAAATGTTTTTATCGCCTCGTCTTGAATTGTCTTGAATTAATTGAGTCCTTGATAAAGAAAATTGGTGGGATAACTCTTCGCTGAAAATTCCTAGCTTTTAAACTCTTACATTGTGAGCCACAACTGGTTGATATTGTGCTGGAGGCATGGTTCTAAACTGATTGTGCATGGAATTGCATACCATTGGAAAAGGATGCTTCCACTCATGTGAATTTCTTTAGTTTCCTTTGCATTACTTTCCATTATCATACTGATGTGCACCAGCCTTGGTGGGTTTCATCTAGAGGGAAAACAAGGGAAGGGATTTTTGACTTTTAGAAGTAATGAACATTGTTTCCTCTAATGGTGTGTTCTTGCTTGAGTTAATTTGATCTTTTGCATTACATTCCTTTTTCATACTGATGTGCACCAGCCTCAACAGGTTTCCTGTTGAGGGAAAGCAAGGGAAGGCATGTTTGACTTTTAGAAGTAATCAACATTGTTTCCTCAAATGGTGTGTTCTTGCTTGAGCTATGAATATTAATTTGATCTTCTTTTGGTTCTATTAGGTTTATATGAATTTATTGGACTTATTTTGTTTTTCAATATTTACTTAAACAGAGATTAATCGGAAACAGAGACCATACATATTAAACTGCAAAATTTAAATTGTTAATATTTGTTAGAGATTTTAGAGCTATTCAGTGTAGGTTCATTTTATCAAATTAACTACTGAATCTATTGGCAAATTTAAATGCACACTTTGTTCCTGTGAAAACATTTGTACATTAACAATACATTTTGCATGAGAGCGAACAAAACTGACCATAACAGAACAATGTACACTGAACACAAGGCATAAAATGTCTAGTATCATTTAATGGAACGTGTCAGTGCTATTTGTTATGGTAATTCATGTTGTTTTAGATATGGAAATAACATGATTTGTAATATTGTTCTCTTCGGTGTTATGTTTGTAATTGTCACTGAAGTTGATAGAGATCTCTGTTTAAGAGAAGAAGCAACTTAGTCAAATCTATGGCTCCACTGGATGGAATATGACTGATGTTATAGAGCTGACCTTGAAATCTCAAAACCAAGCCAAGAACATGGCTTCATTTGGTAATTCATAGAAGGTTCCATGGAATATATCTTAAAAACTCAAGAAGTAAATTTTTTCATTTAATATTTAAGCTATCATTTTCTTTTTATCCCATTTAGGAAAAATGGAATGATTACATGCATAGCACAAATAAAAGCTCTATTATGTATTAAACTCCAAAATCTTGTTATTTACATGTAAAACACATAAATTTATACTGAAGATATTACAAAACTCTATTAGATTTGTGGTAATTTAGATCAGCAAACCAAATAAGTAATCAAATAATTCAAAAATTATCATAAACAAAGTCACGTTAAAGTATCCTGAACAGCACTGCTAAAATATCATGAACACCAAATTTTGAAATAGAAGTCCTGAAATCTTGAGCATATTTTTACTGTTCTAAATGAAATGGCTTCTTCATATTATTGAGATTTTCTTGTTGACTGATGTTGATTTGAAGTAGAGATGGTTAGTTTTTGAAGTAAAGCTATATTTTGCTTGTACCTTTTGAAAGTTCTTACCTGAATGTGACAAATGATTATATCCTTTCCCTTGCTGTTTTTCCTCGCATCACCTTAAATATAATCATTGGCCATTAACGCATGTTATGTCATAAAGTTTCTGAATTTCAATTTTTTTTAATCAGTTCAGTTCTTGGGCAGCTTTCTCTTTCATCCTTTATACTTCTTCTGTGGTCAGATTCTCATTCTGGGGTTGAGCAGCCAATGCAACTTTCTAGTGCTCTTCATTCTACTTTTTAGAACGATTACAAAAAAATGCAGGAAGGTGGTAGTGTTGATGCTGAGGAAAGAGGTGAGCAATGTGGCAGAACTCCTTTGAACCAGTTGGCTGTTTATAATCCTGGTTCTCTCAGCTCTACTGAAGACCTGATTCCTGATTCCAGTCACGTTGTGGATAAACTTGCACTCGTGAATTCTACAGCATCAAATCCTTCTAATCGAGTCCTTTCATCAATAGGGACATTTACCATTCAGTGTGCATCTTGTTTCAAGTGGAGGGTTATTCCAACAAAAGAAAAGTATGAGCAAATCCGTGAAAGCATATCACAGATGCCTTTTTATTGTGAAAGTGCACGTGAGTGGCGTCCTGATATTTCCTGTGATGATCCGGCAGACATAGTCCAAGATGGAAGCCGGCTGTGGGCTATTGATAAACCAAACATTGCTCAACCACCACCTGGTTGGGTTAGAGAACTTAAAATCAGAGGTGAAGGGAGCACCAAATTTGCAGACGTGTAAGTACCTCAAATGTTTATTCTAAGTAGTACTAATTGTAGCACGTGTCCTATTTTACTTCATGATACATTATGATTCTATATGAAGAATAAGAAGAATAAGAAGAATTAAAGGAAATACAAAATAGCCCTATAAGAATCTAAGAAAGTAATCTGTATTACAAAAAATATGATGTTTGAGGATTTATATAAAAAATTAGATACCCAAAAAGGAGAAAAATACATTTACAGACTTGCTAAAATAAGAGATAAGAAAATAAAAAATTTTACTCAAGTAAAATGCATTAAAGATGAGGATCACAAAGTAATTTTTAAGAAAGAAGATATCCAACATAGATGAATGAATTATTTTTAAAAGCTTTTCAATAATGGTTGTCATAATATATTTGATCTTACAGAATTTAATATTCAAAAAGAGAATAAAAATTACTAATACATCTGATGTATTAGTAAGACTGAAATTTGGGAGGGTTTAAAGAAGTGAAGTGTAAGATAGCAGTTTGACCGAATGATGCCTCAATAGAAGTTTAAAAATGTATGGGAGATGAATGAGTGTTTTGGCTCATTGAATTATTTAATGTAATTTTAAAGATTAAATGAATGTCAAACATGTTGGGAAAGAGTATATTAGTAGTTATTTAGAAGAATAAAGGCAATATAAAGATTGTGTCAATTATAAAAGTATTAAATTAAAAAGCTGTACTTTAAAACTTTGAGAAAGGATAATCTAGCAGAGATTACGTTGTGATACAAGGGTGTCGTAGAACTAGTTTGATTTTGTCTAGTAGATCTGTTATGAAAATTATTCACTTATTTAGGAGTTTAATGAAAAAGTTTAGGGGTTTAATGAAAAAATTTAAGGAGGAAAAAAATGTGACGTCCCGGTTGCCGATACCCGACCGCCCTTTACACCTGCCCGAGCCACCAGCACCGAGGCATCAAAACTTAAATTTTAATCTCATAATAACATTAAAACATCCACATTTCCTGCTGCAACCTGTGATACCTCACACCATGTCTCGTGATCCTTCTTATGCCATACCTGCCACCAAAAATGACAGAAGTCCATTAATACAAACTTAGTAGGTAAAAAATATTCAATATAAAACATAATTATTCAAAACATGCTCAGATGTCATAATAAAATGATACAAGTGAAATCATACAATAGTACTAATACGCTGCAAATCCTTTTTATTTTTTATACTTTTATATTTTGAGCCCCGGTTTCTTGGATTATGTTCCAACTGCCTCTTTTTCATCACATATACGTAGGATCCTTGGCAACTCTTATATCCCACATATGGAGTAGTGCCACATAACATATACAACCATCCCCTGTAGTGGCAGGTTGTTTACATATTTTGGCAACCATCCCCAATATTTAGCAGGTTGATCACATGACATGGCTCGAGCATAGGCAGGAACATAAACGCGACAAGAAATCCTTTTTAATCCATTGTCGGTCTTTAAAACATCTTTATAATTATATTTAGTTGTTCCAAATCCGCAAGTCACATTTAGCCTTTAAACTTGGTAAATAACTCAAACATGCTTAAAATACACATCATCATGCTTTTGATATTCTTGTAGATAAATAAATAATTATCATCAGTAAATTTGCACAACATGCCTTGCATTAAAATTATCACAATAATATTTTACATAAATATAAAACATAATATGTCTTATATACATAATTATCATCATAATTTACATATTATTATTTCGTTATAATATAATATTATTCTATTTAGTGATGTGGATTTATTATTTTCATACCCTTTCACCTAGAAGCCTAACAAAAGTTCCTACAGCTTGTTATTCTAGAAGCCTTAACAGTAGCCGCACCTTGCATCGGAGATTCCACTTTGGGACATCACCCCGCGTACACTCCCCGCCCTCGTTGAAATAACACATATATATAGGAAACTTTCCACCCTCGTCGGTTCTTGGTATATAAAAATTTATCAGTACCACATCACCTCACAGACAAGTATATCACATTCATTCTCTTGTTCAATTAACAGTATACATAGCGTAATATATTCTCAAAAATATTAAATTATATTCACAACTTAATAATAATTCAACATCAATTTTAGGGAAAGAATTACCTACCGATTATAATGTTAAATAATGCTTGGAAATCCTTCACTAACTTTCCTCTTCTTCCTCTTCCTTTTTCCTTTACTTTTCTTTCTTCTTCTTCTCCTTCTTCTTCTTCTTCCTCTGCTGGAGCTTGCAGCAGCTGCAGCCGCTGCTTCTTTGGACTCGGCGGAACAGGCAAACGCGGACAGAGGCGCGGCAGTAGAGAGAAACCGAGAGGGAGAGAGTGGAATTCTTTTCCTCTCCCAGCGCACGGTGACACGCGGAAAAAGGCAGAGGCAAAGGCGGTTCCCGCGGCAAGGTTATCCCATTTAATGGGAAAATTGCAACTTTGTCCCCCTGTTTTCATTCTCTTATAAATAGATCCAAAATTATTCTTTTCAGGTCCAAAAGCCTTCATTTTCAGTCCAAATCAGTTTTAAATTTTAAACCTTAATTCAAATTTCAGGATGTCACAAAAAAAGTTGTATTTAATTTTCATTGTTTTGAAAAGAGCCTGTAATAAAGTTTTAAAAGAAGTGCTTTGAAAAGTTTTAAAAAAATTTGCACTGCATATATTGTGTTATTAAGGACATGTATAAAGGAGCTGTCGTTTGTATTTGAACACAAAGTGATTTAATTAAAATTTTTTTAATTATAGTTGGACATATAAATCGTAGGCCGACTGAAGCTCCAGTTAGAAAAATTGAGTTATTGGATTTTGCCTATGTTCAAAGAGGAAGAGGGAGATTAAAGATGGCAAGAAACTATAAAGAGTGATCTTAGTTGCTTAGACTTAGATAAGAATTTGGTAATTGATAGAGCGTAATGAAAACAAAGGATTCATGTGGCCGACCCCACCTAGTGGGATTAAGGCTTGGTTGTTGTTGGACTACATTAAGGCTCAGCTTTAAGTTCATATTTTTTTGCATTAGTCATGGAGTCCTTGCGTAAACATATTCAAAAAATAGTACATTGGTATATGCTTTTCAAAGATGATATTTTCTTTGTTAATAAAACTAGGGAAAAGGTTAAGGCAAAACTCAAGGTATAGAGGAATACCTTAGAAACTAAACATTTTTGTTTTCGCAGATTAAAAATCAGATATATGGAGTGCTTAAAAGATAAGTATTTGTATTAGTGAGATAATAATTGATGATCAAGTTATCAAGGAGAGTAAGAGATTTAAATATGTTGTATCAGTTATACAAAATAATAGTGAAATAGATGAAAATATTATCAACAGAATTTAAGCAAGATAACTAAGGTAGAGAAATACTTCTAGTGTGTTGTATTATGAAAAAATTTCACTTAAACTTAAAGGTAAATTCTGCAGAACCGTTGTAAGACCAACAATTTATATGGTGGCTCACAAAGCAAAAGCATATAAGTAAAATAAGGATTATAAAGATAAGAATGTTAAAGTGGATCAGCGGGTATACGCGAAAAGATAAGATGAGAAATGAGTATATTCGCGTAAAGGTTGGCGTAGACTTAGCTGAAAGTAAGCTCAAGGAAAGTTGACTAAGATGGTTTAGACATATAAATTATAAGCCAATAGAAGTTTCAATAAGGAGAGTTGAGTTATTGAATTTTATCTGTGTTAAAAGAGGGAGAGGAAGACTAAATAAGACATAGCAAGAAAACATCAGAACAGATTTCACATATTTAGCGATAAATAAGAACTTGTTATTTGGTAAAGTGCAATGAAAACAACCATTTAGTGGGATAAAGGCTTGGTTATTATTGTTTATGAAGCAGGTAATAGATGGCAACCAAACAAGGACAACGACCAAGATATCACTCGGGCTCATGTGCGCACAATCTTATCGTGCATGCATGATGCAACTATTTGCATGCATGCCAGTCTCACGCCTGTGCAACTATTCACACATGCCTGAGCTCAAAAGGGATGTGGGAGCCATGACTATCTGTGTACGCTAGCAGTGAGATGTGGCTAAAAGGGTTGCAGGCTTTAGCCCGGTTGGTGGAGCGAAGGTGAGAATGGGGAAGTGTAGAAAACCAAGATGATGGAATTTTTTTTGTCACTTTGTAAAAAATAAATAAGTTATTTTAAGCATTCTAACCTAAAGTTAACCTTATCCTTTCTTTTAACTAAAATATTGACTCCTTAATCTAGATTCAGGCACTTAGAAAACTCATATTTTATTTCATTCATTATTAATTCCATTACAATACTAGATTTCCCCTTTTAATAAAGATCTCAATATATGAAATAAGAAAATAAAAATATTACATAAAACAACATATTAATTAAATTTATGCTAAATAAAGAAATCTAAAATTAGAAATTTGGGTGAATGTCTTCTATTCCAAATTTGCCTGAAATTAAATAGAATTTGTAATGAACTAATTTGATAATCGTCAATCAAATAAAATTAGTCATATTTATTTGTCAATCAGCATTAAGTAAATATGAGTCACTTAATCCCATGCTGTCAGGTGTCCCCATCTCTCCTCAAGTGGGAAGAACTTAGCAATATTGAGTATAGATCAGTCGACTCACATCTCTTCAAGTAGGTTAGATTAATCTCCTGTAGCCTCTAGTCATTGAAAATGGTAAAATCTGCACCATCAGCTCAACATGGATTTATTTGATCAGGTCTAATAGGCATAGAAGTGGATTTCGCTACAAATTGAAGTTTCTTGGTTAGGGTGTAGTTATTTTTATATCATATTCTTGTTGAATTTTTGTGAAGATATGTCACCTCATTGACTGATCTTTGAGTTTGAACTGCATTTGCATGTGGTTTCGCGCCACCCTCATTTTTCCAAGACAACTTCATACTTTCTTCATTCTTATATTTGTGGTGATTGGACAAGTGATTCCATTAATTGAGATCTGTGAGTGTTCATTGCATTTTTTTTAGCTCATATCTAATATTGTGGAGTCCTTTATTTTCCAGAAACTAAAGACCATAGCTCAATTAGGCACTGAATCTGAATATTAAGAATGACTAATGCAACGTGTCTGCCATTTACTTCATTGCTGATATTGTTTTTCTTGCTTGTACTACTTTGATGGTGACAGTCATTTTGTTCTTGATAGTGTAGCTTGAAGTTAGCTATATGTTAGATTCTTGTCCTATGTCGATCAATGCATGGATATATTCGCTAAAGTTTTAAACTCAGTTCCAGATATTGAAGAATAAGTTGCATGTCTACTTGTCGCGGAGTATTAGCCAAATAGTGCATTTTTATAAATGCCAGATATAATCTCATTGTTTGGAATTGTTTTTATGTCTATAGCAAAATGATTGATGGGATTATTTGTGTATGGAAGCTTATCAATATTGCCTTGGTGTCTTTCCTTATACATGATTGCCAGAATATTCTTTCTATAATAACAATAATAACAAACTAAACTTTTATCTCCCTAAGTGGGGTTGACTATATGAGTTCTTTATTTCTTTTGCATTCTATTAAATAGTAAAATCCTTTTTTAGTTTCAAATATATAAGATTATTTTTTATCGTTTGTTATCATGTTTTCTTTGACCTTCATCTTTCTCTTTTTATATGGACAAGAGTCAATAATGTCTAAAGATGCTTTTCTATAGATCCTCATTATGTTAGGGGTGTTAAAAATATTCGAGACTCGAAACTCTTCTGGAACTCATTCGGTTTTTTGAATTGACTCGAAATTGATTCGACATTTTTTAATTGAATCACGAACTATCAAGTTCATTTCATGCCAATTTCGAGTTTACCCTGGCTCACTCGAAACATGATTCGATTTGACTCGAAATTATATTTATAATATAAATAATTTTATATAAAATATATGTATGAAATGTCTTTACATACAATTTATCTTAGTAGTACAGTGGTATAGTCGAGGAGGTATAAAGCTTATTCTTCCCAAGATTTAGAGATTAAATTTATTTTGATATATAATATTCTTCTTTTTTTTAATTATGTGTTGATTCAACTCATGATTCGAGCCGAGCCGGCTTGAATCATGTCTCATTTCGATTTCGGATCGAATTGAAGCCGAGCTGAGCTCAGAATTTTTGACTTTGAGCTGCCTTTTGCTCCCTTGAAATTGGTCAAATAATAGCCCTACATTATGTTGATTTCTAGAGTAAGGAATGTGTGAAAAAATAAAATTACTAAATATTCTTAACACAAATAAAATAAAGATACCAAGTATAAAGTAAAGTAAAATCAGCCTAATGTATGGTTAGGCTTCAATCTTGCGACCTATTCCAAATCTTTGAGTTCTTAAATTAATCAAATCAAATCCAATCTTCAACCACAATCTTCAAACAGCTTAACGTAACAGAGGATTTTCAGTTAAATGAAATCAGACCAAATTATCTTATTAACCATCAATTAGTCAAAATAAAATTTGAATTGTGCTAGAAATTACATGCTTGCTTGATGCACTGACGTCCACGCCACCTGCAAAATATTTGTCTATTCCTAGAAACATAAGTTTATAAAAAATTTACTGAAGGAAATATCAATTTATA
This sequence comes from Apostasia shenzhenica, assembly GCA_002786265.1. Classification (NCBI taxonomy): domain Eukaryota; kingdom Viridiplantae; phylum Streptophyta; class Magnoliopsida; order Asparagales; family Orchidaceae; genus Apostasia; species Apostasia shenzhenica. The sequence continues at coordinate 535,346 of KZ451889.1, forward strand.
TGCCGAAAAGTGTTGATTCAGTGGAAGGCCTTTATTGGGCCAAGACGTCTGTTCATGATGTTTTGAATGTTTTCAAGCTTGAAACATTATTTGGAAGTTTGATATAGTTTCTGCTATTCTGGAATTCTCAGGTATTATGTTGCACCATCTGGAAAAAAATTGCGCTCAATGGTTGACATCCAAAGGTGCCTCTAAAATTAAGCCATGATCTTCCTTGTTCTAAAACTAGCCTTTAAATAATTGAAAGATCTCGTGATACACTTTCTTATCAGATTGCTTTCTTCTTGATTCTGATACTTTGTTCGTTTGCTTTTCTTTTCGGCAGGTACCTGGAAGTACATCCTGAGTATGATCAAGTAAACTTATCACAGTTTTCATTTCAGATCCCAAGGCCTCTACAAGAGAACTATGTCAAAAAAAGGCCATCACGTTCAGTCAATGCTGTTGATGGTGCTGATGTGGGGTTACCTCAACTTACACAATCTGAGGAAGGTATGCATGAAGATTAAGGCTTTGTTTGGTTTGAGGCCCATTGGCCTTCAACTTTAATAAAAATTAAAATAAAATAAAATTTTATTTTTTATCCTTAATACATAAATTTTAATATAATTTTTTTTTATATCACATCCAATACAATTTTCAATACATCAAATATATATTTTTTAATGAAAATGTTAGAGGCCATTTTGGCCATGTCTCCAATCAAACAGAGTCATAGATTTTATTGTTGTTCTTTCCTATAATGAAATATATCTTGATAGAGAAATAGAAATTAGTATAATTTTGTTTGCATTTTTTTTTAATTGGTTGACCATATAACCACATCTTCTGTTGTTTACTTTTCTAGGGGAAATTAATGTGGGACAAAAAAAATGCAAATGATATTTTTACATACAGGACATGAAATTTACACGAAATTACGCATTTCACCATCAATTCGTAAATATTACCACTATCACACCATATTCATTTAAATTTTACGTATTTCATATATTTCACATATTTCATATACTTTATAATATTATATGTAAATTAAAATGCATAAATTCATTAATATTTAAATTCTAATATATATTTTATTTTTTTACTGTAAACACATTAATTTTCTTACTTCAATTAAAAATTATAGTCATATGTATTTAAATTCGGCACCCTAATTAGAAATTTTAAATAGGATAAATAAATTAAAATACATAAATTTATAAATATTTAAATTGTTATTTATATAAATTAATTTATTTATAGTATTTAATTAATATATTAATAATATAGTTAAGATCAAGGCCAATTTAGAAATGTGAAGTTCACCATCAAAGAATATGGTGTGAAATATGTGAAATGCATAAAATTTAAATGAATATTGTATGATAGTGGTAATATTTATGAATTGATGGTGAAATGCGTAATTTCGTATAAATTTCATATCCTGTATGTAAAAACCTCTTTATATTTATATTCAGCAAAATTAATTAGTAAATTATTTTTAATTAAGTGTAAAATATTTTCTAAATAAATTATATGATAAATAAAATTCTTAAATCACATAAATTAAAAATATTTAAAATTAAAATTAAACTGGATCATCTAATAAATAGGAATTTATCAAATTAGATTAGGGCATTAATTTAGATTCAATAAATCATATTTAGATTAAAAACTCATCATATTTAGATTTAAATAAATCATAGAGAGAGATTCTTTTCTCTCTCCAAGCACACGCGCACACGGGAAAAAGGGCAGGCTAAGGCGGTTTTGCGGCATGGTTATCCCATTTAATGGGAAATTATAATTTCGTCCCTCTGTTTTTCTTTTCTTATAAATAGGTCCAAAAATATTTCTTTTAGGTCCAAAACAATTTCAATTTAAAACTTCAAATCATAATTCTTTGGGCGTCACACCAATAGTTCTAATTAATTTGAATTTGAATTTTGATTCAGCACATGACGTCATCCTAGCCGTCCAATTTAATACTGATTCGTGGCACCACCAGATACAGTGTTATGGTAGCATTAATAAATGTCCTAGTTCTTGATAGGGTCAATTCTTGCTAGCTTCTTAATTCATTAATGTATGTTATAGCGGTTCTCTTAATCCTACCACTTGTCCACAAAAGATTTCGTCTTTTGTGTGTATGAGAATTTACTTAAGCAATATTCAGTGAAGTTCTAGAAGTATTTAATCTGCATACTCTTATATTCAAGCTTAAATTTTGAGTTGGAAGTGAAAAGCTGTTTGGTTGTCAGTGAGGACTGAGGTTATAAAGTTTAATTCTGAAATTGGTTAGAATTTGTTTTAATCAGGATTAAAACCATTTCAATGAAATAGAATTTTGTTATTGTGTCATGGGTAAAAAGCTGTTTGGCATGGATCTATTTTAGCTTTGGAGGATTGCTATTTTGGCTTTTTATGAAAAAACTATATGATGGCAAATAATTTTTATTTCATAGGGATGAGAAATAAAGTTAATTGTGTCAAAAATTGTATAAAATGTGAAATAAAGTGATGTTTTAAGATTGGTGATTGTGTAGGATAATATATAAAATATATTTTATGTAATTTTTTATTAAAAGAAAAAATAGTCATGGTTAAAGAAGCTATGACTTTTTTTTTTCGTAAAAAAGCCGTGACTTTTTTGACTTAAAACCAAATGAACCAAAACTTACTTTGAAATTGGGATTTGGCCCACTTGGGAGTGTGAATCCTCAATCAAATGCATAAATATTAATTGGAATATCCTAATTTCTTACAAAGTATTTGGTATCATAATAATTTTTTTCTAATAAATTCTTCGTGCAAGCTTACTTAAATTAGTTTAGTACTAATGATTTTTGGTCATTGTTAGGGTGGTTGTATAGGTACAATGTCGAAATAAGAAAATATAAGATTAGGCATTAATTGCTAATTAATTAATTAAGCACTAATTAAAATAAGTTATAAAAATAGGCCTCATCATGCTATTGTCGTTATCTTAGATGACTCAATCTTTTAAAAAAAAAATTCTTGAATTGTGTGGTGCTTGGGCTATTCAACAGTTTGTTTTTTAAATATTATTTTTTTTATAAAACAAATTGGTGCTAATTATGTTTTAAAAATTGATATTTTTAAATAGTTATTTTTTAAGAAATTAAATCGAAATTGCTATATTTGTTCAATAATAATTAAATGGTTGAAAGTTTTTAGAAATAATAAATTTTCAAAATTTGAAATTTTCTTGTAAACAAAAATGTGAATATAGATCCTACACTTAATATGCAAAGATAGAGTCCTGGGTCAGTATATAGTTAAATCCATGCTGCAAAACATGAATATATAGAAACTAATTGTCTTTTCGTGTGTGGAATAAGGTCACTATTGAGAGTGTTTGTTTGGTGGTCTCCAATGCTGTCAAGCAGGCTCATGTACTCCTGTACCCTCATCGATATTCTCGTTAGGCACTAGAGTAGAAGTATTGACTTCTTTCTGTGTAGCCTGTAATGGCCACACATCTTCCTTGAGCTAGACCTTTGTCTACTCTCTCTGAAATATTGAATCTATCTGAAGTTGAAACTAACGCTTTGTGAAGCTATAATAAGGTTGAGATGATGAAGGCCATGGAGCATAAATATTTGTATGTTTGGTATAATAAAGTTGAGATAACGACTATGAAATATTAACATGACACGAGGACACGACGCGGTGCAATATGACAATACAATGATTTTTTAAAATAAAGTACACAGACATGGCACGACACATCAAATATAATAATAATAAAATTAATAACTCATACTTATGAAAAATACATAAAATATGAAATAAATTTAATTTTTTTAAGTATAAATAATTTATGAGTAGCACAAAAAGGCTCATAGGATTAAGATGAAAATTTGATAAGAGATATTGCTAGTATTGAAAAGATTTTAGCTGTAAGGTTTATTTTGCAAAGTTAGTGGGAGAATAAGAAAAAATATATTTTACTTGTTGGAACAATTATCACGAGCATAACAATAAAAGGAGGTTAGAGCTTTCAGCATTGAGGATGAAAGGCTATAGGTAGAATTAAAGTTCAAATTTTTTACAATTGATTTGTTTTTGTGAGGCTCGAGGGTAATAATGGAGGAAGAAATTTGATTTAGCTTTGTTAGTTAGAATTTTGACTTATATTAATTAAAATTTTAATAATAATAAAAGAGATTTTTAATTTTATTAGATAAACTCTTGGTAATAATAAAAAATTTTAAATTTTAATAAAAAGAATAAAAAAGAGGTAGAAGTGTCCATAGATTTTAGTCTTATATTTAATTAAAAAATAATATTAATAAATAAATTTAATATTAAATGTATTTAATTCTATCTTATAGGTGTTCTAGAAGCTCTGAAAGTAGCTCAGAAGTGTTGTATTTTAGAAGTATCTTGTATCTCAGATGTCTCCTAAAGTTATCTCAAAAGTATCATGAAAGTGTTTCAGAAGTTTTCTGCATGTCTAAAGTGTCTTGAAATGTCAGAATTATCCTATGTTGTTCCGAAGTGTTCTCGCATCCCAAAAAGTATTCTTTAATTTTTTAAATGTTATTTTATTACAAAATGCCATGTGGCATGTTTGACCCCATGTCCCCTTTTTTAGGCTACTTAACAAACCATATCAGGACGATTTTGGTCTCGTTTGAAGTCTGGTTTTGTCCCTATTGGTTTTGAACCCAGCCCGAAACTAGTCGGTGCAGTCCAAAATTGGACCATGTTCGGACCAACTCATTGAATTGGGCCGGACTGAGTTCTAGTTCGACCTGTAAGATTTTTTTGTTTTTTCTTTTACATATGTACATATAAAAAAAGTTTGGTTAAAAAAATGTCATTATTATTTTTCATCAAAAAAATATAATAGATTAAATCATTTTTCACTCAAAATTGCATTACAAAATAAATATAACAAATTAGTTTTCGTAATTACAAAAAGTTTTTTTGGAGACTCTTCTTCCTCATTTGAACTGTTGTTCTTGAACTCATCCATAAAATTATATTGTTGATTCTGTGAGTTGACATTAAACTAATTTTATAGACAAATAAGCATACAAAGGGTGGCGACAGATAAATTGTTTTTGTAATCTCCTATTATTTTTGATGTGGAGAAAGCTGATTCGAATGCTATAGTCAGCGCTTGGGCTACTAGAAATTATCGAGTTAGGGCAGATAGAAGAGAGTGCCATTTTGATAAATCTTTCCACTATTCTAACTTATGTTTTCATCAAAATTTTCTTCGAGGTATAAATAGAACTGTAGCTCGTTAAAATTTGCTAGTGCTTCACTTTATGTTGTAGATTACTCGCTTGCAAGTGTTTTTCCCTTATCTGAAGCAAGAGATCTCTTTGTCGCCGCGGACCTAAGAATATTGAAAGTATTAAGCTTCTTTTGTGTTCCTGTTTGTGTCTCTATATGTCTCTCACTTTTACTTGTAGTCTGTTCACTGTAATAAATAGAAAACAAATCCTAAAGAATTGTAAAAATTGATGCCTAAATAGCATCAATATTACTCCTTAAGAAATTAAAATATTCTACGTAAAAAGCTTCAATAGCTTTGATTCTTTCGTGAGGATCAAGCATGACAACTATAGAATATAATAGAGGTATTTTTCTCAATATTTTTTAAATTTTTGTTCCATATTAGCAACAAAAAATTAAAAAATTGGATCTGATCTAAACTCTAAAATTTTTTGAAACATTTGATAAATATAAGATAAACAAATAAGTGAAGTCAAGTAATAGCATCTTGAAAAAACTTTCAAAACTTTAAAGATTGATAATAACTCGAAAACTTTTTGAATACTGAATAATGAATAATGTATTATAAGAAATTCTCCATTTCATATGTTGTGAAGGGTTGTTTAGTTCGAGAATATTGATGAAGATATCAAACTAAGCCTCTACATATTTAAACGATCAGGGCATAGATATGTGGATTTTGTTGTGTCTAAGCCCAGAATTTGAATTTTTATTTTTGGTCAGTCACCTAGTTGATAGGAGACTCATTCAGTTTATTTAAAAAAATCAAGTTGGGTCGCCTAATTCTTGGGGTACTCAAATTAATTATTGTTAATTTTTTATAATGCTATTGGGCGACTCAACCAAAGCTATTGTCGTTTGCACCAAATGCTCTTTTTTATAATTTGTTTTAATTAGTGCTTAATTAACTAATTAATTAACAAGTAGTTCTTAATCTTATAATTTTATCATCCAAATAATTCACTCTGTACTTGCGGTGGGGACACTATGATAGCTTTTATTTAATTATTTTCATATTTTTTTGATCCTAATCTTATGTTCACATTTGGAATAATTCAAGACTCATTTAACTAATTGATGTTGATTAAAGATTTGGGATTGTCTTAGACATATAACGATTCATCATATTTCTCTTGTTAAATTATTTATATTTAGCTGATTGTATTTGGAATTTTATTTTATGTATTTTGTTTTATTTCATTATTTCATGAGTCGCGTTCTTTACTAATACTTATTTGATGAATTGAAATTTGGGTTTTGGAGTGTCATTTAAATTCAAGTTAATATCTGAATATTCTAGTAGAGGGTAGACTTAGTATTGAGTGAGAATCTTTAATTAACTTATTTATTCTATTTCATATGAAATCCTTTTCTTCCTGCACTACAACATCACGTCAGCAAGTGACTCTATAGCTTGCATCGCATCTTCAGTTCTACTCCATTATCAGCTTACGCCGTGAACCTAACATCACCTCGACCTTGTGCCAACCCACACAACCCTAGCACAAGCGGCACCACCACACAGGCTTGTGCGGTTGCATCTCGCCCGCATGAGATAAGCGGGCGATCCCTAGCAGTGCACTGGTTGGACGCTATCCCTTCTTGCCAGCCCATATAGGCTTTTCTACTAACTCTAGGATTGTGTCTCATGTGCCTAATCCTACACTTGCCTGCTAATCTTCAGATAGAATCCAAGATTTATATTTTGTGGTAAAATTTTGCTTAAGCTCTATTATTGCTGATTAATCGAATATAAAGAAAATTGTTCACGCAATTTAGTTGTTTGATTTGTCTCCAATTGTGTGAAGAATTCATTTGCGGGATTTAAAACCTTATTTATCATTTAATAATATTTTATTAATCGTTTGCATATAATTTGATAATTTGCTATTTAAATATTATTCATTTTAAAATTACATATCATTTGTATTTCATTCCGCATCAACTGGTTAACTTTATTTTTTTTTAATGATATTGCAACACTTTTTTTGTGTATTTGGATGACATTAAGAATTTAAGATGGATGTGTGGGAAGATTGGAAAGGATGGAGTAAAACAATGATTTTATTATGGAGAATTTTAGATTAACATCTATTAAAAGTTAAGATTATAGATGACAGATTTAGTTTGTATAAACATGTACAATGGGGCTTGAAAGATGAATCAATATGTTTGGTATTGAGATCATTTTTGGCATGTTTTGAGAAAATGAATATAAGATCTCGTTTGGTAAATGGAAATCTTAGTTATTGCTAAAATAACTATAGCTAAAAATTTTATTTTATTTAAAAAATTATTTTATATTTTTTCCTACACAAACTCTAACATTAAACAATTACTTCATTTCACATGCAATACAATTTGTCAATAAATCAATCAATTTTATTTCACATCTAATATAATTAACTCATTTTATTTTACATTATCATATTTTTTGAAAAAAATTATAAAATATTTTTAAATCATCTTTTTTTTTCTTCTAACCAAACTAAGCCTAAAATAACATGAGAAACTATTAAATGCCCAAGGCATGCGAAAAATGTTGTTGAAACCAAACAAACAAAACACTGAATTTTTTGAGTGAAATGTCATAGGATGGAAAACCAAATATGCAAAAAGCAACTTAATCTGATGTTATGAGACAAGATTGGATAACTTAAAAGAGCTAACATCACAAATTGCATTTAATAGGAATTGGCTGGCATTAGTGGAGCTAAATAGTTGAAATAAGGTTATTAGTGGCGATTATGATAATTAATACTTTTGTTCGTTTTAATGTCGTTCAAGATAATTGTCCATATTTCCATCTTCCATTCGAGTGGGAAAGCTGGACATAAAAAACTGAGTGATTTCATCTGCATCACCTTTTTTTTGTAGCATTTTTTCATTGGCATATGTGCATCATTGTACTTTATTTCTGATGATAAAATCATCTCTCTTACCATTTCTTTGTTACTAACATGAACTTCTAACAGCAGTCACTATTTCTGCTATAAGTTTTTCCAATGTCAAAGTGATTCTAATCAAATTAGACTAGTATGAGTTTTTTTTCTCCCATTTCCTTATTTGCATGCTTGAAAACAATATATGATTGTCCTTTTTGAGATAAATACCTCTGGATTTAAGCTTTTATTGCTTTCTTCTGTATTTCTAATGGAGATCGCTGATCGATCAGTGTTCATTCTGATCATTTCCTCTCTTCAAAATCAAATCAATCAAATTTCTAATCCTGATAATAATGAATAATTGTTCATTGAAAATTCAGCATTGCCTCTATCATGGGCTTGTCCACCTGCTAAGCATGAACTGGAGCATGTGGTTCTCGAACAACCAAGTTCAAATATTTCGAATGAATCTTTGCACGGATTCTCACAACCAACAAAAAAGAGACCAGCAAAAGAACAAGTTCAAAGGCCAAAAGAACAAGTTCGAAGGCCGAAAGAACAAGTTCGAAGGCCATCGTCGAAGAAGATGCTTAGTATTACCAACACTTCAGTTAGTGCTACCAAAATTTCAGTGTGTTCTTTTCCTGCAAAATCCAAGTTTGAGAATGCTCAGCAGGAAAGTTACGGCCTTCCTGGGGAACCCTCAACCTGAAATGCAGTCATATTAGCAAAAATGAAGGCCACTAAATGTTTACTCATGAAAGGTAGTTTACATGGCTTTTTGTTTTATTTTTGATAACTTAGTTGGAAAATGTGTAATTAAAGTGCTTTTGTTGAGATTTGTTGGGCCAGCACATGTTTTTAAGACATGGGAAAGGGACTATAAGTCACTTTTTGTGCAAGTTGTTGCCTGGAAGCAATAGCTTGCTCTTGAACAGCTAGGAATCTGGTTGTAAGTAAACAGGTTCGCGTTTATAGGCCGGTCCTCTTGAGCAAAATAGGAACACCTTAGAGTGTCTATAGGTTTGAGCCCCAGTCAATTTGTGAGTAAATAGGTGAGTTGTATTGTTTTTGACTTTTTGGACCAAGAAGTATTTGGTCGATCAGACTTGCTTGATGTATAACAAAACCTTGAGATTATGCAGTTTGGACTGCAAGTCGATCATATGGTCATCCCATTGTTCTCCAACTGGCCATTGGAGCCTCATATGGTAAGACCAACTGCTCTTTTGTTGCAAAATTGAGTTAGCCGTTTTATCTTCCTTTTTGAATCTTTTTTGCCTATTCCAACCTGATGTTTGGAACATTTATAAGTGTGTTTCATGTCCAAACATCAGGGGATGTGGGAGAACTATTGAAAATCTATTCTAAGCCAAAATGATAAGCTATCAAGTAGAGTACAAGTGTTTAAGTGTTCTATGTTCAAGTGCTCAAACTTACAAGATCTGTCGATCCTCTCAAGTTCATCAAGGTCGATCATTAGGAGATGAGTGAGGTTTGGTATTTGATTATTGTTTTCTGCTTACTCTATCTTCTTGGGAATCTATTATTTCTTCACTTAGGAAGTTAAGAGAGACTCCAAGTGGGTGACTTAGAGGGGTGTGTAAAATTTTGTGTTAAAGAAGGTTACATTTGTGTGAGAAGGTTTTAATGAATGAAACATAATGGAGGAAAGAGTCTTGGTGACTTGATGTAATTGGTTTCTCTGATATCTATGTAGAAAGGTGTTCTAAAATAATAAAAAGCTTTCTTAAGGTAATGTGAATAATGTTTAAATATTAAATCAGGAATAACTAAGTAGTAAATTATTAAAATTATGCGCAAATTATTTTTTAAAATATAATTTTATGATAAAGACAATTTTAGATCCTGCAAATTAATTGTTTTAAATTTAATTAAATTGGATTGCGTTAAATAAGAATTTATCAAAATTAGATTAGAGATTATTAATTTAAATTCAACATATCAGATTTGAGGTTTCAAAAATTAAGGACATGTGCCTTGCAACTAAATCAACAGTAATTCTCACTCGAATAAATATATGGTCACACAGGTAGAGCCTGAACAAATAATCAAGTTAAGCAATGTAATTTCAATTTAGGCGAAATAAGTAATTCAGAGAGATTATACCTTGATAGAGGAATACTAGAACTACTTATAATTGTTCCTGAGAACTTGGCTAAAGGATAGACTCCTGCATGCAATTTTCCCAATTAATTGGATCTTGGCACCAATTGAGTGAGCGTTGGTGTTGTTGGGTGGGGTGGTCTGCCCGTGCGCGAGTTAGCGGGGAAGGTGCCGCTCGTGCATGGCTCGTCGTGTGGTGCAACTGGCACTTCCAAGGGGCAGCGGGACAGAGATGCTGCGATGAAAGTAAAGGTCGCACACAGTAGTGTTATTGCAGCTATGCTGATTGAGGTGGTTGGTGGAGCTACTCTGGTGCATAGCCGGAGGTGGATGGCTGCAAGATGGGGCAGGAGGGAGTTGACGACAGCGAGATTGATGACGAATGGCAGCAGATCAACGGCATTGAGCTGGCCGTGACCAGGTGTGTCTGGTTTTGCTCCTCTGTGCGTGGGCTCGGGCTCAAGAGTAATGGCACGGTGAGGCGGGAACCGAAAGGCAAAACAGTGGAGAAGAATGTTTTTATTTTATTTTATTGTTTAATTAAGATAACTAGGCTATTTAAGGATTCTCACTAAAGGCTATTATTCTTCCTTTCTCTAGGATATCGATCCTTTAACCCAAGTCTAGGTTGGCACTCATAACACTAGATTTCATTTCATCATTCATCAACTGTTACAATATTTGGCGACCACTATATGGCTATATTCTATTACAATGAAAATAAAATTAGTCCCAAATATGGCTAATGTTTGTCTCTTCCAAATCTGCTCTAACTCTACACAAATCAAGCCAAATAAATATGAAACAAGTAATGAGCCATAGATATAAGGATCTTAAATCAGCATCGAGAGAATACGAAGTTGATCAAAATCTATTGTCAAATATCCGTACTAGGGTTTCTTAGTGTGACAATGGGGAGGATATAGGCAAAAGGGTTATCAAATTACGTTATATCATTGCATATTTTTTCTGTTACAATCTCTTTATCTCCATGTAAGTTGTTTCATTATACAAATTCATAATTCACTTCCACATGACTTGCTATATTTACTTGTTATTGCTAACAGTTTTCATGATACTTGTGATATGGTTTTTATTTCTGGAAATGCATCTATTCAATCCCCTCCCCCCTAGATGCGATCCATCAATCTTACATCCGCCAATTTATTTTCTCGCCCTTCTCGTAGAATATTTCATGGTCATAGCCAGTTAATTTTGTTACCCGCTTTTGTCATAGCGGAGTATATATTCTTTGTTCCATCATGTGTACCTGAAGCTTCCATGATTCATTCGTATTTTGAAGTTCACTCCCACGTCTCCATATCTGTAAAAATTACACTGCCGCTAATTTTTTTTTCTTAGGTTGAGAGAGTCTGATTTCTTCCAGACAAGGTCTTACTGAAATAAACGCTGTGCAAGACATCCCTTATTCCATTCCTTGTAGAATCTCTCTCTCATGGGAACTCAAAAAATCTGGAAGAGCTAAATCCAGAGGAGACGGCATTGCTTCCTTGAGTTGTCACAAAGCCTTTTTCTGCTTCCCCATTCCATTGAAACCTTTTTGTTTTTAGTCTTTCAACAAACATGGTAAGGGGCTCGCACATCTATCCCTATCCCTTAAAAAATTGATATGGAATCTCCAGGTTCCATCTTTTTTTTTTTTTTTTTTCTTTTACCAACATCACAGATGAATAGAAAGGATTGGTGCTATTCCTAATGATTCCTGGTGCCTCCATTTCAGGCACCACCCATTCAATTTCTGTTTCTACAGGTATGGATATTTATAAGGCCTCACGTTGATAGCTTTTGTTCCACTACTGGGAATAATTTGATGATCATGATCTCTGGAAGGAGGTATGCCAGAAGGTTCAGCGAAGATGTTTCCGACAATGTTCTTTTCATCTCGGAAGTTGCGGCGAAGATGTCATGAGATCTGCTGATCAGGCTTCTGAGTTCCAACTCTTCTGTAGCCATCCGCATCGTGTTTCAGCTCCTCTTTCCTGAAGTTAAGCCCCATCTCCTCTGCATACAACTGCACCCGCACGGCCATGGAAGACTTTTGCATCACCTTAGATTTCAAAAGCCGCTTCTAGAATCCGAGGAAACTAAACCCAAAGTCGTTAACCACTGCACTCCTAGAACTAATCATAACTTCCTAATAGAAGAACTATCACGAATTTATGTCCCTGGAGTCTTCGAACCACCTCCTTAGCTAACTGTCACATCATGCAGTTAGCTGTTCTTTCTGCTGGGTCGATGAAATTATGTGTGCTGCTTGAATCAGTGAGGATAACACTGACCTTTTGTTGATCGTTCCTTCCGCATTCATTATATATTAAACGGGAAGTCCCATCAAAACTTGTAATGCAATTTCTGCTTATTCTGTTTGGTAATAAGAAAAAAAAGAAGATTTGGTTGGATTTTTTAGTGATTTTTAAAAAATGTATATGATGTGAAATAAAGTAAGTTTGTTATATTAAAAATTGTGTATGATGTGAAATAAAATTGATTAATTTATTGAGAATTGTGTTGGATGTGAAATAAAGTGATTGTTTATGTTGGAATTTGTGTGAGATGAGATATAAAATAATTTTTTAAGTTTTTTTAAAATAAATTTAAGATTTTGACCATGGGTAATTTTAGCCATGATTTTTAGTCCATTGCCAAACAGGGCCTTAGTGTCAGTAAGTTACTTATCAGTCACTTGCAGCACATACCATTCGCTCTTTTCTCTTCAATGTTGCTTTGGGACAGAATTTTGCCAGCTCCATCTCTGGGCTGGCTAACGGTTTGTTGTTGGGCCAATCTGATCTTGGCTTAAGATTGAATTCCAAGCTTTCAATGCGATCTCGATCTGATCTAAATTATGAATGAGAAGAGTTTAATTTGGTCTCCATTCAAGCTAGGCCTGATTAGTTTATTATTGATTCAAGCTTGATCTGAATTTCAATTAGTTTTTGATTTTCTTAATCAAAATCTTGGCTATAAATATATTTACTTGTTCAATCAACTCAAATCATATTGTTTATATTGTTCATCTTGATCTAGTGCTTGAAAGTTAAAAATTAATAATCAAAATTAATGAAGTTTGAATAAAGTTTTCTTTCAATGTAGTGATTCATTAAAAAAATTAATATATTGATATAAGTTATATATATTAATATTTAGAAATAAAATTTAAAAAATTTTAATTGATTTAATTTTGAGCTAAGTTTGATTTTGTTATAATCCTGTTTAAGATTAAATTGATAAAAATCTTAAACTATAAAATGTATTATTAGTTAGCTTATTTGGATTAAATTGACTTTGATTTAATTTTTTATTCATCTTTGAGGTATGGAGTAGCTGATGGTTGAGCAGTTGGATTACTATCAAGTTAGTTTTAAAATAATGTCAATTTTGGTGATTGAAATTTCTGTGAGATTTAAATATTTTAATTTAATGTTAAAATTATGGTATCTATAAAATTAATTTTAGAGTAAATTATTAATTTATTCTTATATTTTATTCATAATTATATTTTAATTCATATTTTTTGAAATATTTTACATAAATTTTTAAATTAAAACACAGTGATCTGTTAGATTTTTATTTCAAATTTTAAGAATTTTAAGTGATTTTAAAAAAATTTTAGGGATGTGAGGATTTTAAAAAGTTTGAATCAAATGCGTAAACTGTAGGAATTTCACAGTAATTTGCTCGTAATTTTAATTTAAATTAAGTTAAAGTTAATCTGCGCAAATAAACAGCAGAAATTAGCGTCTTCATGTGCCATTGCCAGCAGAATTTCTTGCAATCAGAAATAATATTCTAACTTTCTAAAATCTTGAAAAATTGTCTTTTATAATATACATTGTAGTAAATGGAAAATGTTAGGTTTATATTTATTAATGCTCTTAAAATATGAATTATAAATCTTTAAATAATATTAAAGATATACCTAGCTATTTACGCATCCAAAAACTTAAATACATTTATATATCACTTTTTTAACTTGTATATCGCGCTATATCTAACGCGTATGTATCTTTTTCGTGCCTAAATTTGTGCATGAATAAATATAAATATAAATATATACAAAAATATATAAAATATTTTCAAAAAATGTATGTATGTTTATATGTATATATATTGTTATGAAATAAGATGGCAAAATTTTTATAATAATGAGATAAACAATAAAATAAGAAAAATTTATTGTTGAGGCCTACATTAGCCCTGTCCTTAAAAAAATTATTTTTGTCTCTGGAGAAATATTTTTAGTACAGAAGTCAATTGTCGTAGTTCTCTAGAATAAATAACTTTCAAAAAAATTAAGAGGCAATAAAATATTATTTTAATTTATCTTGAAATAAATAAAGGTATTTTTTTTTAAAATAAACTTCTACAATATATTGAAATACAACACATTATTTTTCTAATTGGAATAAACGAATTTTTTTTGAAATTTCAGGAATAAATAAACTTTAGAGCATATATATATATATAGGCCCTGCTTGGTGCAAGGACCAAATCAGGACCAAAGTGATACTAATTTAGAAAACAATAATAATAATAATAAATAAAATTTTTTAATCATTCTACACAAATTCTAATATAAAAAAATATTTTTTTTATTTCACATACTCAATAATTTATAATAAAAATATAAACTTTATTTCACATCCTAGACCAAAATATTTGAATCGAGTATTTTAGTCTAGGATGTAAAATAAAATTAATTTTTTTAATAAAAATTATTGAGTATGTGAAGTAAAATAATATTTTTTTATATTAGAATTTGTGTAGAATGATTAAAAAATTTTATTTATTATTATTATTATTATTTTTAAATTAGTATCATTTTAGTTCTTATTTGGTCTTGATTTAGTCTTCCTGCCAAACAGGGCCATAATATTTATATTTTAGGTTGTTTGTGGTCAAATATCACATGTCCGTTTTTAATGGTCAAATATAACTTCTCAAAGTAATATCTGAGTAAATAATTTGTATCATTAATAAAAATATTATAACTAATTTCATACATTTAAGGTTACGCTACCCAATAGCAATCCAAAAAAATCATGATACAAAATCAATTTATATAATATTGATTTTAACCTAAGATCAAAATTGAAATAATAGACCTTTCAAATAAATTGAAATAATAGGGAATTTGCAACAATAGATAAAGATAAAAGGGGTAATTATATCCAGATTTTTGAATTTAAGGCTTAATAATACACAGATCTAAGTTTTTAATATTATAATATCAGAGTCCCTGAGTTTTTAATAAATTTCTAAATAAGCCTTTTTTATTTTTTATTATTAATATTTTTATAAAATTATCATTATACCCTCTCTCTCCTGTCGATCCCTGCGTACGAGGGACGACTGCGGCGTTGGCTGGTCGCACGCCCTGTGCAAGGCACGACCTCGTCTTGCAGCCCTCGCACGTGCGAGGGATGGTCGTGGCAGTCGGCAGATCACACGCTCCGCGCGAGGCCGCTGCCGGTAGCCCTCACGCATGCGAGGGGCGTACTACCCAGAATTTAATATTTTGGTTTAAGATGTGAAATAAAGTCGATATTTTTATTGAAAGTTATTAAATATGTGTAATAAAATAAATTTGTTTTATATTAAAATTTGTGTAAGATGATTAGAGAAATTTATTTATTATTATTATTTTTTTAAAATTAGTATTATTTTGGTTAGTTCTGGAGCCAAACAGGCAAATTATTATTATATTAAGAACCTTGCTTCTCTTTGACCTTAAAACCAGAATTTTTGTTAGGGTTTGCGTTAAACTTATTTTCTCTTTTGCTTTTTATCTGATTTACAGAAAATCTAGACATCCGATTCTGCTTCAGATGGTACCGCCGCCATTAGCGGCCGGCGATGATCACCGACGGCTAGTATTCGCATATTACATCACCGGCCATGGGTTCGGTCACGCCACACGTGTCGTCGATGTAAGATCTCGTCGCCATCCAAATCTTTTCACTATTCCCATTCTTTTCTGATGCAATTGCTGGGTAGTATTACGACTCTAGAAGCTAACGCAGTTCCGGATACTGGGCCTGCCGCTGATCGGTGACTGCAATTTGTTGTTGACTTATGAAGAAGAAAGCCATTTCTTTTCTTTCCTTTTTTGCTTCTTTCGTTTTTTAATTTTACTCTATTAAGGTCGTCTTCCTCTGGGAATTCAGTTTGGCTTGCGGGTTTGTTTAATTTATATTGGGGGGGATGCGTGCTGGAGACGGAGATGCCGGAGCTTTGGTTTCGCTGGGGCACGTTGTTTTCGCGTACTATGTCACCGGTCATGGCTTCGGGCACGCCACCCGTGTCGTCGAGGTTGCTCCAACTGAAACCCTTTCTGCTTAATTTATTTTGCTATTTAGTAGTAGCTGAGCTGTGGACAGGTGTAAATTGGCGATATTTTTGTCTTCAGATTACAATGCAGGACAGTTATTTTGGAGAGATTGGAATTATTTCTAGTTGGACTATATTAATATTGGGGAATGAACAGTTGGAGTATCTGGTGGAAATTGGGGATGTACCTGCATTCAAGTTTTGGAGAATGTTTATGGGATTTTTGTTGAAGAATGCAAGATGATCAGTATTGTAAATGAGTGATTTTGCTATTAGTAGTGGTTAAATTTTGGATATACAATTGGGGATCTGTTTGTTCAGTTGCTTTATCTAGTTGATGGTATCGGTGGGAGTAGTTTATGTACTTGAATGCAAGTTACGGTGAATGGTTTTTACTTTTTGATGTTCGATTGTTCTGTTGATAATATTGGGGGATGCAGAGTTGGAATTTTTCGGTGGGAGTAGGTGATATGTATCATGTTAGGTGTTGAGAATGTTATGGCTGATTTGTTTGACTAGATGTAAATGTTTCATCTTGGCAGATTGTTTGGCATCTCATTGCTGCTGGGCATGAAGTGCATGTGGTTACAGCCGCTCCAGAGTTTGTGTTCACCAGGGAGATTCAGTCTCCCAATCTCCACATTAGGAAGGTAATGTAGTAGGGGATGGTCAGCTGCTAGTTTTAGATTTTTTCTCATATTTTCATGCACAAGCAGGTTTTGTTGGATTGTGGAGCTGTTCAAGCTGATGCTCTTACTGTAGACCGCCTTGCTTCATTGGAGAAGGTCTGCATTCCCCTTTATTTTACTTCTGTTATCTTGTAAGATGTTTGGCACTTAGTCAAGTTTAACTGAGCGGGCCTCAACTTGAAATTGAGGTTACCATCAAAGTTAGTAGCCTTTCTTGACTGTATATGCATTATACATCTTTCATACTATGTTATCAAACATCTTTCATACTAGTATTTGTGAATTATATGTATGTCTACTCTTCAATATCTTTAACATATTTTCTTTGTAACACGTTGTGAACAGTAAGTACTGTATATGATATCATAACAGTGTAAATACACATGCCTATTTGTATACTAAATTGTTTTTGAGTTGAGTCAATTCTATTTTGAGCTATTTGATTGCGAGTCACATAAAAATTAAGTTGATTTTGATTCAATTAAATTTCAAGCAAATTGAGTTTCTAACATAATTGTCAACGCGGTTATGAGCCTACCCTTTAGTTCATGATGCAATTGTTCGGTTTTACTTTTGATTTCTTTATTGTTGTAAGACCTCATATAATTTAATGTATTTCTTCTATTTGCATCTCTGAAGTATCATGAGACGGTCGTGGTGCCTCGAGACTCCATTTTGGCAACTGAAGTTGAGTGGCTGAACTCCATAAAGCCTGATCTTGTGGTACTTTCTGTTACCATCTCCTTTACACTTGAAATAGTAGTTACTTTTTTTCATGAGAGTAGTTTATTCTAGACTTAGATGAATGTCTAAATATAGTGATAGTGAGATATCTATCAATGTGTCGAATGTGTTTGTCTAAACAATTGTAATTTCTTTGTTTATGAAGATAGATTTCAGATGTTGTTCCGATAGCATGTCGGGCAGCAGCTGATGCAGGGTTTCGATCTGTTTGTGTCACAAACTTTAGGTGCATTCCTTTTTCCCGTCTAATTTTATGTGTATTGCTATTTAATGTCTACCTTTTCCATGTAACATTTTGTTTTGTAACAAAAAGAATATGTGGAAAAAAAGGTAAAGCCTTTGCATCTTTCAGTTGTGTGAGTGATATTTAAAATTTATCTCATCATCATTTTCCACTAAGCTTCCTCTTTGCAGCTGGGACTTCATTTATGCAGAGTATGTCATGGCTGCTGGAAGTCATCATCGATCTACTGTTTGGCAAGTAATAGTCAACTTTATTTAATTTTTGAATAATGCAACTATTTATTCTGTTCTAAATTTTCTGATGTATGGCATGCGTTACCCCTCTTGATGACTTTTTTTTTTATTCTCCTCTTGATGACTTGATCTATCTTTGATTAGGGCTTGCCATTGCAATTTGTTTTGGAAGGCAATTGCAATTTTTTTGGAAGGCAATTGCAATTAAGAATTGTATTATTATTATTTTGGAAATTCTTGTGTTTTCTTTTACTTGGTTCTTTTAACATGCTACTCATTTCATTTCATTTGACCATTTTTTCTCCATTCTCTGCTTCTTTAGGCATGTAGTCTCCTTTAAGCTAGTTTGTTATGAGCTCACTTTATTTACCCTTCTATTTTTCTCGTTAAACATTAGCTTTGTCATCATGAACAACTGTGTTAGCCTACTTCTGGATTTTGAGTTAAGCTGTGAGGTAAATTCCAGGCTAACAAATTTTTGTTACCAAGTTATTTGAACTTTGATGGACAAAATCTTCTTTTATTTTTCATCTCAAAAACATCTCTCTACACAAAACTTACTTATTGTCCTTTGTCTCTTTTTTTTTCCATGTCATCTAGATTGCTGAAGATTATTCACATTGTGAATTCCTACTTAGGCTTCCTGGTTTTTGTCCAAGTATGTTGTCAAGCCAACTTTCTCTTTTGTTTTTATGGCCAATTGGCTATTTTTTTGTACTGTCCAATTGATTTTTTCCCCTTTTATTTTTCAGTGCCTGCTTTCAGAGATGTTATCGATGTGCCTTTAGTTGTGAGGAGGTTACACAAATCTCGACCAGAGGTGTGAATATTAAACATGCAAAATAGTCTATCACTGAGGTTGCCAACATCCTATTGTGTTCTTTCTGCACTAGGTTCGGAAGGAGCTTGGAGTAAGAGATGGTGTAAAGTTGGTTATTTTCAATTTCGGTGGACAGGTAGGTCCGTCTGAATTCTTGCTTAAGGTTCCTGGTCATTAGTTGCATTAATATGTTCATGGATATTAGATAGTTTTTGTTGTGCCTAAATAATTTATCCATGAAAAATGCTGAATAACTAACAACTTTCATTGAAAACTTTTACACTTGTGATACAAACCTTAACTTATAATTAAATGGCAAGGAATTTAATGCTCTAAAAGGCCTAAATGAATGCACGGACATTTCATCAAACACTTGGCATGCAAACTAGATGAATGCAACTAAATTTTCTAGTTTCATGCACTAAATTTGTATTCCATGAGCTTTCCATACGATTTTTTATTGGGACTAAAGCTAAAGCTGAGCAAGCCTACACATCAATCTCCATGCATGGAGAAGAATGAGCATATGAAAAGAGTTTGCTAGACTAATTAGCTTAGATTACAACTTTAAACGAGAAGAAATATTACAATAGGTTCTTCTATGCACGAACTTGCCATAGAAACACTCAAGCAAATCCAAAAATAGTGCACATAAAAAAACAAGCAAAATAAAATTTAAGATCTTAGAGATATATAGCACTATGTGTATTTTCATTGATAAACACTAACTCAAATAATATCTAAGACTTTCAATAGATCATAGCAAGCAAACCTAAAAAATTCAAGGTGTCACAGTAAAACCAAGGCACAAAAACAGCAGCAGAAAACTGTAGAAGCTAAAAAAAAGTGAGAAAGCTCGTATCACTTAGAGAGCATGACAATCTCCTTCGGTCCTTCCCTTTTTAGTTCTTCTTAAAAACATTGCAAGTGTGAGCTTTAGGAGAGTGAAGAACTTGAGAGTTTGGAGAGGAGAACAACTTTTGCTGTTGGAACCTGAGCAAAAGAAACAGAAATAAAAAGTCAGGTTTATTGTATCAATTGGAAGGAGAGAGAAGGAGAAGCTTTTGTTCAAAGCTTCTAACACAAGCCAGCATAAAGGACAAACTTAAGTGGCCAATTTGAATAAAATAAGGAATAGAATAATCATGCCATCAGGATTAACTTTTAGTCATCATGAACACATCAGTCCCCATAAAGAAAATATCCAAGCTAAAAATGTCCAGCAGACATAATGCTATAAAACCTGAATAGATAAAAGCACAAAACAGATAGTAATGGTCATGACGGCACTCCATTAGGATTAATGTAGCCCATAGAAATGTTTAAGATAATATTTTAATATTATCTTGTGGTACATGGGTTGCAGCATGGTACAAAAGGTAGGTGAAAAGGATTTTTAGTCAACTAGGTATTCCATCATAGGCATGGGGATAAGATAGTCAATAGCTCCTATTTAATAGGAAGGAGCATAAAATAATCACATCATTTGGCTACATTGGGAAGAAGGACAAAAATGTAATTTTGCCCTCAAGCAATAGCATGAGAAACTCAATCCAGCAGTAGGAAAAAATTAAGGGCTAACAAATTTGAGTTAAGCTTAAGCTTCCATCTAAATTATTTCATAATAAGCATTTGGTTTGGAGTTAAGCTTCAAACTCTATTCAAATGACATGATTATAAGTAATTGGGTGAGTAAGCTATAGTCTTCATCCAAATTACTCAAAATAATTAATTGGTTGAGATTTTAGCTTAGCAACCAATTAAAATAGACAATAGAAGAGTAAAAGTTTTCTAAACCAGAAAACTAAAAGGAAAAACACGAGTAGAAATCTTGGCGAATATGCGCATGTTTATATGAATATCCTAGAGAATAAAAATAAAGTACAATATGATAGCTTTAATTTTTTGGACTTGAACTTCTTTGTCTTTAATAAGATAATTAACCTGTAAGCACATCAATAATACTGGAGTATTTGGTATAATGAAAATTAATAGGGTTCCACAGTTCATACATCCATATGAGAGGTTTCCATACCAAGTAGATGATGATAGTTTAAACACTAAGGGGGAGAGAAATAGGTACCAAAGTGGATTCAAACCACAATCCAAGAGGGTTTCGACATCAAAATGGATAAGAGTTCAATTTGGTAAAGGAGATGACGGTGGCACTACGAAAGGGCAAAAGTGATGGCAACGACGCCTGGTCGATTGGCAGCCGAAGGGCTCTAAAGGCGTCGACAACAGTGGGGGGTATTCCACTTCACTACAAAGCATAAGTATGATTTGACAATGCAGATACAATATAATATTGATACGATGATATAACAAACTTAAAAAAAGTAGACAGCTACATATGTGTGTATTGAACTTTCTTCAAAACGAATTATATTTTTTCAAATATTCTTGTTACCACTAAAATTTACATTATAGATAATTTAACTTGAAAAAATAAAATTTTTTTTCAATAAATACTGAATTTTAAAAATATTAAATTTAAAATAATATTATAAAGTTTGTCTAATTACTTTTTTACTAATCACATATTATCTAAATGAGACGAGAGTTTAAATATATATTAATATATTAGAATTAGTTTCAATTTAAATTTGATTTAAATCAGTTACCTTAATGTAAATAGGATACGATTGATAAATAATATAAGTATTATGACCTAAGCCCTAATATATTGATTTAATCAAAGTAAATTTATTGTTTGGGTAAAAATTTCAAACTAAAAATTAGGGAGAGTGAGGAGGATCGATGGGAATATTAAGAGGTGGTGAAGAGTATAGCTAAAAAGGAGAAAGGACTTCCTTTGAGATCACCCAGGAAGGAGGAAAGGTTGAAGAAAGCTCCAACTCTCCCAAGGAAGCTTTGCCAAAAAGGGTTAGTTGAACAGGGCCAAAAGATCATAGGTGAATAGTATATTTACAATGCTAAGTAAGTTTGGGAAGTTAGAGTCCGGAGATCGGAACCACTCTTTCCTCATAAACGAGAGTATTTATCGTGAAGGGGTGGTGTGTGAGGTTTGGTGCGCTAGGTGACTCTTATTAATGGGGCAACGGCTAGGCAACGTGGGCAGTGATAAAGCCTACCCACGCTGCTTGACAATGCAGGAATTAATGACGAACCTCTCCTTTGTCCTAAACTTGGCAATCATAGGATAAGGTTATGATGTGACAAGCTTGCTGGCTAGTTATCTATTTGATCCCCCTATTTGGCTGGTTCTGAGCTGTTCGACCATTGGACTCAACCCAAGCTGGTCTCTTGAATTTGTTCAAGAACATAATTCAAGTGATCTGTCAGAAGATTAAGGCAAACCTGCCCACATGTCATGACTGGGTGACGTGGTAGATTTTTCTCTTAACATGCATGTTCCCTTTTCTTCGAGTCTCTATCTTAGTAAATAGATAAAACAAAAAAAATTAAAGTCTTATTCTTTTTGCAATACAAGTTTTATTGAGTTAAAGAAATAGCATGATCAGTGTCTAACAAAAGTAATGATACAGTATTGGTTGAGATAGAAAAAAGAGCAACGTCATTATCTGTAAGACAATGAAAAATAGTCGACTAAAGTAAAAGACGCAATAACTTGCATGAGCCTAGTGTATTACTCTCTTAATTTTAACATTCGAGTTTTTGCATGGGTCGTATTTTATGTATGAGATATTTTTTTTTTTATTTTTTGTTATGTGGGTTAAACTGAATGTTTTGACATTTGTACTTCTAATTAGAAGTTTCGGATAAGTGTCAAAGAAGTATCAAATTTTTAAAAAATAAAAATAAAAATGATATATCATGTGGCATATTAGATATGTATTGGTGAAATGTTGAGGATTATCGGGGAGTATCACTACTTAATACGAATATAATAAGGATACGTTAAGTTTCACGAAGTATCGTTGTTTTGTAGCCACTTTACCCTTAATTAAGAATACACAATATCCAAAGCTTAGTTGGGGCTTTAAAACTCCCAACACTTCTCCAAAAATATTTTTATCAATATTTTATATTATTTTCACATCATTCACAATTTAAATATTAAAAATCAACTTTATTTCACATTTTGCACAAATTTCAACTTTAAAAAATATTTTTTTTTGACTTTTTATATGTAATTCAATAAAACAAATTAACTTTATTTCACATCCGTTGCAATCTTCAATAATAAAATAACTTTGTTGCACATCACAACATTACAAAATTTTTTTCAAATATCCTTAAAACTTACTCCAATTAAATGAGGCATTAGGCTATTTATAGCCAAACCCTAACAGTGTCCATCATTAGATCATCATAAATTGATCTAAGGGCTAAGATTAGAGGAGGGCTGGGCTAGAGGAGGGCTATTGGGCTACCATTTCAAATGGGCCCAATAAATCCTTACCAAAGTTAGCTCAATGAACATAAAATCTCTTCCCAAAAATCTAGAAATACAATCCTCTCACCTCCCCACCTCACATAATATGTACATGATCAACTATATAAAAGTGCACAAATAAATATAACAAAATAAAAGTGCAACATAAAGGTAAGTATGTGGTGGTGATAGGATCACTCGACAAGTTGTGCTCAGCATTGTCTACAGAGCTTGTGTCGCGGTGCTCTGTATTGTCATGCGATAGTGTAGATATATTAATGTTCTACTTTGGTAAGTATGTGACTAAGACTATATATATGTAGTATTTCAATGTTTGTGTTCATAAACTGCCTTCCATCAGTGCCCCACAACAGTTTTCTGGTATTAATAAAAAGTCTTGGTGACTGACAACTAAGCATAAAATGCAAATTTGCATATTGAGATGATTCTATTTTTTATATAGAAGTCTTCCAAGAAACAATATGCATAAAATGTTTTTTCCTGATTAGTAGTATAATACATTGCTTTTTTGGTCCGAGGATAGTGGAATTATGGATTTACGTAGCTTGCACTTCGGCATTACATGCTATCAGTTGTCCAGTCAGAGCATCATGGCTATGTTTTAAGAGATTCACAAATGCTTTTGTTAAGAATATGAATACTTGTCTTATTGATTTTACTTGAAATTTGAATGTTGAGCATTAGGTTTATAATTATGGGTTTTTGATTCTTACCTGCTGTTTCCTCTCTTTTGAGATGCAGCCAGCTGGGTGGACATTAAAGCAGGAATGGCTACCTGCTGGTTGGTTATGTCTGGTAAGCTCATTTTAAATGTATTTAGTGAATTTGTTTTCTTTTCACCACATGTTTATTTTTTTTTTAATGTAGTATATATTTAATTCGATTAGGTATGTGGTGCTGCTGACAAGCAAGTACTTCCTCCAAATTTTATGAAGCTTGCAAAGGATGCATATACTCCTGATGTAATAGCAGCTTCTGATTGCATGCTTGGTAACATATTTTTTTAAATGCTACTTTAAAATTCTTTTATGCGTGCAAAGATATATAATTACTGGTATGATGGGCTTGACCCTTATTTCAGGCAAAATAGGCTATGGTACTGTCAGTGAAGCTTTAGCGTACAGGTTACCATTTGTCTTTGTGCGGAGAGATTATTTTAATGAGGAGCCATTTCTAAGAAATATGTTGGAGGTTGGTTGCATTATTCCTTTTGGTTATACAATCTAGAATTAGTATGTCATGCATCCTATTAACATTTACTTGGCCAATCTTCTGAGCAGCATTACCAGGGAGGTGTTGAGATGATTAGGAGGGATTTACTAACTGGACATTGGAAGCCTTATCTTGAGCGTGCGCTGGCTCTTAGGCCATGTTATGATGGTGGCATAAATGGGGGCGAGGTATTCTCTTTATGATATATTTAACATAGTAACGGGCTCAAATCATTGTGGCGTGGCAGTTCTTGTGATATCTGTATCTTTTGTAGTATCCCTGTGTTTGGAATTGTTTGTTTTCTTAGAAGACAGACAAGCAAGAATAATAATGCTGTTCGTTAGCTTGATGAAAATGTTCGATAGTTGTTGGAGGGCTGACTCTTCATGGAAAATTTATCCATTCCCCTGAAATCTCATACATGACTGCTAATATTTTAATGACAGCGTGCTTATCCAATTACTTTCAAGTATGCGACTAAGGTTATCATCACCAAGCAAATAAAACATCATTTGTGTAATCACCATTGTTTCTTGGTTAAAATAACATACATGCAAGATATTATGCAGAAAGTTGATTTCTTTTTGGAAGGTGCCCTACGCCTCGTATTAAGCAGTATGAAAATATATCTAGTTAGATTCCCATTGTGGATATATAAAAATCAATGGGAATGGGGATTCCCCTCTCCTAAGTAAAAATCATCTAAGGTGGCTAAGTTAAATAATATGCTGCGCCATTTACATTCTTTGGTACAAAAGAGAGTTTGCATGTAGAGAATGGAGCAAGAATGGTGAAAATCCTAGCATGTGGTCCTGCTTGTGGGTAGGCCTACTGTTGTTAGGTTGCCCAACTCCTTGCTCTTGGGCTTGCTAGCTTCTGTTCTTAGGTGAGAGGCTTACCTATTCTCGATTCATCCTTTGTTGCATCATTTGGAGCACTTCCATGGAGTCACCTTCTCTTTATATTTCTTGTAACTTTTTTTTGCTCTTCTTGCACCTTTTTTTGCTCTTCTTGCTATTGCCTCCAAGTCCAAGAGAGAAGGGTTTTTTTCTACCATGAGGAGCCACTTTCCACTTCCCTGTAAAAGTGAGTCTGCATAGTCTTTAATGATGTGGTTTGCTGCAACTACTCAATTTACCTGCATTGATCCGTCAAAGTTGATTTTAATCCAACCAAAAGGGGAGGATCCAATGATCCCTAGATGTGATACATTGCCACAAAAAGGCAATTGGATTCCAGCGGCTTCTATGTTGGTTCAAATATTCCATGCACTTTGATGTTCCTAGCTCTTCAATAGTGGCAGAGGGTTGGCAGCTTCCAAGCTCAGGTGCCTATCATGCTTGTTTGATTTGGTTGCCTGGGCACCATCTCAAGTTTTTCCAGTAAAGAAAAGGTTTGTGGAAAAGTTTTCCTCCACTCCACATCCATAGGGACATAGATTAGATGTGGGTTTCCCCTTCTAGGCAGCCATGACATGGGGAATTTAGGCACATAGTTGATAGTTGGTAATTGGTCAACTACTGGATCAAACATTTTTCTTGTAAAACATCTTTGAATGAACGCTAATGTGTACTTGAGGGTTTGCTGTTGAATTCGTATATACATTAGATAAGAGTTTTAATAATATAGAATTAAGTAAATGTTAGATGAGTCATTTCAATATATTGCTTAGGGCTTTTTAATCCCATAGCTGCAACTCAGTTGGGTGTTTATTTGATGGATGCATTATAATCCTATTTCCCCTTTCTCGCTTCACCAATACACAAGTAAGGGAAAACAGCTCGAATTGAGCAAAAAAAGAGAGCAGCAGATGCAGAAGTTTGTGTGGTGCCTTGATCCTTCTCACTTTTGGTTTATCCTGTACTTATTTACTTATATGTAAGCTTAACTTGTGAAGCAAACGGAAGGGAGGGAGCACATGCATTGAATTTTGATGCTATTATGAACTGGTTTGAGTATGCGTCAAATTGGATTTTGTTTTATCTTAGTTATTCAGCAAAAATCTCTATTTTTTTCTGCGGAATCATATATTTATAGTAATTATGTTATTCTGTTGACAGGTGGCTGCTCGAATATTGCAAGATACTGCCATTGGAAGAAAATATTTATCAAATAAGGTAGATGATATGGATGATTGTTTTATGTTCTCGTTTCACTTATACCTACTTATTAAATTATTCTCCCATTATTCCACCTCTTGATTGTTCTTCTAGCTTCCACTAATTCGTTGACTTGGAAATATTTTAGGCTTTGTAGGACATTTTATGCTTGTCCAGCCAAATTTTTCAGTTCAGGTGGAAATAGTAGCTAATGTCACTGAATTGCTCTGCAACCAAATTGCCAACTTGCTGTGTAAATTGTGAATTTCTTCTTACGTTTCTTAAAGAACAAAGCTTTAATTTCAAGCTTGTGTTCTATTTCATGAATTTCTCTTCTCCATTCAGCTCTATTAAACACTTTGTGTAACTAAAATACTCTGCCAATTTATTATGTTCTTTTTACACGGTCTATAATGTTTGTCTTTCCCTCAGGTAACAGGATTATTGTACACCAAAAACCTGCCAATGTAATTATCAGTCTGTAAGTTTACCTAGAGTTTTGATTGTAGACTATTCATTTCATGGTCTTAAAGGCTTAGTCTCTTAGATTAGGCTCCTCTCTCTCTCTCTCTCTCTCTTTGTCTCTCTTTTTTTCCCTTTTCCATAGAAAGGTTATTTTAGCTTTTATGCTCTGAGTTTTTTTTTTTCCATAATACTGTCTTGTTGTTTTAAACAAATTCTGAATTTGTCCTTTGATGATATACCTCCTAGCTTTAATAATTGGCATGTTGAGCTTGCATTTTCATTGTTCAACAACCCTTTTGCAATAAGCAGTATAATTTTTTTTATCAAGATATTACACTCTTTGGTATAACTGATTTCTAGTACCCACCAAGATAAGAAGACACCAGAGTTATGCTTACGTACCTGAAACTTGTCTTATGACTTGGTTGAATCAATGATGTGCTCCATTTCAATTTTTTTACTGTAGTTCAGCGGATCAAGGCGATTGCGTGATGCCATATTATTAGGATATCAACTACAAAGGGTTCCTGGCAGAGATATCAGCATTCCGGATTGGTACACTCGTGCTGAAAATGAACTTGGACTTCGTTCTGGCTCACCACATGCTGACCTAAATGGAGATTCCACTTTTAGGGAATTGTGAGTTTCAAATTTGAAGACTTCCTTTTTGGTTACTTCTATTAGCATAAATAATGGTTTATGAACGTTTCTTTTTAATACACTTGCCAGATGCATTGAGAACTTTGAAATTCTTCATGGAGCGCTCCATGGTTTATCTGATACTGTAGCATTCTTGAAGAGCTTGTCAGCTTTAGATAGTGCACCTGAGTCAGGAAAGAACAGTGAAAATCGTCAGCTACGAGAGAGGAATGCTGCTGCTGCGCTCTTTAATTGGGAGGTCTTGGCCTGTCCTTTATTTATTTTTATTTACTTTCTTCAACTGTTTTCCATTTTCAATCCAACTTCTGCAAAATATCACCAGATTAAACCCTTGTTACATTTACATATGCAATGCAAAAAATGTAGTCCTTCTAGGGAAAATTTAATTTTAAACTTTTTTTTTGAAAAATTGCACAAATAATATTGATGATGATTTTATTTTTGAAAATTTTGATTTGGTATAGAATGTATGTTTGTACGACTTTTACATGTTTGTTACTGTATTTGTCATGTACATGAAGTATGAGTCGTATCTCTAGAATACTACTTGCAAAGCATGTGCTTTTCAATTCTATTTAAGATCACGATATTTTGCATAAGTAATTAAATGAACATGATCTTAAAAATTTATCTGTCCTTATTAACTTGAACTCACAAACCTGGTAATCTCAATAAATACGGTAACTCGCCTAGATTAATTGTTTCATATCAGAATGCATCCGTTTATCTTGAAAGTTCTATTCATATCTTCATGAAAATGTTAGTTTTCCTGCTGGTTCGTTTTATATTACAATTGTGTGCCAATGAGTAGAGCATTCCAAAATCGAGAATATGGAACATAATGCATACCCATGCTTGTTCATAGATATAGATTTTTTCATCAAATCGTACCATCATGTTCCTTGTAGTTGATGATTTAAGTGCAGTTGGATTTCTTAATTCTTGCTTCATTTTTTTTTACTTGAATTATATTGTGCTTTTGTACTATCTATGGTAGTAACCTGATACTATGGCCACTAGGAGATGTCGTCTTATGCCCCGTTTGGTACAAGGCTAATAGAATAATGGCTTGGAAATTTGTTTTCATCCTCAACTTAAAACATTCAAAAAATTAATTTTGTATTATATTCTATACAAATTCTAATATAAAATGTTTGACTTTATTTCACATGTTGCACATGTTATTATATAACCATTAACTTTATATCACATTCTATACAATTTTTAATGTAATAAATTAACCTTATTTTCCATCATACACATATTACAAGGTTTTAATAATTTTCATTCCAAAGGTAAACTTATTCCCAAACCAAATAAACCCTAATTAATGATAAAATATTGTCATGTAGGAGGATATTTTTGTGGCAAGGGCACCTGGTAGGTTGGATGTAATGGGCGGAATTGCTGACTATTCAGGAAGCCTAGTTTTGCAGGTAAGGTTCTTTTGATATTTCTCTATATGAAATTTTTATTTGTTTAAAAGATAAATACAACAAAATCTGTTGTTTTATGAAACGATGTGCTCCATAGTGGCAACAACTTGTCTACATGGCTACACTATTGAAAATGGGCGCATTGTTAAATTTTTGATGGTTAACTGAAAAGCTTAAGGTTGTAGGTTTTGGGATCAGAAATATTTTATATTCTAACACACTGCAGCACATGCAAACTTATTTGCTTTGTAGTGTGGAGTTTAGCATAAGTACATTTTTTTAAAACTATATGTTGTGGATAATTTGTTATGAGGTTGTTAGACAATTAAACCTTTTGAAATTTGGTTCTTTTTTAATTGGTACAGGGATATATTCTTTGATAATAGCTGTATATGGCCTATTGAATCATTGTGCCCTTATCCAATTACTCTATTCCTAGCAAAAATTCACGAAAGAGAGTATACAAATTGATTAGAAAAAATAAGTTACAAATCACCTAGGTCCACCAATAAAAGCATTAAGCACGATGAGAGTTCTTTTTAGAGTTTGAGCATAAGAGCATATAATCACATACAAAGCTCTTCTCATTGAGAATGATTGATCTCTAAAAGCTCTTTCAAATGTTCAAAAATTTGATATAAATTCAATTTACAATTGGCCTGAATTTTACATCTTTATTATGCATAATAAGCTATTTTTCTTGTTCCATGTAAACTAAATCACACATCTTGATATTGATGCTTCATATTCTTGATATACTATTCCTTTTCTCCTTTTATTTATTGGATTTTCAAAAGGTAGCAATTACCTTTTTACATGTATGTGCAAGTATTAGGAATTGGAATATTTTGTGTTGTTGGTGATGGGAAAAGTTTTAAATGATTCATATCATGTTTGTAAACTTAGTAGGATTCAGGTATGATGGATTAAGTAGAGGAATGTATTTTGTGTGTTGTGTGATTGAAAAATCTCACTTAGATGAGTGTAGCAGAGATGAGCATGCTAAAGTAGATGAGTGAGTATATATTAAGGTTAATATAAGAAATGAGCACCTTTGTGAGAAGATTAGAATAACCTTAATTAAAAATAAGCTCAAAAAGAGTGGGCTTAGATTGTTTGGAAATATACATCGTAGGTCAATAGAAGTTCCACTAAGGAGAATTGACTTATTGACTCAGTATGAAACTGAATTGATGCATTCAACAATTTTCCTTACAAAATTCCAGTCGGGTAATGGATTCTATTTGTCTTTGAAAGCCTTTAATTTGCCATTGAATGTAGCCGAAGGAAGTCCTATTCCACTCACTCAGTTTTGTACATTTACTTTGATTTTATCCAGAAGGGTTGTAGTTAGATTGTTGTAGTCGGTAGCTTGCCAATTGTTTTGGATCTCCTCTATACATCCATTCCTTCTATTTATCCCACTAGCCAGACTGAGCCTTTGAATGGTAATATAAAGGGATCAATGGTAAATAGGCCCCACTTTGACCAAGATCATGAAGATCTCAATTAGAAAGTGCTTTTTTTTAAGTTTTTCATATATTTCTCACCCTTCTCATCCCCACCATGCTTCTCAGTTGAGTGAACAATCTCGTTGAAATCTCCCGCACAAAGCCAAGGATTATTTGGATCTCTACCAAGCTTAGCAAGAATATCCCAAGATAGAAAATGTCTATTCTCAACTAAATTGCCATAAAACCCAGTAAAACACCAAACGGCCTTTTGAACTTATCCTTTAGCAAGAACATCAATATGATAATGCAAAAGGGTTTGAAGCGTAACAAACAGTTTTTTCCACATAATTGGTAGACCACCCATTCTACCTAGCAACTAAGAGACAGTCAAGTCGAAGCTACATTGAATCTTTATTCTATCAAACTAACTAATATATAGCTTTGTCTCCTAGAAGAAGATTGTGGATTAAGCAATCTTAGTTAAGTTTTAGAGCTTGAACTTCTCGGGGTCCTTCCAACCCCTGATAGTTTAACACAAAGATACTCATTTGTCCAGACAACCCTAGTCCTCGCCATAGATCACCACTTTAGTAAAAATCATCCAAGAAGTTTCTGTAAGTTTAC
Organism: Apostasia shenzhenica; assembly: GCA_002786265.1. Lineage (NCBI taxonomy): Eukaryota > Viridiplantae > Streptophyta > Magnoliopsida > Asparagales > Orchidaceae > Apostasia > Apostasia shenzhenica. Next base: position 567,026 of record KZ451889.1, read on the forward strand.
CTTGTTTGCTACTATAATTCGTGTCCTCTCCCTTAAAGTCGGCCTTCATACCTCTCTCTGCTTCTTTTTGCTAGAATTCTTCTTTTGGGATCCCCCTTTATGCCAGCCTGCTTCTCTAGCCCTCCTTTTCCACTTTTTTGTACCTGCAGAAAACGAAGGCCCCAACTTTAATTTGTTGGTGGTAGCTGTGCTATTTTGTAGTGGAAAAGTTCTCCCTCCAGTTCTTGGTTGGACTCTTCTTCTTTTTCATCCTTGTGGTTTTCTGGGGAGTGAAAATAACTCTACTGTGTCTGCTTGTCTGCAATTTTTTGGCCTAAGCTTCTACTAAACCCAACCCTAACCTCTCATTGGAGGGGCTTCCACTCCCATCTCGAGAGACCTCTATTTTATTTTCTAGCAATGTTTAACCATTATATCTTTGCTTTGAAATGCATAGAACTCGAAGTGCTTAAATTTGTATATGCAGTTGACTAAACAACATAAACTGTGCTGGCCACGCTTTAGGTCACTTATTGTTTTGTATGAATATAGGTGAGTAGTGCAAAGTAGTACTACTTAAAAATATTTTGTTCCTTTTTTATCCACCTATGTAGTTTCTAAGGTTATGCTTCATTTCCCTTATGCAGATGCCAATCAGGGAGGCCTGCCATGTTGCCGTGCAAAGGAATCATCCAGCCAAGCAAAAGCTTTGGAAACACGTTCAAGCGCGCCAGCAAGCAAAAGGAGAAGGACCCTTTCCTGTGCTGCAGATTGTAAACCCTTACCTGACAAAAATGACTTTTCTCTTTTTTCATTCCTTCATCATTTATTTATCTGTATCGCCTCTACTTTCTACTATCAAATGTTTTTCCTATCTTGAAAAATAACATGACTTATTAAAAATTTCATATTGTAATGGACTCCAAGTAGGTTGTGATTATGGTTTGGTCCTTGCTTATCTTTGCATTTAAACTTTCTTTCTTGAATAGAGAGATTGTAGGACAATTACTGTCTTCTTTTTCAAAGATAATACTAAAAACAGATGAAGCCCTTAAGTGCAAGTGTCTGTTCTCCAGAATAAATATATCCATTACGGTAAATAGATCTTTTCTTTTTGTTCCTTTTCCCTCTGCGGGTACTGCCATCTCATTGAAATTAAGTGGCATTTCTGGCTGAGCTATTGCTCATCGAATAAAAAAACACGGGTTTTACATTTCAGTAACTATAACTTCAAAAGCTCAAAAGATGTTATTCTGCCCAAAATCATTTCTCTGGTATTCTTTCTTAGGTAAGAAAAATCATGCCTATGCAGTTTAGCTTAAAGCTAGCAGGTCTCTTATTCATAGGATACATGATTTTTTCCTTGAACTTGTTGCATTTATTAACCCTTTGAGTTAACCCTGCCTGCCTGTCCCTCACTTGTTCCAAAGAAAAGCATATCAGAGTAAAATTGTTTGTGTAGGATAATAGATTTATTTGTAAAGGGTAGGCATTTTAAGTAATTCTTCGAAATTCTTAAATAATCCTCAGACAAATGGAAGTATAAAGATGCAATATTTGTTAATCTTATATATCATATATGTGTGGATCTTTTCAGGGCGTCTATTCAAGTTGCATTTGCTTTAGCTCTTTCTTTTGTTTCTAGTGAGTTCATTCTCCTCTCTCCCTTCCTTCTGCCCTCTTTGAAGCTCTAAGGGAATATGTATATTACGTCATTTTTATTAATTTATCTGTAGTAGCTGCTATCCCCTAATCTCTCTAATCGACAACTTTTGGCGGTTGATAATTTGATTCATGTGAATTCTAATTTCTGGAAAACTTGTTCAGGAAAACTTCTAGTTGCGAGCTATCTGAATTTTTCAAATTTCGTTAGAGTTTTTTTTATACTAGTTGTAACTCTAGCAGATTATGATTACATCTATATCATGCCTGCTTTTTTTATTGTATTACAGCTGCTTCAGGTTTTCATTGTCCATAAAGAGTCTTAGTTTTCACATTCCTATGATCATGCACTAAATCAGTAGTTCTCTTTTTTATCATAGCTGATTCAATTCTTCTTAGGTATCATTTGGATCTGAACTGAATAATCGTGCACCGACCTTTGATATGGATCTTTTAGATTTCTTGGATGGTGGCCAACCCATTTCATATGAGGAGGCCTGTAGATACTTTGCAAAAGATCCTTCTCAGAAGTAAGTGACCCCCTGCTTATTGTAATGTATGTTCTGTCATTTGCATTTCTATCATTCTTTAATGTTCTTTTTACTTCAGGTGGGCTGCATATGTTGCTGGCACAATACTTGTGTTGATGACAGAGCTTGGAGTTCGCTTCACTGACTGTATTTGCATACTGGTTGTACTTTTTTTTTGGCTTGTTATCAGTCATTTTATGTTGCATTATCTTTTTTCCTTTTTCTTTGTACTGTATATAACCATTGTACAGTGCTGCTTGCAGTAATTTATTTGTCAAATATAGTAGCTTTGCAGTCATTCATTAAGATTACAATTTGTACATGTTGAAGGTTAAGTTTCTTCTAATTAGTTGTTTCAAATCTATGGGAAAAGAGCATTGTGCATCTTCTATTGCTTTTTATTTTGCATGAGAATGACGAACTTCATGATGGGCCTAGCGTGTTTAGTGATGAAACTGAGAGGAGTTTGAAAACCCAAATTTGTTTCGACGCCAATTATGCTAAAAAGCTTAAATTGATGCATTGCATCCAGGAATAACGTTTTATTCTTGAATTTTTTCCATAAAATCACGTCTCTATTATTTTCAATGCATGGGATGGCATTTATTAGGAAATAGCTCTTTGTTTTACTCCCTTTTACAGCTTTAGGCTTACTATACTATTATGATAGGTTTCTTCGGCTGTTCCTGAGGGCAAGGGTGTTTCTTCTTCTGCTGCTGTAGAGGTTGCCACAATGTCTGCAATTGCAGCTGCTCATGGTTGGCTCTCTGCTTGTCCTATTGCATATTCGAGTCTGCAATTTTGAGGGTGTTTTTTGTGAATTTATGAGCAAATTTTACATACACATATATATATATATATATATATATATATATATGTATGTATCTATGTATGTATGTATACATACATGCATACATATCTATAGATATTATGCATATTAGATTATGGAGTAAATTGATGATTATGTTGACCCTTCAATTGTCTGGAGAAGATTGTAGAAATTTGCAATCTCTTAGTTTTTTAAAGGTTGAGCTACAATCTTGATGTTCTACTGGTATCCAGGCTTGATATTAACATTGTTTATTTTATTATGCAGGTCTGGATATTAAACCTAGGGAACTTGCCTTGCTTTGTCAAAAGGCAATACGGTGTTTAATGTTTTATAAAACTACATCTTCACCTCCAAAACCTATGCAAGCGCAGTATTTCCATATCTCAACTGTATGCTAATAATTTGTAGGTTGAAAATCACGTTGTTGGAGCTCCTTGTGGAGTGATGGATCAAATGACCTCAGCTTGTGGAGAAGTCAACAAGTTACTTGCTTTGGTTTGCCAGGTCCATATTCCTTATTCTTTTAGCCACAATTGTTTGCACGGGAAAAATCATTTTTTAAGTCGAACGTCATTTGCATGTTTTTTGCAGCCTGCAGAAGTAAAAGAACTTGTAATGATTCCAAACAATGTACGTTTTTGGGGTCTTGATTCAGGAATCCGACACAGGTGTATATCTTGATTTAGTATCATTGAACTTGCTACCCATTGAAAATTATAAAGATACTAGTTTAGGTCTCATTGTGAGTAATGGCCTGGTAAGGACAATATTTTCTAATTTTTAAAATTGTTTAAATTTTCTGAATATTTTTCCACGAACCTTAATGTGACGTCCCGGCTGCCGATATTCAACCCCTCTGTTACAATGGGCCGAGCCACCAGCAACCGAGGCATCGGAACTTCAAAATTTAACCTCATAACAATTAAAACATCTCTTTCTTACTGCAGCTTGTGATAACTCACACCATGTCCTGTGATCCATCTAGTGCAGAACCTGCCACCAAAAATGACAGGAGTTTGTTAATACAAACTCAGTAGGTAAAACAGTATTCAACATAAGATGAATACAAATATTATCATCATATGAACAATAATTAAACATATTACACATTATGCAACATACCTACATTCAAAGTATCATAATAATCCCCACATTAGCATTCTCACAAAAATACATAAACTCATACATTACTCTGTTTGGTGATGTGGACTTATCATTTCCATATCCTTTCACCTAGAAGCCTGACGATAGTTCCTTTACAACTTGTTATTCTAGAAGCCTTGCCAGGAGTTGCATTTTACATCGGTGATTCCACATCAGGACATCACCTAGCATACACTCCCCGCCCTCATCGCAATATCACATATAGGGAACTTTCCGCCCTCATCGGTTCTTGGCATACAAAAATTCATCAACACCACATCACCTCACAAACCAACAAATCACACACATTTTCTTGTGAAAATAAGAAAATACATAGCATCATAACTTAATTTCATAAACATAATAAGCCAACATCAACTTAGAGAAAAAATTACCTACCTATTGATCGTTTCTACAAAGCTTGAAATTCCTCACTTATTTTCTTTTCTTTTCTTTTCCTTTCTCTTTTCTTTCTTCTTCTTCTCCTCCTCCCTCTCCTTCTTCCTCTTCTTCTTGTTGGTTGCAGCGGCAGCTACTGCTGCTGTTGCTTGCGCTGCTTGGTGCTGGTCTCGACGGAACCGCGAACAGGGGCAGGCGCGGCGAGAGGAAAAATCGAAAGGAAAGGAGAGAGGGAAGGACAAGCGGCCACGCGTGTGTCACGCGACACGCGGACAAAGCAGAGAAAGGGTTCTACAATTACATTTTGATCCCTCTATCTCCTTTCTCTTATAAATAGGTCCAAAATCATTTTTTTTAGGTCCAAAATCCTTCATTTTTGAATCCAAATCAAATCTAATTTTTAAATCCTCTGATCAATTTTGGGATGTTACACTTAATGTCTCCTCTATCAAATTTAATTTGTTTGTTTAGTTTATAGTGCTCAACATATATAATAAAAATGACAAAACACGTCTTTGTTGCTACCTATTTAAATCTCAAAAGAATCTTAAAATTTCATGACAGTATTCTACCTATGTTATTCTGTGTAAGCATCTTCTAAGTAGAATAGTGACAAGCAACAGTCCCTTGGATGTCATGGTGTCCACTGTACTCTGACATTCCACATGATGGTTTGAACAATGCCACCTGAAATTCTTCTGCCAATTTTTTCAAAACATAACAACCACCTCCATGTTTGTTCGACAAGTTTTACGCCGGTTATCGACTACCTAACGCAATTTCTAATCTGGTTGGGACCCAGCAATAGAGCTTTCCAATTTTTTGAAAACAGTAGAAATATATTTGCAATGCTTTTGTTTTATTTATATAATCTTCTGAATCCTCTTATGTACGTCCATTTGTACTTACCTTTTGCAATTTTCTACTTGCTTCTATTTATCAGCACTCTGGTTTTCATTGTCTACAGGCATTCCAATATTATATTCTACTGTATTTCCTGATTTTTCAAGCAGTCAACTGTGCTACTCCAATATGGTTTTCGGAAGATGTTCCTTTACAATCCTTAGTTTGAGAAATAAGCTGAAGTCATTTTTTTTGCTACAATTGTTTTCTTGATTCTACATCATTATTTTATGTAGTGTTGGTGGAAAAGATTATGGATCTGTTAGAATAGGTGCATTTATGGGGCGTAAAATGATAAAATCCGAAGCTTCAGCCTTACTTTCAAAATTGGTGGCTTGTGCTGATTCAGCTCATTTTGCGGATGAAATGAACTCTGATGAATATGAAGAGCAAGGCGTTGAACTTATCAAAGCTGAAGCTTCATTGGAGTATCTTTGCCATCTCTCAACTCATAGGTAATATTTTTCTGTAACCATATCTTCTTATCATATTATCTATATGAAATTGCGTTACAGCTTTTCTATTCCATTTAATTCTTTTGCAGATATCAAGCTTTATACGTGAAGACACTTCCAGATTGCTTGCTAGGAGAGCAATTTTTGAATAAATATGGAGATCATAATGATAAAGTAACTATTATTGACCCCAAGCGAAGTTATGGAGTGAGGGCTGCTACCAAGCATCCCATCTATGAAAATTTCCGAGTTCAGGTTGGACCTGCGTTTTGAAACCTCTTTTATGTCATCGTTGCTGCACAAAGCATTTAAAGCTTACTCGATTTCATTTTATCCATATGATCCTGTTATGGAACTTCTTAGATTTGTTTGAACTTTTTTGTCAAATTATCACCTGATGGAATGCTTTATTCCTTTCTATTAGACTAATGAATATGATAATAGATGTACCAAAGCTTTTCTACAGAACAATCTGTAAAAATTTAAGAATATAGGGACGTGCTTCTTTTTTAGGTAATTTTATTTTAATATTGTGTTTTGAGTGATTGTTTTGTTTACTATGTTGACGAGAGCCATGCTTGTGTTTAATATAATGAACAAATTGGGGGCTTCTCTGCTATTTTCGAAAGTTTCTTAGAGTGTTTTCCCTTCATATATTGCAAGAAGCCCGCAGAGTTCTGACTCCTTTCTTGCTGATCTTTTGGTTTTTTCTCTTCAAAAAAGTTTTTCAAAAATGCTAATGACCTGGATGCCAGTTCCATTAACAGTTGATGTGTTATATTTCCATGTTAAAGTGGATCTTTCAGTCTGCATCTTTCCAGCTACATCCTTATTATTGCTTCCATCTAATTCCCTCTAATTCTTCTTTGATCTTAAGGCTTTTAAAGCATTATTGACAGCAGCGACAACAGATGAACAACTTTCTGCACTTGGAGAGCTTATGTATCAGGTATGTCAAGTTTCTGATATTGGGGTTTCGATATAAATAGCACATAATTTATTATGCTATTTATGCTTAACAAGATACATTATTGTTTCATTCTTCAGATATATTAGAGTGTTTTGCATGGATTGAAACATAAATATTGATTTTAGGGGTTATGACATGATAATTTGAAAGGAGACTATCATTTACTAAGCATCCAACTTTTGGTATTTACATATATAAGTCCAAATAACTTTAAATACAACCAAAAATAACTCCTAGGCGGAGTCATTCGATCTCGCTTGCAGTTTAGATGGCAGTCAATATATATAATTATATATATTTCAAAGATTTCAAGAACAATAAATACACTTATTTTTGAAAGAAAGGATTATGAGGCATCTTTTCTCACCTGCTTTATATCTAGAAGTCTTCTGTATTACACTTCATAATTTATTAGATGTTTCACAATTAGATAATATCTAAAGTGATTTTAAGAACATATTTAGGTTCAGACTCTGCCTTAGTGATGTAGGATAAGCATTAGATGTTTTTAAGAATTATTTATAAATCCCTCAAATTAATTTTTTTACAATTAAAATTAAATTAAACAGCTTGATAAATAAAATTTTTTCAAATTAGATTAAAAGCTACGACAACAACAACTAAGCCTTTATCTTACTACGTGGGGTCGGCTACAGGATTTCTTTGTTTCTATTGCAGTCTATCAGTTAATAAATCCTCATTTAGCTCAGTATACGTCCCATCTCCTATACTAACCAATTTGTACGAATACTAATTTTTGCATAATTTGCAGACAATAATATACTTAGGCCTCTCCGGATTGCTATTAGATTTATTGTAATTCAAAATAATCTCATATCTTACTAAGTTTGGAGCAAGCCTTGCTGGAGACGCATGACAGCTGAGTTGATAGGCCCTTATCAATGCCAATATCTCCACCAGCCTCAGTGCTAACATCGAGATCATGTTCTTCAGAGATTGAGATCAAGTTCAGAAGTTTTGTCAAAATGCTCATCGAGAGAGAGGAAGTGTTTAAGTTCTAGAACGTAATCCGTATCTACAGTCTATTAGCGCCTGGAGAAAGAACCAACAGCGAATCGACATCGGGAAGCTATTGAAGTACTAAATTTGTTACCTAAAATTATAGAAAAGAGCAAGAGCGTTAAAAATTTGATCAAAAACTCAGGGGCAGTGCACTTCATATAAATCCTCTTATTTACAGAGGACTTGAATATAAGAAATGACTGGTTGGCACTTGAATGGTCATTAATGACCGTTCAAGATTTTTAAAAAAATTGTTTTTTTTGTTTTAAGGGGTGGGGGGCACCCCTTATGCAGCGGCTGCCACACCTTATGCAGGGAAGAAGGAAAATAACTAAGAAAAGGAGGGTAAATATCTTATATATACAATTGTATTAAAAATACAATAATTATTTTGGTTAATTAAATCATAAACAGTATGTTATGGGTTTCTTTAATTGAAATTGGCTCAATGTTCCTTTTTATGTGAATGTTTTTTTGTTGTATGTGTAATTGGAAAGATCTAAGCATTTAATATATACCTTTTATTGTGCTGTGATAATCCTACAAAGAGTACATTTTTTGTTCTATTTTCTCATATTGGTTTTATGTCACTTTTACAGTGTCATTACAGCTACAGTGATTGTGGACTTGGCTCAAATGGAACAGACAGACTTGTCAAACTGGTGCAGAAACTGCAGCACCGAAAATCATCTCATGATGGAATGTCTAGCTTGTTTGGTGCAAAGATTACAGGTGGAGGATCAGGTGGCACTGTTTGTGTAATCGGTAGGAACCATCTTCGAAGTAACGAGGAAATTATCGAGGTAAATTGTCTGGTGTTGCATTTTCTGCATGAGAAAATGCATATTTTGTATGCAAAACTCATCTAAGTATATTAAGACTTGATCAGACTTATTAGTAGCCTAAACAACTAGTCAATCTTGCTCATGTTCCAATCAAGCCCTTTCGAAATCACAGCTATAGTAGTAGGGAACTCCTTGGTATGCATACTGATATAAGTAGGTCATCTGCTTAATGAAATAATGGATAGCCAAAGTTTCTCATAAAAGAAATAGTCATGCCATCATCTATAAGCCATGTCATATGACCATCAACCACTCTGCCTTTCATGCAAATCAGCCTCCAAACCTAACAGTCACCTTGCCTCTCCTCAGTCTGATGGTTTCGTTAACTATACTTAGCACACATGTTGCCCCTCCAAATGCGTGTGTTGATCAAGAATCTGGATGCATGCTTAGCCATCAAAAACTGCCTAAAAAGGCATAAGTTGTAGATGCCTAGGCCCTTTTGCTCTTGGGCTTACAAACCTCCTCTCAGTCTAACATAGTGAGTGCATAACTTTAAGACTTTGTACTGCCACACCGTGGAAATGTCCTGATAGTTTTTTCAATCAAATACAGGAAATTATGTGGGATATAAGTGTGTGATAAGGCATAGTCAAACCTAAACATCAGGGTATTGTTTATGAGAGTAATCCAACCCACCAGAGATAAGCTCCTGACTCACTTGGCAAAATTCCTACCTTTAATTGCTGTCTCAATAAAAGAGAAGTCATCCTTTCCCAATTTGTGCTTGGCGCATGGAATCCCTAAGTTGTGCCACTGATGCCCCTTCCACACCCTTAACCTCCTCCTGATCACAGTCTTCTAATTCTTAGTGGTGGTAGGGCTAAAAATGGAGGACTTTTTGGTATTAACCCTATGGCCTGAGCAATCACAATAGCAGTTGAGAGTCCTCTTAACACTGGCAGTAGCTACTAAAGTTCCCTTTGCAAAGAACAAAGGTGATCAACAAACATTAAGTGTGAATAAGGTGGCTTTCGTGGTGTGACCCTGATGCATGATAGAGTACGCCTCTACATTTTCCCATAGATCATCATAGAAAGGGTCTTAGAATTTAAGATAAATAGGTATGGAGATAATGAGCAACCCTGCCTCAACCCTCTCCCGGCAATAATCTATGGTAATATCTTCTTATTTTTCAATAAAGCATACATCGACTCTCTAATGTATATATTGACCCATCTCCTCTATTGGTTTGAAAACCCAAGCCACTCAAGTGCAGCATCAAATATGCTCTATCATATGCTTGCTCCATATTAGGCTTCACCATCATATAACCATCATGCGCCTTAGTAGTCTGCAACGGATGCATAATCTTGTGCCAGAATACAATTGTTTGTACTGGGTCAACCAGGAACAAAGGCACCTACTCAAGAGATACCAAGCTAGAGATATGTTTTAAGTCTATGCACTAATACCTTGGTGATCACATTATACGTTATAGTACAAAGGCTAATGGGTTTGAACTGCTTGGGCTGCTCTACACTTCTAGTTTTAAGCACCAAAGCAAATACAGTATCCTTCCGAGAATGCAGCATGGGTCCAGTGCTAAAGGTATGTTGAACTGCATCTAGCTAAAGTTATGTTGAACTGCATCTAGCTAAAGTTATGTTGAACTGCATCTAGCTAAAGGTATGTTGAACTGCATCTAGCTAAAGGTATGTTGAACTGCATCTATCATCTCCCTTCTCACAATCATCCACTACCCTTGCATGAAGGAATCAGTCGCGCCATCTACCATTAGGATTTTGTTATCGGCCAAAGAGAATGCCCCTACTCTAATCTCCTCCGCAGTGATTGCCTGTATCAATTCTGCAGTAGCTCTCAGTGAAAGAGCGGCTCTTGGCTGTAGGTCAAAAGGAAGTCACTAACATCCTTTGTGCCTGGTGAAGAACTGCATTATCAGAGTGGATGCATGTTGCCTGTATGGTTCTCTTCCCAAATGTGTATGCAATAGAATAGATCCAATTCTCTTACTCCTTGTCGTTGTTTTGTGAAAAAAGGTGTTCATGTCCTCCTGTGTCATCCAATGCACCTTCACTTTCTTTCACCACCAGGTCTTAACTCTCGCTATTGTGGTGTTGTAGTCTACTACCAACTGAAGCAACTCTATGTGCTCCTCCTCTGTAAGGCCCCAGAGATGGCTTCTCTAGTTTGAAGAGAGAGGATGGCTAGGTCCAGCTCCCTGTTCTTGGCTAAAAGATTTACATTATTATTGCTCCACTTCTTCAAGGCCATGACACTTTTCTTATTTAACACTTTCGATGGACCTCCTCTAACGGGATGTCTCCAAACATATTTAAACATGAGATTGAAAACTTGAATGTCACAAACACTCTATCTAATCTCTCTGAAATCCTCTTGCCTCTCGACTAATTGTTGCACCAAGTACTAGTAGACCTAGCAAACCTAGTATTCTGAAGATAAGTGTCATTTGATCTTCTGCACCTGATTTGAATAGTCTGTCCCCTTTCTTCTGCTCCTGCCCTCATGATGCAACTGAAATTTCCCCTATTCTTATTTTCATTTGTTTGTTTAATAAATTGACTAAAATGAGACATGTTTTATATTCAAAACTTATATATAGCACCCAACATTAGATTTCATGTTTGAATTAAATGTGCAGGTTCAGCAAAGCTACAAAGCTGCCACGGGCCATCTCCCCTTCATCTTTGAGGGTTCATCTCCAGGTGCTGGGAAGTTTGGCTATCTCAAAATTCGACGCAAGCAAATCTCCACGCACTGAGTCAGATTGAATGCGTTCAATGTCCGCCTAATAAATGACTAAATATGCTAGCTTCCTGCCTTCTGGTCCTACGATTAACATCTTGTTTTTCTTTTAGTAGGGAGGGTGGCCCTAACTATTATTGTCGTACTATCATTGTCATTATTATTGTTATTAGTAGTAGTAGTAGTGCTAGTGATAGATATGTTTGTGTGCCACTTGTGTGAATCGTCGTGTGAATCAGTAAGGATCTTCCTTATATCGTAAGAGAAAGATGAGAAGCGAAGAACATGAAGCCGTGTGATACGTAGGAGGAGAATGCAATCTTTGATCACATCCAAGTTGAGAATGAGCTTGTAAGGATGCATTTATTGTATATGGTTGCAAGGCTCAAATCTGAATCTGGATAATCTAGATTGATTATTTTAGAATTATTTGTTGATTGTGCTGATGTTGGAATGGATATCTGAATATGAGTCCTACATGTGTTGTTTGCTATAAAACACACTGGGTTTGTTTGTTTGTAAGGTTTAAATTTAATAAGGTTAAAATTAAACTTGGATGGAGATGTTTTTTTATTAAAAGTTATAAATGATGTAAAATAAAATTAATTATTATGTTGGGAGATGTGAGGTTTGTGATATAAAGTTAGTTATTATGTTGGGATATGTAAGAGATGTGATATAGGTTAGTTATTATTTTGATAATGTGTGTAGAATATGAAATAAAATTAATTTTTAATATTAAAGTTTATATATGATGTGATATGTCAATTTAAAATTAAATTAGATTAATTTTGAATTATAAAACAAACAGGAGCATGGATGAAGTTTATTAATGAGGACTTGCTTCTTGGTAATGAATCTTCTTTGTTCGCCGTTTTTTCTTTGATTATAGATTATCATGAGTAGAATTTATCGTAGCAAGAACATCTTGTGATTGTGCTACTCATCCTACTCGTTTGTTACAACTGCTCTAGCTCAATATTCTTTAGTAAAGCACTCTATGGCCACGAACATCATTCCTTCGCGGCCTACTTGTTTAGATCATCGTCTTCATTTTACGAATTTTTCTTTATCCATGTAAGCTTCTCCGCATCTTATGCGGCAAGCATGTTGATGGAGCAGTTATGACGAAAAGAGTTCCCTGTGTTGACTATAAACAGATCTATTCTTCGTTCTCTCTTCTTCTACTTGCCTACATTTACTCTTCATCCGGCTTTCTCCATCTTGTAGTACCATATCTTGCAATCCCCATGGAATCATGTTTTATAATTGATTTCTCTTCTCTATGTTACTGTGGATTTTTCTTGGACTTTATCTTTTTTGTGTAAATTTTTTTCATATTTTTTTGTGATCTCTGCTGCGGTTGTATGGGTTATTCAGATGGCTCTTGTTGTAATAGTTCGACTCATTATTATTGTTTGTTTGGCGCAATGGATCTCACTGTTTTAAAAATGTGTTTGCTAGCATCTATTTTTTGGTTTGTTCAAGTGAGACAAAATTTTGTATTTGTTCGTGTGAGATTTACTTAAAGGTACCTCCCCCAGCCCCTCCCCTTGAGATTTAGCATCTTCGCTAAAATTTGCCCAACGTTGCTCATGAAGCCATGCTTATATTATATGTAATAGCTTGACATATCGTAAATATTGTTCACTTTGAATTGAGTTTTACAAATTTAAAATACGTTTGCGGGGTAAGTGGTAGGGAGATTTGATGATATATTTGAAAAATATTTTTAAATTATAAAATTATTAGATATTTAAATATCATAGTGTTTAAATGATATGATATAATATCAAGATGGTATTGAATCAAATATTTTTTTAGATAAATATCATAAAATATTCAGATTGATTATTTTAGAATTAGTAGTGTTATTTTTCTTTCACTTTAAAATCAATAATAGATCTAAATATTTAGTTCGAATTAAACTTTTTGAGTCTTGAGCTATATATATATATATATTATAATTTAATCATCAATGAAATATATATATCAAGTTGAGCTGATTTTGAGCAATGATCAAATCATATCAAACTTGCCTCAATTGTAAATTTTCAAATATTAATAATTTAAATTATTTATATAACATACTAGCCTTGCTACACCACACTAATAACCAATCAACAAATTAACTAATTGTGGTTTTAGGCATTGGTTGATCCAACGGATTATTAAGTTTAAAAGCACAATTAATTAATTTGTTGGACAATTTAAAAAAATAATAAACAACTATTATTGAAGCAATTGTCCAACAAATTAATTAATTGTGCTTTTCTGACTAATAAATTAATTAATTATAATTTAAGATTTTAATTTATTATCTAGTGAATTAAGTGCTAATATAGTAGTAGTTAGTTATTTGATATGTGTAATAGTTCTTTTAATTTTACAAAAGGATTTTTTTTTAATCAATTTTATGAAAGGATGTTAGGCATAATTGTCAGAGTAGTTTTAACCATAAAAATTAATTTTATTGCACGTCAAATATAAATATGAATATTAGAATTAATTTTATTTTAAATTATACATATTTTATAATATTAAAATAAATTTATTTTTATTAAACTTATAAAATAACAAATTTTTTTCTTGTGTAAAATTTAACCTTCGAATCGAGACCAAAAAGTTCAAGCCATGATTTGAACTTGAATCAATTTATAAATCAACGAGCCGAATTCATTCCATGCTTGGCTCGACTCGAACTCGGTAGTTCCCGCCCCACTTTACAAGTGAACCCATTACCCGTATTGTTAACTTCAACCCGATTTTGATCCGGATTGGATCTGATATTGAACCTATTTCGACCCAAACCTAACCCACGCAAAGCTTCGTGCGCCGCCGGGAGACCATCATGCATCGCGTTTTCGGAGCTACCTCCTTGCCCTTCCTCCGGCGACTAGCGCCTCCGCTGCTGCCGCCTCCGGTGGCGGAGGGGCAACAGCTGCAGTTGTTTCGGGGGATCAGAGTTAAGGTGTTTAACGGAAACCTAGAGCGTGCGCTGGCCATCATGGAAAGGAAGATGAGGTCAAGCGGGATGGAGAGGCTCATCAGGCGGCAGAGTGACCACCACATCAAGAACTCAGAGAAGCGCATCCTCGCTCGCAAGAACCTCGAGCTCCGGATCCGTTCCGAGGAACTCGCGCGCAAGCTCCGGAGCATTATCGTCAAAAAGATCAGGTATGTACCCAATTCGTAATGCCTACTCTTTCACTTTTTTACTTTAGTAGGAAAATTTCCATATAAAATTTGCTATTGTTGTGTTTGCTGGAAGTTGGTTTCTTGGGAGTTTTTGCTTATTGAGCACCGGACATGGTGCTTGGTGGATTCTATGCACTGAGGTGATGTGCCCCAAAGATATGGCTTCTTTTCTGCTAAGTGATTGATGAGAAAAAAATGTGCAATTTTTTGGAGTAGGGAGTTAATTTCTTTATTAAAAACGTGTTTTTGTGGAGATCGTAGGAATTTAATTTCTTCTGATTGTTAATAGACAATGAAGGGGCTAAAGGTGAGCAGTTATTTAGATAAATTGATGGTAATGCTGATGAGACCACATGGTCATGCACTTATCACGAGTGATTTAGTGGTGGTTGATATTTACATTACGCAATGATTGTTGCTTTCCTTGTTGGAGCTCCTTTTCTTTTGATAATTGATATGATATGTCATGTGTTGTAAGTGTTGAACCTTCAAAACGTATTTGAAGTTTTATCACAAGCAACACGATAAACCATATTGCCCTTCAAAGAATGTATATTGTTTGAATTTCTTAAATGGAAGGATGGGATGTGTCTTAAGAGGTTTCATCAATTGAATATATATAAGTCCGTGATTTTACTGCTCTCCATATGGAAGTGAAAAATTGCTGATTTTTTCCTTTTCCCCGTCGTATGACAACATAATGCTTCCAATAAATTACCATGAGTTTTTGGAAAACTCATGAACAAATCAATCAAATCATAAAAAAGGATAAAACAACAGTACCAAATTTTACGTGGAAACCGTTAGGGCAAAAAACTTTGGAGCCAGCTGGTGGCGGCTTTGAAAATGCTTCACTATGTGAAAAAGTGCAGGTGGGCATTTGCCCTTCTCGAAGAGACCACGTCGAAGAATCCTGGTTGAGTAGACAACTATTAATATGTTTAGTATATAATAAATGAGCGTAGATCAACCAATCCCTTGCCTGGCATTTTTCCATGAATTTATAACAAAGAGAATCATCATGCTTTCTAACTCAAAACCCATATAGAGTGTGGTATCCGTATTTCTAGGGATGCTCAGGTAGCAGCTTTTAATACTCGTGGGTTAACTCCTAAGATGATTGGACTATATTACATGTTACGCCAGGTATTTATTTATTTATTTAACAAAAAAATAATTTTATTTATTATAATTTTGTTATATTTACTTAATTTTAGATAATGATTAATTTATTTGAAATCTGCATAAGTATTAATGAGAAATTAATTCAAATTAATTATTATAAATTTTCATCCTTATCCTTTAAGAGATTAACTAAATAACCCATAAAAATAATCTAGAGTCTAATAATAAAGGAAGGACAATTTAGTTTTTGGTAATTTAATTAATTAATTAATTAATTTGGGGCTTAAATTAGGGAGAGATTTGAGGGAAGAAATATTTTTCATCATTTCTTTTTCTTGAACGTGAAAAACTGTCGGCCATAGAGAGAGAAATCGGCTAGAGAGGAAGAGAAAATAGAGAAATTTCTTCCGTCTTCATCCCGGATTGTGAAGATCGTTCCAGCGCCTAAGGATGGGAGAACTGGAGAATTTTGGTGAGGATTCTAATAAGATTCATGAAAAAGTTTATCATAATGAATAAGAGATAACCGTACAATGATGTCTATAGTAATTAAATCTAAATTTTTAAAAAGAAAATACTTATTTTGGGTTATATAAATTACAGATTGTGATGAATTCATGGAATGAATAATAGATCTATATAATATTCATTGTTCTTATATTTTATTATGTAGGATAATCACCATACAACAATATTTACATATATTTTTTTGAATTGATGTGGTGATTCAATTAATAGGGTTGAATTGCAAATTTATTAGTACTTGCATGCTTTAGGAATAAAGTGGCAAAATCTCTATTTAAATAATTATATATACATACACTAGTTTATATTAGAATTTATATACATATATAGATATATACATTGTGTATATATACTAAAAGGTGTATATATATATATATTATTTTTTACATATAAATATTAGAATGATATAAATATATTTTTATATATTAAAATTCATGTCTTTTATGTCAAATGTATGATATAGGAATCTAATTGTTAAAATACTTTCATAGCATAAAAAAATATTGTTTTCTCTATTATTTGTTATATTGATGCCAATGATGACCTATAGATGATTACAATTAAGATGAATATTGTTAATGACAACTCGGATGAAAATTGACAATTCTATTTATGATAGTGATAATTGTATAATTTTTTATGAAATGATAGTTGTAAAATTATTGATACGACAACTAAATTAAAATATTAGGATTCTCATAGTAGTTACTCTTGCCTACTCGAGTTATAATTTGACTGTCAATGACCTTCAGGTGACATTAACTTTGATTTAATAAATATAATGAGATGATAACAACTATGATGGGAGATGACACGTGATGATAAAGGTAATGGAAGTAACAATAGGAGTATTTTAGGGCCTTAAATGAAATGATCAAAATAAGATTGGGATACACCTGTACGCACTGTACTTACCATGTTTGAGTTATTTTTTGTATGTGATTTTAATAAGAATTGTTTTGAGGAATCAAATAGCATCTCATGTGCGGTCTACAGAAAGCAATCCAAACCCACAGAATGAGCTTAGAGGAGAGGGATTATTTGCTTACTATTATGGATAGACTTTAACCAATGCCACCCCCCGTAGCTCCTCAGATGGAGCAACCTGCTAAGAAGAGTCATATATAGATTGTATGGTGGAGCAATTCCAGAAAATGCACCTTCAACACTTTGAAGGCTCTAGTGATCCCTTGATTGTTGAAAACTGGTTGAGAAAGAGAAAATATTTTAAAGCATTCAGTGTCCTGCTGATCGAAAGGTGTCTACGGCTGCATGTGTGATGAATGGTACAACAGATAACAAGAGGTGAAATTATTTGTAGAAGAGAAGATGAAGATTAAAGATCGAGAGTTTGATTTCGAGTTAGTAGTAGTATCGATATTTGAGTTCGATGTGATCCTAGGCATGGATTGGCTATCTAAATATTTTGTGGTCATTTTCGAATGGCTATCTTAGAATTATAGGAGTTGAATACTTAAGTGCAAGAGCTATTAGATAAGTGATATATTCACTCTAGTGTATCTCCATGGGAAGCACCAATGCTGTTCACGAGGAAGAAAGATGGAACATTGCAGATGTGCATCAATTATAGGGAGCTGAATAAGGTTACTACCAAAAACAAGTACTCATTACTCTGTATCGATGTTAAATCTTCGAAGTGGTTATTATTTACTGACGATCAAGGAGGACATCCCAAAGATAATATTTAGATCCAGGCATAGACATTACGAGTATCTGGCCCTTTGGTTTGACGAATGCCTCAGTTGCATTTATGGACTTGATTGATGAATCGAGTATTTCAGCCATCTTTAGATCAAATTGTCATTGTGTTTATAGATGACATACTAATTTACTCAAAGAATCGTGATGAGCACGCAGATCATTTACATTTGAAATTTCAAAAGTTGAGAGAAAAACAGTTATATGCAAAATTCTTCAAGTGTGACTTCTACTTGTCAAGTGTTGCTTTTTTAAGACACATGGTTACTACAGAAAGGATATCAGTAGATCTGCAGAAGGTTTCAGCAGTAGTGGATTGTACAAATCTTTTCTCAAATAATTTTTCTTTTGACCAGGCTAACTTAGAAGACAATTAAATTTGAATAAAGTGATGAGTGAAAATAATTTTTAGAGACTAAAGAATTATTTAATGATAGCGCCAGTGTTAGCACTACCAGAAGGAAGTGAAGAATTTCAAGTATATAGTGATACTTCATTTCAAAGACTGGTTTGTGTGCTTATGCAACACGGTAAGGTGATCGCTTATGCATCTCATCAGTTGCGGCCTCATGAAAAGAATTATTTAATTTATGACCTAGAGGTTCCAACGATAGTGTTTGCTTTAAAGATATGACGGCATTATCTCTATGGTACAAAATGCGAAGTGTACACTGACCATCAGAGTTTGAAGTATATCTTCACTTAGAAAAAGTTAAATTTGAGACAAAGACAGTGGTTGGAATGGATCAAAAATTATGAATTGCAAATTATTTATCATCCTGGTAAAGCTAATGTTGTAGCAGATGCGTTAAATAGAAAAGCCAATTTGAATAGAATGACACTTGCTCAGGTTGATTTGTAGTTGATATTTGATATTGAGAGACTGCCCTTAGTAAGAGTTGAAGAAAGAAGAATGTTGTACTTAAATCAGTTGGTGGTGAAATTACGTTGTGCCTTCTTTGATTTTCAAATAACTCATTAACTTTGTGCTGGTATGTCGCATCAGTATTCTTCAATTCAAACATCATTTTATAGCAAAAATTCTTTGATCCGTAATGAATGAGGTATGTTCCTTATCTTCTTCGGTCATGCGAATTTTGTGGTAACCCAAAGAAGCATTCATGAAGCTCATGATGGAATAATCGGCTGAGGAATCAATTAGGCGGTCGATCTTGGGCAAAGGTTATAAGTCCTTTGGGCATGCTTTATTTAAGTCTGTGAAATCCACGTACATCGACCATTTCTTATTGTTCTTCTTGACCATGACCAACTAAGAGGGGTATTTGACTTCTCTTATCAATACTGCGATGAGGAGTATTTTGACCTCCTTTTTTATTGCAAGCTATTTTTTGTCGCTGAAATTGCGCTTCTTTTAGCAAACCAGGGTGTAGTTTGTGCTTAAGGTCAACTTGTTCTCTGCTAAACTTCATTTAAGCTTGGCATGTGTTTAAGGCCCTAAGCAAAAGCATCCAAGTAATCAGAATGGAGTGCCGCTATAGCAGGCTTTTCATTCGTGGAGAGGTTTTCGATACAAGGATTGTTTTTTCGTCTATGACAATTGTAGATTTTTTCTTTTCGATAGGGGATGGTAGCGCGTGCTCCCTCAGGTCGACGTGATCTATGTGGAGAGGTGTGTTAATTTCGTAACATTTCTTCACCCCTACTTCTTTCTCCTTAAACTGTGGCTATTTCAAGCAGTGTCAAGAATTTTATGCACAGGTGGAGGATTGAAGTCACCATTCGGAAGGCCACTATAGAGGGGTGCCCAAAGATAATGTTGTTGCCCAAGGGGGCATCGATTAGAATGAAGTCAATAAGTTTTGTCCGCTTCCTTGGGCCATCGTTTAGTTTGACATGAAGAGAGGCGTAACCTGCCATCCTGTAGATGTTGTCAAAGAAGCTGGATATTGTCATGGTGGGCGGGGGAGGCTTGTATGGTCCCATGTCCACCACCTTGAAGGTCGGAGACGTACACCGAATTGCCTATGTCCATAAGGATATGGTGGATGTCAAAGGCATTGATGTCGACGATGATGACGATAGGGTCTTCCTGGTTGTCATCTCCTTTACGAAGGTCTTTTGTAGTGAAAGAGATGTAAAGTAAAGCAAATCGAGTTTAAATGTTGCAAATCTGAGGATTGTTTGGCGTTCTACAACTTCAAATAGGGTGATAAAAAGGTCTTCAAGGCGGAGAATTCGAGGCTCCAAAGGCATTGCCATCCTGAGGGATAAGTGCTCTAGATGTCTTTGAGGGAACTTCCTTGACTTTCTGGTACTAGTTTGGTAATCATTCTCAATGTATGT
Source organism: Apostasia shenzhenica (assembly GCA_002786265.1). Lineage (NCBI taxonomy): Eukaryota > Viridiplantae > Streptophyta > Magnoliopsida > Asparagales > Orchidaceae > Apostasia > Apostasia shenzhenica. Next base: position 587,365 of record KZ451889.1, read on the forward strand.
ATTGATAAGTGCCCTGAATGTTCAACACTCACGGAGGAGGTGGTTGTAACATTGGTGGAATTTGCAGTTTTTCGACACGCCCTCCCTAGGTTGAGGTGTGTGTCGCTCTCCCTAGTGTTGAATGTAGCTTGTCCCTGAAGGTTGAAAAGATCTCCTCAAGGATGTACATGGGGTTGAGGCTTGGTTAGAATCACCATCAAACTTATGCTTCCCTATTGTATGGAAAATCCTCTTGTCTCGAAAGCTCTTCTTGGAAGGTGTCAGATTCAGCTTTCGGTGTATCTCCCTTCTTCAGATTGGGGGCCTCAGGTTTGTCTCGAAAGCTCTTCTTGGAAGGTGTCAAACTTATGCTTCCCTATTGTATGGAAAATCCTCTTGTCTCGAAAGCTCTTCTTGGAAGGTGTCAGCTATTCAACTTTCGGTGTATCTCCCTTCTTCAGATTGGGGGCCTCAGGTTTGTTGGAGGCCTTGAGTGCATTGGCGTCCTTCAGGTGAATATGGTTTTCGACTCAGGCTCTAGCCTCCATTGGAGATATGGGGATGTTGTCCATGAAGGAGTTGTAGAGCTCCCCTGGTAGTATGTAACGGACAAAGATCATAGTCAATCTATTGTTCGTTTTGTCCTTTGTCTCCATGTTCATCGTCAAGAAGCGGTCAATGTAGTTTCAGAGCGTCTCACCGGGGCTCTGCCTTATTTATCAGAGCTCATAGATCGTCTGAGCTGTTGTTTTCGAGTTTTGAACCTTGTCTTGAATTGCTCGGTGAACTCCTGAAAGTTGTGGATGGAGTTAGTGGGGATTTCATATAGCCAATCAAGAATGATGCCATAAAGGTGTTGTGAAATAGGTGATATTTGTAAGCATCTGAGATGGATTGCCAGTTGCAAGAGCATTTTCAAAATGTTTCACGTGTTGTGCGAGATCCATGTGGTTGTCATAGTCATTGAACTTAGGGGTCTTGTAATCTCTCGGCTGGCTACCATGATGTTAAGGGCAAAGATGGAGTTCATTGGGGGGAGCCAATGGATAGGCTTTTGGGTGGCTCTCCCAGCCAACGAAAGTACTGGCCTCTTCAAAGGCAACTTCGAGGTGTATGGAGGCTTGCAATTGTGCTTGCTGGGGCTAAGAGGCAATATGTGGTTGCGATTCGTTTTGCAACACATTCTTTCATTGTTGCTGAAGAGGAGCGGGGAGATTTGCTAAAAATGTATTCATGATCTGCAATAATGTTTTGCCTCAAGACCTAAAGATGTTGGTTGACGCTGGCAGTGCCGTCAGCCCAGTGAGGTTCAAGGACTTTGGGATTTGGAGTGGAAAGGTAAGATCTTGGAATGCCATGGAGGGGTGAGGGCTTATGTAGTGGATTTCGATCCTTCGTATGAGCACCAAATTGTTGATGCCTAAAATTTGCGAACATATTGAACGGATCATAAAAAAATAAGATAACAAGTTTTTATGTGAAAATTGTGAGGGAGGAGAATCACGATACTAGCTAGTGGTGGCTTTAGAAATGCTTCCCTATGTGAAGAAGTACTCGAGATGACTAGACCACATGTGTATGATTGATAGATACTCCTTAGTACTTGGCAGATTTTTACGCCATATTTATGTGATGTGCGGACACTACAGGAGGCATTGAGTTGTTCAGGATGGTTTTTTCGAGGTTCGCCATTCGAGTCCACACCTTCGCGGAAGCCTTCGTTCTGCAATACTCTTGATCAAACCCCGCCACGTTACAGCACAGATTCAAGGTTCAAATCACGATGTAACAATGCCTCTATTGATAGGAAAACTTAAATGGTTCTTGTTCATCCTTTGTTAGATATGGGTGCCTACAAAATCAAATGATCTCTTTGATATCATTAAAAGATCACAAAGAAAGGTAAAGTTACGGCAAACCTATAAATTGTTGTTGAAGTAAGTGATGTTATGATGATTTTTCATTTGTGAAAGCACAAATATAAGAACTAGATGCACCCCTGACCTTGAAATGTTGGCTTTGGACAAAGACTGCAACTTTACAACTTTTTTTTTACCTTAGTAATAAGTGGACTAAGCTGATCCTCAGGTGGAATTAGTTGAGTGATCTTTTTTCAAACTTACGTGATTTCTTTGCTTTGCATTTTCAAAATATGATCATTTCTTTGAGAGCCCACCCATCCATTGTTTAAGTTTTTCCAATTATTTTAGTATCAATCTCTTTTTTTTTTGGGCTTTTAAAAAAATACAAAACTCTTCCAAAAACACTTTCATCGATCTTTTATATTTATTTTATATCATACACAAATTTAAATATTAAAAATCAACTTATTTCACATTTTACATAAATCTCAACCTTAAAAAATAACTTCATTTCACACCCCTACACGTACTTCGATAAAGTAAATTAACTTTATTTCAAATATAACACAATTTTCAATAATGAAATTATTTTACTTCATATCATAACATTAAAATAATTTTCTTTTTCTTTCTATCTCAAAAAAAAAAATTTAAAACATCCTTAAAACATACTCCATCCAAACAAGCCTAGGTCAGACTTGCTGCATTATTGTATTTTTTAAATTGCATTCCATCATATTTCTTGTGAATTTTTACACGCCTATTCATGTCATAATGCAGGGGCCTGTAAGGATACAAGCTGGGAGTGAAATAGGAACCTGAATATGAATTACAGCAACAGTTAATCTGCAAGTATCTGTATTTCCCCTCCCTTCTATTTCTTTTTTTTTGGCTTGGTGCCAATAAACAGTATTTTGCTTTACATTTCTAGATTGATATACTCATAAAATGATTGAAATAGAGAAGATATGCTGAAATATTCAAAAGATCTTTACCCCTCTTGCTCAGTATAATGTTTCTTTTATGCGCTTGTTTATATGTGTTTCTTTCTATATCATGACTGTATTCCAGACGTGCTTGGCCATTATCTATAGGGATGATCTTGGCCTTATAAGCATAGCATAATGTTGAATACATAGCGTTTATTTTGGCCTTACAAGCATTTTATAATCTTTGAATAATTTTTTACTTGGAATAGTTTTCTGTAAAAATTAGATTCTCTGGTTCCATGATCATGTTCAACACATTTCCGTGTCAATCTTAAGTTTGGGGTGGTTTCTATCAAAACAAAAAAAAGTTTGGGGTGGTCTATACTCAGTCACTATAGAAGGGTTTTATTTATGCTTTATATAGCATTGTTTTCAAGACAGACCTTTTTGTGCGTCAGCATTATTCGGCTGTTTTGGTAGGGATCTTATGTCATAGGCAAACCAGAAAAGGTTCCTGTCAGGTAATTAAAATTAATAGCAAATAAGTTTATACATGAACTTGAGCAAACAAATGAAAGTTCATTGGAAAATCGACCTACAAATCACCAATGGGAGCAGAACTTTGACTTCAGTAATTAGGCAGCTAAGGTGCTTCTTTTGACATCATCATTATTACATCTATGCTGAGCTGGGGATGCTTGAGTATGCGCTTCAAGGTAGCAGGAAATGTTACGAGAATGTAAGATGTCATTTCGAAGTTGTTGCTATTTTCAATTAAGAATTGAAAGAAAAGTGCACAAAACATAGGGATTCGGCTATGGAAAGTTATGAATAGCAAGTAAACTACCAGCAACTATACTTTTTAAAAAAAAATAAAATAGCATATCTTTGGCACCTATGAACGAAAAAGCATATTTACATAACAACTATTTGAAGATTAGTTAAACTAGCAGCCTAATCATATAGAACAAATCTTCTAAAAGGATATAATTGTCAATCTGATCTCCGATTGCTTTTTGCTTCAAGTTCAGGTTGGCTTTACGGTTCCATTCACATATGTAGGTTCTTTATTTGTTCATAGTTTAAAGAATAGAAATAAAAGTAAGAGAAAGAATCCGCTTTGTGCCTTGGGCAAAAAGATTTTTAGTGGTGATTTTTGAGGATCATTTTTGGGGGTTTGGTTCCATGACTTGAGTTGTTTGAAGAGTTGACTTCTTGAGTCTTTTGTGTATCTAGGTAACATTACCGTATGCTATTAACAGAAATATTGGCACAATTAGTTAAAGAGTAAACATACTTTCGAAAGTATATTAAAGTACATATTATTTATTACAAGTACATATGTAGGGGGCATTTGCTTCAGTGCAATTATGTAATCAAAATATTCGTGTTATTTAAATGTAAGTGTCATTTAGATATGTATGTTTTTTCTAAATTACTTATTCATTTCAATGTTATTATATTAAAAATGACAATACTATTACTTATTTTTGTTATCTCGACCTTAACTAATTGTCCTCCCCCATTCCCTTCCTCTCTCTCCTTTCTAGAAAATCAGTCCAATCTCATCTCTCTTTATTATAATTAGGGCAATATCTTTAGATATCGTCTTAGACTGAACTTCATAATTTTTATAATTTTTCTAACAAACTATATTTGAAATAGTAAGGCTACCAATCCATTTTCGGCCTATTCCAATAACAAGTTATCAAACCAAACAAGTAATTTCTCCAAATGATTGAAATAACAAGGCCGCCAGTCCATTCTAGACCTATTCCATTAACTTATTATCAAACTAAACAAGTAATTTTTCCAAATAACATGACATAACGTTATAATAACATTGAATTAAATTCCCCCATATTACAAGGAAAATATTAGAAGCTGAAGCCTTGTTATCTTTAACAAAAATTAATGCCTCTAAACATAATTATGGTTACTAAAAAACTAGGATTGACAACTACATTAAAAAAATATATAAAAAATTGAAAAAAAAAAAACTAGCAGTTACTTTCAAACATACCATCTTTTGTGCCATAAAAATTCTTGCAACCTTCACAACGACACCCCACGTAACACCCAACACCAGCCTTCAGATCAAGGTTATGCATCAACTACAGGATTCCATGGAAGAATCTAAAGCAACGGACATTAATTATATTAAGATCCACATACCTTGTAGCATTCACAATAGTCCTTCATACATTGAGACTTCAAGCAATTGCATCCTTTTCTTTGTATTGTCAAAGTTGGTGGGGATAAACTGTTATCCTGCATAATAAAGGGTTGTTACTTTAGATTGCAATAGATAAACAAGCAAAAATCATCAATATTGGGTGGACATAAACTTACTCCAATCACTTTGTTATGATAAGTAACTTGTACAACTTTAGAAGCAAATGCATGAGGATCACGAGACTTAATATGTTCCCTAGCTGAACGCACTATTTCTTCATGTCCGGGTTTATTCTGGCACGCTTCACACGCACAAGCTTCACTGCAAAGTAGTCCAGCACTGAAGCAACTACAGTAGCTGATAATAAAAATATGAATATGATGTATAGCTCTCCATTATGAGAATCTGATCATAGTTTAGCAGAGATACTTTATAAAGCTTACCATTGCAAACATTTTGATTTCTTGCAATTACAATGCTCTGAATTCTTCTTTCTGTGAAATTAATTTTCATTCGAAGTAAGAAAGGAATATATGGTAAAGAGTAGGTTGGATGAACACATGACAATTACAATGCAGACTTACCTTCTCTTTATAGGTTCGTTAGCTTCAACGGATGGCTGTGGGTTTCTGATGCATGAAGTGATGAGGTGATTATTGAAACTTGGTGTGGAGGTAGGATTCACTTCTAATGGATTAGAGCAAGAAAGAGTAGCAGAACCCAGTGATTTCTTTTGTCTCTCATAATGGCTTTCCTTAGTGGAAGGAACTGAAGAATCCTTTGAATTAGAATTCTGAAGAGAACCATTTCTTGGGCAAGAGTGTGAGACTGAACCCGATGACTGGAATTTTGAAGTGGATGCTCTGTTGATTCTCCCATCACAGTTTAGAGTTGGCGAACTTATATAATATTGTATTGAATCCACATAGGATCCCATAAAATTATGAGACTGGGAAGGAGTTGTTGGCATCCCTGAAGCAGAACCAGTCCGCATTTCTTGCTGATAGTTCAATTGGTACTCAATAGTGTGATGTAGCTTATCATTACTCTCACATTCAGGATGGCTTCGCATGTCATAATATGGATAGACATCTTCCTGTGTTAATTAGTTCAATTACATTCATAAATCAGTCTAATATGTAACTCAGTATGAAGCAAATTACTGGCAAAGTTTAGGCTTTTATGTGCTGTCGACATATTTAACATTTTTGAAGGCAGGAGTAAATGAATGGTCTCAACTGTATAAAGATATCGTACTGTAGAAAAAAGAGGCCTCAAGGTCAGCTCCCGGTGTCGTCTCATGTCTTTGCGTAAGGTTTGAATAAAACTATATTAAATTGAATCAACATTATAAAGCAAACAAGTTTGTGCATGTTTGAACACATGATGTGAGAATGTAAAGTAGAATATAAAGGTATGAGTTATTAAGTATTAGAATGTTGTATTAGTTGGTTATCTAGAGATTAAACCATCATATAAAAGATACAAATTCCCATACATGACAGTGGAAACTACCTTTCTAAATTGTCATTTTGCTTATTTAACCTTAAACAAATTACCAAACTTGAAACCTTGCTCATTGTTTCATGCAATTAACAATCCCTAGATGGTTACCTCCTGATTAACAACTGATAATTAAGGCACTTTAGAAAATCCAACATATCATAAATCTAAGCATCTATAAACTATAAATCGTAATAGAGTTCAAAAACAAGCTTTTTCCACCATTGCACAATATAGCATGCAGTACTGTGATGCTCATGCTTGATCTTTTGTTAGCAGACTTAGATTAGTAAACACATATTTATTACTAACTAATATTGAAGCTTCCAGCTATTCTTATTGAACCAAACTATTATGTTAATCTTTGAAAAAGTCTAAATATGTGAAAAAATGAAACAAAAATTTCATACCTCCTGCTCAAATGCATTAATCGTATCGCTTGATATGTCACTTGAAGTGCCCCATCCCATTGCTCTTAAAGAACTGTTCCACTTATCAAAATTTGCCAAGCTTTCAGAGCTGTGTGATCAACAAAATGCAATTATGCAATCAGGTTCTTATAGTTCGAGATGCTTTTCATACTGGTTTGTGCTTTTAATTTGTTTCAGTCCAGTTCCTATAATTGATACCATCCTTCAGTTTAAAGTAAAACAAAAATGCTATGCAGTTCTAATAATTAACTAATAAATTGACTGATTATAATTTAGAGTCTTGATTCATTAGATTAGCTCTTAATCCATTATTTAATCTAGTAAATAAAATTTTGAACTACAATTGATTAATTTATTGATCAATTATTGGGGATGTGTAGCAAGACTCAAAGTAAAATGATTATTTTACCTTTGAAATGACTGTTATGTAAAGTATAAATTGTAAATTGAAGACAAACATTTGATTAGCTCTTTTTTTTTTTACTTATGATTATTTTGTGATTTTTTTATCATGATTATTTTTGTGAACTTTGCCTACAGAAATTTTCATGTCATCAGAGTACCTTTCACAGTGTGTTGAATTCAATTGATCTCCAGTATTTTGAAGTGTTTGACAATTGGAATAATTGCTCATCATTCTTATAGAGATGAGGATGCTGGCAATCTTTGATAGAATGCCTCAACCTATTGAGAAAAAAAGAGAAAAAAAAAAAAAGTTGATCAGTAGAATGGTAGTATACATACAATAATTGAAATTTTACTTGAAATGTTAATTTGTATTGATGCTTTTTTAGCTCGATGCCGAAGGAGGTTCTGGGTTTGAAGCCACACTGCCGCAAGTGGGGCGGGAGAAATTCCAGCATTCGGAGGTATGTATATTTCGAGTTAACTTAACTATATTTTGAGTGAGTCAAGCTCGATTGGAAACGAGGCTCGAACTTAGATTTATTTGACTTCAAAACTTGACTTGAAAGCAGTTCTCAATCGGACGATTCGTAACACATTTCAACCTCAAGGAAACATAAATAGGAATCAACTCGTAGATACCCCCTCAATCGACTCACCCCCGCCTCCATTGACTCAAATTTTCCGAGTCATAGATGCGAACTGCAACTTGGTTTGAACACATTTGAATCTCCTTTAATTCATAGTCGATTCGATCATTCACTGAAATCAAACAACAGCGAAGAATCTTTAGGGGAGGGGAAAAGAAATCTTACTTCCAAGTAGGGGTGGCAAAATGGGTCAGCGGGTCGGGTTCGGGTCGAACCCAAATTCGACCCGACCCGAATAGCCTCAACCCGAACCCGACCCATTTATTAAATGGGTCAAAATCCATGACCCAAATCCGACCCGATTAATAAATGAGTCGGGTTGGCGGGTCGACCCGACCCATTTATAGAGTATTTTTTGATAAATGCCCAACCCGAACCCTACCCGACCCGATTATGGCCAACCCGAACCCGACCCGTTTAATAAATGGGTCAAAATTCATGACCCATACTCGAAATTTGCGGGTCGGGTTCACGGATCAGGTCATATATTGCCACCCCTACTTCCAAGCAGACGTTCTCAAACTGCAACGGCTGCTCTCTCTCTCTCTCTCTCTAGCGTTCTAATGCTGCAGCCATGAGTTAGATTATTTTTAAAAATGCAAACACATTCTTTTGTTTGTTACCGTAATCTTTTATATTCGTAATACTGTATATGCTTAATTATTAAATAAAAACTAATAAATACTAGTATTTTTTTTTTGAAATTAAATACTAGTATTTTCTATAGAGTCAATATTGACTAAATTCTCTATATTGTTCCGGTTTATATAGAAAACTAATAAGATATTAATATTTTATTAATGTAAAAATGGTTATTATGGAATATTTATTTGCAGTTTAATGAATAATTGCTTTTGTTCCTTCTGCTGTGTGTGCATGTTGTGTGCATACTGTGGATCGAACTCGATTTCAATCAATTCGAGCTAACTCAAAATCGAAACATTTTGATACCAATTTGATTTTAATCCGCAATAATTTTGTTTAGTTTGGCCTTGAGTTATCGTGGCTCGGCTCAAAATCGGATGGAACACGAGCATTGGAAATCAATTGTTAAAGGTAACTTCTAATGGAATTTTTTATTCGTTAAATTGTTTTTAAGTTCCAACTATTCATTTTGATTTAATTGGTCGGAATTAAAAAAAAAATTGATTTACAGTTTGTAGCCTCTGAATTAGGGCCGTTACCGATCCGATTTTGAGCCGAGCCAATACCGGTTCGAAATCAGATTGATCACATTTTAATCGACTTGAGCTCGAAAATGAATCAAATCTCAAATTTTTTTTGAGCCGATATCGAGCCGGGTAAGCTCAACTCAATCCGACTCGAAATCGGCACCATTTATAATATATATATATATATATATATATATATATATATATATGAAAGAAATCCATCATTTGCACATGAATAGTTTATTATAATTGTAAAATTGATATATTTTGCACGAATAAACCTACAAAAAATCAGTTTATATAGCTTGGACATGTAAATTAATAGGACGGTTAAAGATCTTAGTTTAAAAAATCAAAGTTATTAAATTTTACTTATATATAAAAAAGAAAAAAGGCATTAAAAAAAAATATAACAAGAAATTATAAAGAAGTAATTTTACTCAATTAAATTTAGTTAAGAATTTATTGATTGATAGATCATAATGAAAAAAAATGATTCATATTAGTCGACCTCACTTAGTAGGAATTAAGGTCCTGTTTGACAGGAGAACCAAAATCAGAATCAAAATGGTACTAGTTTAAATAATAATAATATAAATAATTTTAAAATTTATTTTACACAAAATTTAATATAAAAAAATATTATTTAATTTCATATGCTAATTAATTTTTCAATAAAAACATCAATTTTATTCACATCTTAGACTAAAACACTAGATTCTAGTATTTTAGTTTAGGATGTTGAAATAAAGTTGATATTTTATTAAGAATTATTGAGAATTTGTAAATAAAATAGTATTTTTAATATAAACTTTTGTGTTCAAGTAAGCAAATTATTAACATCATTCCACGTAAAGGCCTAACAATTTAATTCAAATTTCAAAACATGTCATTCCACTTAAAGCCCCTAAGATTTGTCTAACTTGCTATAAAGGTCTACAAACTTCAAAAACATTACTGTCCAGGTCCACAATAATTACTATATAAGTTCACCAGGCCCTATTTATTTTTAAAAAGCTTCTGGTCAGATCCAATATAACGTTTTCCATTTAAAATACTGTTATTTCATCAAAAAATTTAATTAAATTAAAATAAAATATTTTTTCAATTACGATTTTACCCCTCGGAGCAGGGCGTTCTGCCCCCGGGCTGCCTGCGCGCAGCCTCAAGCGATGACACCTCGTGCCGCAGGCATCCGAGCACAAGCTGCCTGCGCGCGGCCTCAAGCGACGGCGACCGCATCTCGCAGGTGACCGGATAGTGCACGCGGCCGCCGGGCGCCGCGCGTAGTCATACCCCGGGTCGACTAGAGTTGATTTCTAACTTTTATCCCTGCCCTTATTTCTTCACTAATGTTAATTAAAAATCAAATTATTTTACTCTATTTGAAAACAATAAAAATTATAACCAGATAAATATTACACTATAAAAAATAAGGCTTTATATTTTTTCATTTTTAATATATTTTTTTTATTTAATTTTATATAAAATCATATATAAAAATATATATATATATATATAATAGTACGGAATGAGTATAGTTAATTCATATTCGTACCCATCCTATTTTTATAATGGGGCGAAACGGGTTATAAATTATGGATAAAATTTTTAGGCCTCGTTTATTTGACTGTTAAAAATTAACCTGCTTTAATTTTAATCAGACATATCACATCACATAAAATTTAATATTAAAAATTAACTTTATTTCACACCCCTCACATATCCCAACATAATAACTAACTTTATATCACAATCTCTCACATATTTTAATATAATAATTAATTTTATTTCACATCATTTATAAATTTTAATAAAAAATATTTCTATCTAAATTTAATTTTAATCACTTTAAATTTAACCAAACAAACAAACCCAATAATAATATCCGCCCATCGGCAAGGTTTAATCAGGTACGGTACAAATTGCCATCCCCTGTCAGCTGGCGTGGTAGGAGCGCGCGAGAGAAGTTCTCGTCCGACGTCCTCTTTGAAGCGTTCGAAATCCCCCATCAGCTCGAGCAAATCGCACCGATTACCAACGAGGTTTCATCCTCTCTTGCTCTCCCGCCGCCTGGATCCAACCGTAAATCTCCGATCAGCACTAGGGCATCCCGTTCACTGGCCATTTTCAGTTTTGCTTTCGGATCGGAACCCTAAAGGCGTCGGAATCGCATCCCGTTTGTGCTTTCGGGTGGCTTGCTTCAGTGTTACCCTTTCTGATTCTCGCATATTCAAGTTTGGAGAATATGAATCAGAGAGCAAAGCAGCAGCAGCAGGCTCTGCTGCAGCAGGCCTTGATTCAGCAGCAACAACAGCTTTACCAATCCGGCGTCTTCGCAACCATGTCACAGGTGCTGATCTTCCCATCTTCTGTTACAGATTCGATGGTATTATTTCAGAACGGTGTACGGCTTTTCGGAGAATAGTTTGTCCGTTCGATGCTGAGGAGTGCACTTTCTTTACTGCCATGTTTCTTATTTTGAGGATTTGTTTGGTTTTCTCGTTATTGGAATGCTCTAATTTTCTTAGAATGGTGCGCAAATCTAAGAATTAAAGTACCTTCTAGGCATTTTGGCATTTTTCACATGCAAATATGCAGTTTTGTCTTGAGCAGTAGATTTGATCTTCCTTTTATATTGTACTCGTTGCAAATTTTGCTTGAATCTCATACTCTTACAGTTTGCTAAAATTTTGATTTCTGTTACCGTCTAACTGATTGTGAAACCATAGTTTCTTCTATGGTGGTGCTATTCCTTCTTATATTATTGTACTCTTTGAAAATTTTGCTTTGAGTCTGGTGCCTTAAGTTTGCAAAAAATTTTATTCCTGTTACCGTCAAAGTGATAATGAAACCAAAGTTTATTCTATTTTATTCTTCTGCGATCATACTCAATGGATTTTTTACCGGTTTATGTTGATTCTCTACAGTCATTATACAATCATGCTCAATGTAGTCCTGTTATAATCCCATTGATATGCTTGACCAGTTTATGTTGTGGCAGAGAAATGTATATTCTGCATGTTTCTTTATTTTTTGTTATTGTTTCCAAATCCATTGTGTAATTTCCATGCTTATTAATTTCAGTAAAAAAGTTTGTTTTTTCATCATAGCACTTTTATAGTTTGCTTCTCCTAGAACGACATAGCTCTTTTTGTTCTTTTAGTATGGAATTGTGCTGGTAGGCTAGAAACTTTACTTTTGGAATCTTTTGCTATTTCTTATTAATTTGGTGTAGGATAGTTTTTAGTTTGATTAGGTCTACTTTTCTTTATTTTCTTTTTTTTTTTACGTTCATATTTTGCAGATGGAGCCTGTTCCAAGTGGCAATCTACCACCTGGGTTTGATCCTTCAACATGCCGCAGTGTGTGAGTCTTTGTAGTAGCTTGTCCCTTTTTTCTTTTCCTGGGATACCTGTAAACGTTTATTGGCGCATGCTGAATTCTGTGGAAATTTGATTGAATGATGGTCTTCTTTTTTTACTTTCTTTTATCCAAGTTTTTACTTAGTTTTGAACAAGGAGCTGCTATAGGTGTTTTGAAGAAATTTCTTGTTCATTTTCTTTCAGGTTGCTTGAACTTTATTGTATTTTTTAAATCTTCAATATGCTAACAAGAAAGCTATGTTCTTTTCGTCTGCACACTTTCTTTTATTTAACTTTCTCGATAACTTGATCAACCTTTTTATAACTAGGTATGTAGGCAATATCCACCCTCAAGTCACAGAGGCTCTTCTTGCAGAAGTTTTCCAAAATATGGGTCCACTTGAAGGATGTAAGCTGATTCGGAAAGAAAAGGTTTGCCTATAAGCACATTGTATTGTGTAATAGTTGTTTGAATTTTCTATAAAGATATGCATTTTGTGTATCAAGCATTTTGACGAACTTTTAAGCTTCTTTGTCTATCCAATAGTGTATAATTATATTGTCTTCTATTTGCATAGCTTAGAAATATGTTTAATGATTCTCGTGTGATACACAGAAATGAAATGGTAAACACATGTATTTATCTATTAGAGGCTTGCAACTAAAAAGTTTTTTCATTGAGATGTAATTATATGTGATTGCTGGATGCTGCATTTTTGGATTATGATGTCTCGATCATTACTTTATCTTAGTTTTACTTTTCTTTTTTGTGTTACTTCAATATGTATCTCAACCATGTGTTTTCGTAAGGTTAGGTGCCAGAAGGATAGTCTATGAGAATGTTCATGGTGTTTATGTGATACGTAATAAACGTACATTTGGTTAGAGTAAAATATGTATGAAAATTGAAAGGCGTAATCGACAAAGAAGTTTTTCAGTAATATGTACCAATTAAACTGCATATGAGAATGAAAATAGAAAAGTAATCTACTTGTAAATTGTGTGAGATGATTCTTAACAGAAAAATGATGTGTAAATCAAAAATAGCATACTCAAAGGATGTATGCCCTTGATTTAGATAGTAAAAGTTTAGGGAGATTTACATACAAGCTACAATTAATGTTACTGTTTACGAACTAATCATTCAAGTCATTGAATTTGCATTGTAGACACTCAAAAAACATAATCATTTCAATTTCAACATGATGATTAATCTATTAACATATTCTTCAAAATTTTTTTTTTTTTTTGCTCATTCATATGATGTTTTGAATATAAATATAAAGTTTAATGGCTGATGTATGTAACTATTCTGACAGACAAATGACCAAATTTCAAACCCATATTAGAAATAGCTTAATTCAGTAATGTAACTAATCATGATGGACATCTAGCATAAAATGTAAAGATTGTATTTGACAATCGACAACCAGGTCCGTGTAAAACATGGTCCCAAATTAAAAACGCAGAATGTTACATTAGGCAATTGATAGCCAGCATAAAACTTGTCAAATCAAATACAACATAAATCTTTTAAGAAATTGCATTAATATAAGGTATTCCTTAGAAGTAATGCGTTATATCGCTCAAATACAGTAAGAAATGTGCAATGACCGCTATATCAGCTCTCAAATGTAGTGATAAGTGAGTAAGGGCTCTCACGTTATTGACAAATGCGGGTAAAGAAGTTGGTTCAAGATACTAGAATATAAGTCACTAGAATTAGACTAGAAATTTGAAAAATAGGTAATTAATGGAGTTGGTAGATATTATTATTCATAAATGATTAATATTTTATTTTTTTGGGAAATAAAAAACTTAGATATTCTAGTAAGAGTCAAATTGGGAATGAAGCAGGTATAATTGTGAACAAGATTTTGAAGAATCATGTAATGAAAATCAAGAGAAATATGAATAGAATTATAGATTTAAAAATTATAATCAATAGAATGATTATTAAAATTGCAACCATGTCCCCTCAAGTTGTTTTGTATGCAAGTGTAAAGGAAAAATATTGGAATGATTTGAAAGAGTTAATATAAGAAATACCTAAGAAGGAGAAATGTTTTTTTGGAGATCTAAATGGATATGTTGGAATATTGAGGTATTTAACAATATTTATGATTGGCTTGATTTTGGGGAGACTATGAGAGTAAAATTATTTTTGAATTTTTCTTAACTTATGATTTCATAATTGCTAATATTTTGTTCAAACAAAGAGAGGAGTATACTATAACTTATAAGAATGGTTTTTAAAAACAAAGATTGGTTTTTTTCTCATATGAAAACAAGATTGCTTAGATTGTGAAAATTGAAGGTCATTTTAAGTAAATATTTAATTATTCAATATCGATTGATGGTCTTAGATTTTAAGATAAAAAATTAGAAAAAGAATAATATACTTAAACATTCAGACTCGGTGGGATATAAAGAATGTGAATACATATAACTTTAAGGCCCTGTTTGGCGCGAGAACCAAAACAGGATCAAAACAGGACTAAAATGGTATTAATTTTAAAAATAATAATAATAATAATAATAAATAAAATTTTTAAATCATTCTACACAAATTCAAATATAAAAAATATTATTTTACTTTACATACTCAATAATTTAAAATAAAAATATCAACTTTATTTCACATTTTAGACTAAAATATTCAAATCGAGTATTTTGATCTAAGATGTGAAATAAAGTTTATATTTTTATTAAAAATTATTGAGTATGTGAAGTAAAATATTATTTTTTATATTAAAATTTGTGTAAAATAATTAAAATAATTTATTTATTATTATTATTATTTTTTAAACTAGTACTATTTTGGTCTTGTTTTGGTCCTCGCGCCAAACAAGGAGAGAAAAGTTCTAGAACTTGAACAGTGGGACATCAGAGGAGAAACTGATCTTATGTGGTTAACGATTGATAACTGCATTTATATAGTGACAAAAGATGTGCTGAAAGAATTTAAAGAAAAAGGTTTTAAATAATAAAAATATTTAGTGGTAGAAAGATGTACAAGAAAAAACTTAATAGGAAGAAAATTTATTATAAAGATTGGTATAAATGCAATAGCAATGAGATTGAGAGAAATATAAAGTGGCTTGATGAGGATTAAAAAAATAATTTGTAATGCAAAGAATGTGGCTTTAGAGAATCTATATAAGAAACTGAATACTAGAGAAAGAGATAGACATATATGGGATTGTCAAAGCAAGAGATAGAAAACTAAAAAAATTCTTTGATAAAATGCATTAAGAATGAAGATCAAAATGTATTTTTCAAGGAAGAAAATATTCATTATAAATGAATGGGTTACTTTCAAAAACTTTTCAATGGAAGTTATGTTAATATGATTGATTTTATTAAACTCAGCATGGAAAAGAAAATAAAAATTACTTACATTCTACATATTAGTAAAGTTAAAGTTTGAGAAGATTTAAAGATGATGGGGCGTAGAAAAAATAGGATAGGATGACACTCTAATAAATGTTTAAAAATTCATGATATGATAATTAGTGATTAAATTATTAAAAAAAGTGAGTGTTTTAGATACCATAGATCAATCATATAAAATTACAGTAAAATAGATATTGATGTCATTAAAAGGATCTATGTAGGATAGATAAAGTGAAAAA
Source organism: Apostasia shenzhenica (assembly GCA_002786265.1). NCBI lineage: Eukaryota > Viridiplantae > Streptophyta > Magnoliopsida > Asparagales > Orchidaceae > Apostasia > Apostasia shenzhenica. The sequence continues at coordinate 603,472 of KZ451889.1, forward strand.
ATATATTTGGTGTGTTGTGTGATAAAAACTTTTATTCAAATTTAAAGGTAAATTTTATAAAACAGTAGTAAGACTCTGAGGTGGATGATTGAGTATATATGAAAGGATAGAATACAAAATGAGTATATCTGCGAGAAAATTAGAGTAACATCAACTTACAAAGAGTCGGCTTAGATGATTTGGACATATAAATCGTAAGTTTATGAAGCACGAGTACGATACGACGATATAAATACGATATGGATACAATTATACTTCAAATTCAAAAAAAGTTGGTACAAATACGTCAAGATACGAATATTATATATGTTTGTCTGATACATCATATGCTCACATTTAAAGAATAATTTTATGTTAGATCATAATGACTTATATATCTTATTATTATAAATTTTAAAAAAAAAATTCAAATTAATTATTTTTTTCAAACGTTCTTGATGTCACGAAAAAAATATTATGGACAGTTTAACTTAAAAAAATAAGAATATTCTTCAACAACTATTGAATTTAAAAAAAATTATATTAAAATAATATCAAAAAGTTTGTTTAATTATTTCTCAACTTATTACAGATTTTTTAAATGTGATTAGAGTTTAAATATACATTCGCAAATTAATTTCAGTTTCAATTTAAATTCGACCTAAATCAATTATTTTGATGCAAATGAGATACAAATGTTGTGACATAAACTCAGATCTACTGACCTGATCAAAGTAAATACATATTTTTCTTTTTCCAAGTCTCTATCTAAATAAGTTAAAATAAAAAAGGCTAAAATCTTATTTTTTTCACAATATAAGCCTAATTAAGGTAAAAAAAGTAATCAGCATATAACAGAAGCAAAGATAGTATCATTTGAGGTTAAAAAAAAGATAACAAAGCTGTTTGCGAATATCAAATTTTTCCCTATTGCCAAAGCAGTAGTATGTGTGAAGCATTCTGCAATCACAATTGCTTCAACTAGTGTATTTCTCTCAATTTTAATATTTGAGTATATGCATGAGTTATCTTTTATATATAAGTTTTTTTTTATCATGTGTGTCGAACCAATTGTTTCAATATTGTTTCTCTACTTAGAAGTATCGGGAAGTATCAAATAAGTATTGAATAAATATCAAATAAGTATCGAGCAAGTATTAAATTTTTAAAAATTAAAAATATAAATTGATATATCACGTGAAGTATCATATACATATTAATGGAGTATCGGGAAGTATTTGTATCGAATATAAATACAATACGGATACGTTAGGCTTTACGAAGTATCAGTGCTTCATAACGTAGGCCCATTGAAGCCCCAGTAAAGAATGTTAGGTTATTGGACCTTGCTAATATAAAAGGAAGAAGATATAGACCAAAAAAGAAATGAGAAGAAATTATAAAGAAATATCTTACAAATTTAGAGCTAAATGAGAATTTGTTAATTGATAGAGTGCAATGAAAATAAATGATTTATGAGCTGACCCTACCTAGTAGGATAAAGGGTTGGTTTTTATATTTGTTAACTATCATGGTGGGCAACAAAAGTGTGTAAAGCATAGGTTGTATACGATATAACTTTTATTGTTTGGATAATTAAAATAGATGATAGACAAGTTAAGAGTGCCACGTATGTATAATATTGGCAGTGGCAAATGAATACATTGTTGAATCAAACTTAATATGCTAATAATTATAGATTATGTTAAAGAACTACTAAGATGATTCTAGGGGAATTTGGCAATAAAACGTAGGAAGTAGACTTGGTGTTCTACAGAAGAGTATCAAACATTATTAGAGGAAGAAATGCTTATATAAGAAATAAGATGGAGAGCTTTCTTAGAAAATTAAAATGGTAGAATATATTAATTAAGTTATGAACCAACCCAATAATAATTGCCGAGTAAGTTTTAGAAGTGTGTAAACATAGTCCTTTAGCATCTTAAATTTTAGAGTTGTGTGGTGTTTTGGCTAGTATGATTCAATGAGAGTTTGGAGACTGAATCTATGTAAAATTATTATTGAGGATGTGCTATTTGTCAATACTATTTAATATAATCTAAATAGTTTATTGTTGTCATAGTTTTATTGGAATCAAGGTTGTAAATTTTGTTAAGAATTTGGGTGAGGCAATGGGGAAATATCTTATAGGCTGTTCAATAGGTCAATTATATTCTTCATATAAGTTTTGGAGTCTACTGGATATATTTCAAGTTGATTCAATTTGACAATCAATCATCAAATTTGAGATGTTAAATAGGTCTCTTTACTCATCTTTTGAGTATTGTGATAATTTAATGCCCATCCCAAATTAACTCTTCCCAAGTAAGTGACATGAAGAGGGATGAGCGGAAAATGAGGATGATAATAGAACAAGGATGAGGAGGAGGCGGCGGTGGAGAAGGGAAAAACATATGTACAGCAATGGTGCTGTGGTTAATCATTTTGATTCTAGAAAGCTTAACATTGAAGATTTATTTGTTTTCTGGAAGTTATTGGCGAAATTATTTAAGGCAAATCTTCTATGGATATTGAATATCATGTAAAGGCAAATCTTCGCATGATTTTCATAGATATTGAATATCATGTAAATTTGTACTTGGAGAATTTGATGTGGTTGGATATTGAGGAGAATATATTTTGTGAGGGCTTTGTTGATTCTACGATAGATCTGAATTGTAGAGCAATTATTAGTATTAAGCGTAGTTGTAAAATACAGAATGGAGGAAAATAATATTGTTAATCAGATCATCCAGCCCAGCCCCACCTTGGTCGGTGGTCAGAAATGATGGATATTCAATTCCACAGGGCAGAGCTCAGTATTCAATCCCTATCTTCGAGCACGGTGAAACCTGTTAGCTGATGACCCTTTCTCTCCCTTTAGGTCAGGTTTAGTGAAAAAGAAAAAATGTTTGCCCTGTTTCCCCCTTTGCCACTCAAGTGTGCAGCATCTGCCATGCTTAGGCTCTTTATTATAGTCTTTTGCAGGATTATCAGAGGGAGTGTGTGAAAAGTTTGCTGGAAAAAAAGTAGGGTAGAGACAATAAACATAGATAAGGATTGAGGAGATCGGCAGTGAGTTGCAGAGGTTTGGGCTACTTTGGATGGTTGTTACTGCTTTGTGCAATTATTTTTTGTAAACTCCATGGAATCTTATTCTACTACCTCATTGAAAGTGGTTCAGCCGTGGAAAGTGGCTGAAAAATATAAATATGGAATTTAATTTTGCATTTATGCTAGTAAGACAACATGCATGATATTTTTTCATTGAAGCACTTATTAGTTCTTGGGAATGTAGTTGAGCAATTATAACGATAACTATGGGAGAGTGCAGGTTATGAATTGTTGAAGGAATGAACTAATGATAGTTTTGGAAGAACCAAGGATATGGATTGTGTGAATTTGAGATGGGGTGATGGAATAAAGTCTGAAACAGGTGGGATCTAATCAGCAAATTAATTTATTTTGATGCTAAAAAGTAAAAGTGGTGAGCTTTTTTGTTTTAATTAGAATAAATGGAAGATCTTGACATTATTAACTTCAAAAACATTTGATAGAGTGATACATTAACCAGTTTGATGGGCGAAGGAGACAAAAATACTTCTTATGATCCATATTAGTTTCAAAAAACATTTTATAGAGTAATATAATAACCAGTTTGGTGGGTGAAAGAGACAAAAAGTACTTAAAGATCCATCACATTTAATGAGGAAATTCTTCAGTAATTATAAATGATATTCAAAATTAATTTGTTAATGATTGGTGAACTTAAAATCATAACGAATACTTTTAGATGGTACACTTCATGATAAGCATGTATTTTTGAAGTATATAGCAGTTTAATAAGTGAGTATATCTCTATTATTATCACCATCATCCCAAATATCCTTGTCCAATTTATGTGGCGTCCATAGATTTTTTCTAGTCAACTATTCTTGGGTCATTTGTTATGCAACTTTATGTTCATAAATGAGTTTATTACTACTAAAGTTAACTGTTAAGTACTTAGGGTACAATGAGATTTGCGATAGGAAAATACCTTAAGATTAAATGGAAATCTGACAAGGTACATTTAGAGATTTCTACTAGGCTGGATTTAGCGGAAACTAGTTTGGAGACTTCCGGTAAATCTGGTAATGCACTAGAATCATTTTCAAAAGGAGGTTGGATTGGTCAATTGCTATCATTATTATATGGAATGTCCTTGCATACTTGGAGCTAAATGAAGCATTGTTATTTGATAGAGTGTAATGAAAATAAAAGATTAATGTAACCGAACCTACTTAGTGGGATTAAGGCTTAGTTATTGTTGTTGTTGTTGTAAGGAGCGATGGTGTGGAAATGACAATTATATATATATATATAATTTTTTCTTTACAAAATAATAATTTTATTTTTTCTTTATATTTGTATAAACTGCCAATGTAATCCATAGTCTTTAATTTCTTTAAGAAGTGAGTCCTATTATCAATTTTTTTAAAAAGTAATGCTCATAATAAAAAATAATTTTATATTTTTCTGAATACTTTTTAAGTGAGATCACAGGCATTGTCTTGTCGCTATTAAGAAATGTGAAAAATAAAAATTATGATATTATATTTTTTTTTACCATTGTACAAATTGCCAACGGAATCAGTTGCTTCTTTTTTGTTACTATCCAATACCTATTCATTGCTTTTTATGTTAATGTGAAAGTAACCTATAATAATTTTGAGATGATAATCATGTTAGTTAAGAGAAGAAAATAGAACAAACAAAAAAAATCAGTAGACTTGGAATCAGTTCGGAGCTAATTCCAGAGCTAGTAACTTGTTCCATGGTTTTGACTAGTTGCAGCAAGCGCATTGTTGAAATTGCTTTTGTAAGGAATTGGTAGGACCAGTCCAGAAACAGTTCAATTATGTCCATTTACCAGCACTAGGTATATTATATAAGAAATGTCATCATTGAAAATTGATCAAAATAATTATGTAAAAATTTGTAACAAAATAGGTATGGTAACTCCATATTGCTTACATATGTCAGGAATGATGCCCACTAAGTATAATGTTATCAAGAATAAACATTACATGTGTATGGATGAGAGTTTTTTTTTTTTTGAATTTTTATAATTAATGTATGGCTGAGAGTTAAAGACCTATAACTAAGTCAGAGATGGAATAAGGAAGTCCAAACAGTTAAGTTGGGTGAAGGTTAATGATCATGTTTATGATAACTGTGATGTTGATTATGTTATTCCAGTAACATACACAAAATAGTTAGCTATAGTTGAAGATCAGAACTACATATTCAATACCGTTTAAAAGTTTTGTTAATATTTCTATTTGGTTCATATGCTGTGATTAGGTTGATCTGAAATAATAATTGTTATAATGGATGAATAAGCAATACCTAATCATGATAAGTTTAGATACCTTGGTCAAAGAAACAGATATATAAATGAGGGCAGCTCTAGTGGAGTGAAAGTTTCGTGGCTCAAAAGAAGAATTAAATGCCTGTGGAGTATTATGTGGTAATAGCAATCTGCTAAGCTTTTATGAATATCTCAATTTTAGGCAATAAAAAAGATCACTAGAAAGTAATGACCTTATTTTAGTATCATATAGATGAGACTGTTGGGATGGAGACCTGGAGTGACTTCTATTGCATATGATTTAGAGAATAGAGTTATGTGATATGATTATGTATACAAAGAGTGGAATATGCACCATTAAGGTAGGTTAGATAAAATTTTTGTGCAAACAATAGAAAGAAAAGGGATTAATCAAAAGTAATTTGGTTAGAGGCTATTCCAAAATATGTGTAAGTTAGAATTGTACCTCATGTTGCATTCATAAAAAGAAACCAAGAGAAAAGGGTAAAATTGGTCCTTTATTGTGGCTATTCTTATTGATGATGATCATTAATTTCTGGTGTCAATGAAGTTTGACATGTTATTAAATGTTTTTGTTACTACTACAGTCTATGTTAAACAAATGACTTGCATTCCCTATCCAATTATTTGAGCTTGCTTTGTTGCACTTAACTTCTATTTGCAAATTTATTTTACCGATGATAGTTTCGCCAAAGGCGAGTGAAGCGAGACTGGCCCCTAAATATGTTAATGGAATTTTCCAATTATTTTTTATCCTTAATTTTTTAATCTGGTAGATCAAATATTATTAGAAATATTTAGTCTAACCAAAATGTGTCTTAACTTTGCAATTTGAATTATAGGATCATGCTGCTTCACCTCATTGATCTGTTGCTTTGAGTTATAGGATCATGTTACTTCATTGATGCGTGTTGCTTCCTACCAGGAAGGTTGTTGGAGATTAGTTTGTCTATTATAAAGGAATCTTTCCGGGACTTGAATTCCAGTTTTAACTGTTCGAGTTATATGGAAATCTTCAACTTGTGTATAAAAATGATTGGTCTCACCTAATTGTTGGAGTTCTTTTAGTTTTCAGTATATCCATGATTAGCAAATTGCTTTGGTTGCCTTACTGATGCGTCTTACATATGGCATCTCGCTTGTTACTCGACTAACTTGGCCAATTCATACTTAAGGGTTATAAAAGGCAAGCTTCAATTATATTGCATTTCTCTTGTTTCAGTCCTCTTATGGATTTGTTGATTACCATGATCGACGATCAGCATCATTTGCAATAATGACTTTGAATGGGCGTCATCTGTGAGAAGCCTGACCTTACTTTCTCTGCTGTTCATATTAGCTTTTCCTTAAATGAGAGAGCTAAAATTATCTTCTCTTTGTAGATGTGGTCAGCCGATCAAGGTGAATTGGGCGTATGCAAGTGGTCAACGAGAAGATACTTCTGGTCCTGTAACTGTTGCACTTTTATATTGTATTTGAGTACAATCTCTTTGACTTAGTTGATTTTATAAATTTTCATGAAGTCTGTGTTTATGTTTATCAGGGCATTTCCACATTTTTGTTGGCGACCTAAGTTCTGAGGTCACTGATTCCATGCTTTATAATCACTTCCAAGTTTATCCTACTTGCTCGTGAGTTTTTTGGATTTTAACAATAATGTTTCCTATGCGATCTGTTCTGGGAATTTTTTCCTTGTTCCACCTTTTCTTCCTGGAATCCAGTGGATGATGTTCTCAAGAAACTTGATGTTTTTTTTTCCTTATTGTAGGCTTAATCATCTTATTTGTATTGAACTTGTTTGATTATCAGGGATGCACGTGTTATGTGGGATAATGCAACAGGGCGTTCTCGAGGATATGGTTTTGTTTCATTCCGCAATAATCAGGTAAATTTTGCTTTGTTTGTTAGAGAGTCGAAACAGCCTGTTGAATTATCAAGAATCGGCTTTTGAAGGGAGTTTGTACCTCAGTGACTTTTTCTTGTCAATAATCTAATCTTGATTTGTTGCAAACAAAATTTGCCACAAAAAATTTTCTATGAGCTTAAGAATGTGCTGTCAGGCGAGCTTCATGCTCTCTCATTTTTCCCTCTTTTCCGCACTGTATCTCCGGGAAGAAACCTGCTTTACAGTGTTGAAATTTTTTTTCCCCTCTTCCAGGATGCTCAGAATGCTATAAACGAAATGTCTGGTAAGAAAACTAAAAATAAGTGCTGATTTTCCTTTTTTTTTAAAGAAAAGTGGAGTTGGATTCTCATATTTCTTCCGCAGGCAAGTGGCTTGGAAGTCGGCAAATACGGTGTAATTGGGCAACTAAAAGTCCTGGAGAGGAGAAACAGGGGGGCGATAATCAAAATGCCATTGCATTCACAAATGGAAATGCAGTCGTATTAACAAATGGAAGTTCTGGCAATGGTAGGTGACAAATTGGATCCTCATTGTTAAGAGATTTAAGTCTACAAGAGCGTTAGATAATTGTGAGGATTAGTAGAGAGGATGAAAAAAAAAAGCACACATTAGCATATGTTATTCAGCTAATTTTACCTCATCCACATTTCAAGTTATTAGGTTACGTTGGTTCACCTCTTCAATGGATGTGTAGGTTTACCAGTTTACAAAATATTGTCAGCCTTCAACCTAAACTAATGCCTAATATATATATATATATTATTTTTCTTTCTAGCCCGCCTAATATTTAAGTTCTCTTATTATACTTTTTTGTTCTAAAAAATTCAACCAAATTAAAAGTCGAGAATAAAGGCCAACGCTCCAAGAATTAGATTATCATATTTTTCCGTACTTCACAGAGGGAGCTCAGGAATGCACAAGCGATGATGCTCCTGATAACAATCCGGCGTATACTACTGTATATGTTGGCAACCTTGCTCATGAGGTATGTTAGGTGATTTTATGGCTGATACCAATAAATGAATGCCATTAACTAATAATTTCGTCTGTTGGTTATTCCAGGTGACGCAAGCTGAACTTCATCGACAGTTCCACAATCTCGGTGCTGGCGTTATCGAGGAAGTGCGAATTCAGAGAGAGAAAGGATTTGGGTTTGTGAGGTATCAAATCCACAAAGAAGCTGCTACAGCCATTCAGCTGGCAAATGGAAAGATAATTTGTGGGAAGTCTATAAAAGTAAATATCTGCTTCTGTTCATTTTTGTTTTTTATAGGGATAATTACCTACATGTCACACCATTTAGTTTTATTTATGCTTTACCTATTCATTCTTAGTTAATTACGCTATGCACACTCAAAACATTACAAAATCTTACATATACACGCTTGAGTTAAAACTAATCAAAATTTATTTAAAAAAATATTCTGTTAGTAAATCATTAAAATTATATTTTTACCCTTAATGGTACATATTTTTCTTTTCATTAATACCACACTAAAGTGCTGATTTGTCCCAAAATCAATTCACGTCGTGGATGTTTCCTTCTTTTGCCGCCACCTAAACATTAAGGTTTTAGGATTTTCACTCAAAATATATTTAAATATACTTAAAATAATATGATGAATGATTCAGATTTTTTGTAATTTAACTATATTTAAGCTATTGAAAAATTATGATTACTCATTATAATAGAAATAAGTTAAAATGTGTGTATATAAGATTTTATAATGTTTTGAGTGTGCATAGCGTAATTAATTAAGAATGGATGGGTAAGGCATAAATAAAACTAAATGGTGTGGCATGTAGGTAATTATCCTTTTTTTTATTATTATTTTCTTCCTTTTAGAACAACTTAGACGGTCTGCTTTACCACTAAACATATAATCATTTCAATTTAGCTATGTCATGTTGTAGCTAGCTTTTAGAATATAAATTAGGGTAAATTACATTCAAGTTTTTGAGTTTAGAGTATATTATCATTCAGATTCACGATTTCAAAAATTTAATATTTGAGTTCATGAGTCATATTTGAGTCCCTGAGTCCATTTGTTAATTTTTTAATATTAAAATTTTATAAAATATCTTAAAATGTGATTCTCTCTCTCTTCCCATTGGCGACGATGACAGCGCAAGGTTGTTGAGGAGCCCCGCGCAAGTCTGTGCGGCTATCAGCAAAGAGCAAGAGTGAGACCCGTGCGGCAGTCACAAGCGCCAGCAGGGAGGGAGAGGGGCATTTTGGGTATTTTATAAAATTTGACTATTAAAAAGTTAAAAAATTGACCTTGATATATATATTTATATGTATGTATTAGTTACGAATTTAAATGTTAAATTTTTAAAATTGTGAATCTGATAATTTTCTCTAAATTCAAGAATCTGAATATAATTTATCTTATAAATTATATCATCAATTAATATATACTTCGTAAACAACAAATAGTGATATACGAGCATGCAGAATTCCTAACCATGCCTCTACTTGTAACTTCTATTTTAATTTTTCTTGTTCGCCAAGGAATCTAGCAGATGATTGCTACATGCCCTTCATTCATCTCCTCATAATTTACCTATCTCCTTGCAATGCATCTGAAAATTTTCAGAACTACACAAACTCGGACCTTCAGTTATATATGAATTTGTGAATTTCTTCACTGCCTTGCAGTGTTCATGGGGCACCAAACCCACCCCTCCAGGTACAGCATCAAACCCACTTCCACCGCCTGGGCCGCCTCCTTTCCAGCTTCTAGGTGCACCAGGCCTCCAGCAGGGATTCTCCGCCGCCAACCTCTTGGCATACCAGCGGCAACTCGCACTGAGCCAGGCAGCTGCAGCACCCCTCGCAATCGCGCAAGCATCTGCCGGACTTATCCCCGGTGCATCTCAGCCGATCTACGACAGTTATCCGACCTCCTCCTCTGCTCAGCAACTGATGTATTACAATTAGGGTCGGCAAAATCACTTCTTTTTTTTTTTCCTTGCTATAGTTTATCTTCTGCCATTCTCTCCTAATCTTTATTGATGAAGAATCCTTGAGCTGCCTTTTCTTGTTGTCATAGGGTATGTGGAGCTCTATTATCCCTGTTTTATTTGTAACTATTTCTCTCATTTTGAAGGTCTTTGCTTATCAGTTTGTATAATTCATTTATTCAAATTATGTATGCATGCTAAATTAAGAAAATCTTTTTTTTTTTTATAAAAAGAAAATCGTTTTTGATAGAAAAGAAACTTATGTTAAGTAATGCTGCACATAATAACTCATAAATTATAAATGATTTTAAATATTAGAATTAATTAGAATTTTTTATGTGATATTATTATTGCATAAATAAAATTGATATTTTTATTTGTATAATAATAATTATGTAGAAATATTAATTAGATTTAAAATTTCAAGTCATTTATGGTATCACAAGCCATTCCTTATTTAATTTTTTTTGTCTGCAAAAATTAAATTTACCCATATTAAATTTAATTTAATAAATCATATCATATTTTGGATACTATGGTTAATTTTTTCTTACATCACAATTACGAAATAAAAAATTAATTATATTTTACATTATATATATATATATATATACTAAAATAATATCTAATTACTTTCACATTCTGTAATAATAATATATTATAGGGTAATAATCATCTGGGTCCCTCTAGTTTGGTCGTATGTGTAAATAGGTTCCTCGAATATTTAAATGTAGCAAACTGGTCCTCTAGTTTGATGAAATGTGCATATAGGTCCTTGGGCCGTAACAGACGTTAGAAAACACTTTCTCTCTTTTCTCTCTCTCTCCTCCCCTCATCTCTCTCTCTCTCTCCTCCCCTCATCTCTCTCTCTCTCTCCTCCTGGTGGG